>WBNO01028771.1:92067-153856 GCA_013400575.1 Peucedramus taeniatus | reverse complement strand
ACTCACGTATAAACACTTAGTTAATTCTTGGATTCATACATAAAGACAGGATAGTTTGCAGCTGTGAATTGTGAATGCTTTTTAATAAAACCACTCAGTGTTTCCCGAGACAAAATCCTAAATTGACTTGTTATGGTTTACTGTAGTGCATATATGGCTGTTAAATTCATTACTACATTTGGTACAGCTCCACTTACAGCAGCAGCAATTTAACACCCTGTAGTGGCAATCCTAAATAGAAAATTAAATTATACATTTGCTTCAGTTCAAGCTCTGAAAATTATCTCTGCATACAACAACATAACATCTCTTTGAACAATAGGATCTCATTATTTCACAGGTGTTAAAAACAGGTTAACTTCAGCAAGGTGAGAGGGAATGAGAGGAATATCTGTATCTGGTAGGTATTGAGCATGATACATAAAGTACAAGGACAAAATTGTATGAAAAAGAGTGACCAAGGGGATGGAGAGCCACAGCAGACACACTGAAAGTCAGGAAAGGATAATATTTTAGGAAGGAAAAAGAAAATACTTCAGGATTTTCAACCCACAGAATGAGATAAAGCTCAAGGTCTGCAGCTGAAGCTTTTATCCAGCTTTACAGAAATTACCAACTGGGAGGCAAAATGTTGCTATTTAGCTTGGTGTGATTTCTAATGCAAAAACATAAATGACCTTTTTAACAATTGATCATGAAATGAAACCAGCAAGTTTTTGCCTGGTAATACTTCCCTTATTCTACTATGATGTTTACAGTGATCTCCTTCAAGGTCTTCCAAATGGCTCCCAAAGTCTAACAGATATCCTGGCAGGTTAATAGGACAGCTCTGCTCTCAGCAGCTCCTGCCAAACAGGTCATCCATGGATATTAGCAGCTAGGAACAGTGCTATTAGATTAAATTGCATATTTACCAGAAACACATCCAACATCCTGCCCTCAGTAACAGGGTTTTCTCTTTTAAAGACAATTAGTTTGTAAACTATTTATGGGAACTCAGAGACTAAAGTCAAAGAGGTTGTTAGGCTGCCTGTGAGCTTGGCTTTTCCTGTGTTTTGTTCTGAGAATTTGATTAAGGACAATGACTAAAACTACAGGAACAAGAGACATTTCCCTTCACTGGCTACATCTATACCATTCCAAGTAGAAAAGGCAGCATTACATTATCTCATTTGACATCCTCTCAAACACAACTTAAAGAACACTGGTCTGAACCTGAACCTTACATTCCAACCATCCCCTGTTGCTCAGGGTGGAAGTCCTGGCAGAAATGACTCTGCCATGCAGAAGCAGAGGGGGAGAACTCAGAAGAGCAAGAGCTGCAGAGGCTGCAGTGATGCTCAGCCCAGTCTGTCAGGGCTCATCTTGAGTTTTGCCTGAATCAAGAGCCTTTCACACCATTTTAATTGAATGGCTGTTTCTGTTGAAACCAGTTCATTCATTATTTAAAAAAANAAAAAAAAAAAAAAAGAACAGCAAAGCTGAAAATAAAAATCAATATTTACTGGCCTTAAGACCTGCTGACTAATCAATATCAAACCAGCTTGTATCTTGCAATTATGAAGCATATTAATTATACAAAAAATAGAACACCCATTGAGTACTGAGACTGATATGCTTCTCCCAAATATCTTCTCCACTTGATACTGGAGAAAAGCCACTGGGGTAAAGGTGTGTGGGTAATTTTACAGGGCCTCATCCTGCCCTGAGCTCAGTGCAGCCCTTGCCTGCAGACCTGCACGGATTTCTGCAGGACAAGCTGCCTGCACAGGGATTCAGGACAGTGACAGCCAGAATATATTTCGAAGACAGAACTGGAGAGCAAATTCTATTTGGAGACCAGAAACTGTGGTGTTTTTAATCACAAGACTTCTCCCCTTTTCTCAATACATGACTGCATAAGAGCAATGCATTTTTTTTTTTCTTCAATAGCACTCATCCCTCCCCTACAGGTGTGCTGCCAGGCAGAAAGGATGATTACAGGAAGGCTGAGATGAGGGACAGCCTCCCCAATATTGCCAAGCTTTTCACATATCACCTCAGGATTAGCGAGACTGAAAGTCATAATGAGGAAAAGTCTATCTACTGTCTCCAGAAATAACCTGCCTATTTTCACACCTTAGATCTCACCAAGACAATATTGAAGAAGAAATTGCATCAACCACCTGCCTATGTGCAGTTCAAAAAATAACAGACTAATGGTGTGGTGCCCACAAAGGCAAAGAGTTGATGCTCTGATTTCAGAAGTGCTTGCCTCTTCCTGCCCGTCACAATGCAAAACCTCACAGACAGAAACCTTTTTGCCCCCAAGAAAGAAACTTTAGGGAGAAAAACACTCCAAATTTGTCACATTAATTTATTTAGAACAGCTGGGTGGGAAAGACAGTGAGTGGTCTTGTTAAGAGCCTCTGGAAAAGTACTGGAAGATGCTCTTGTCTGCTTGAAAGAAAATTCTCATCAGGTGCAAGTTTACTTCCCAAAAAGTCAAGCCGAAAGCTTATCGGATCGACAACGGATTACCTCACTTACAGCCATGTAAGTAATTTAGTGACACTGTGCTGAAATAAGATAAGACTGGGAGTAATTAGATACTTATTTAACAGACAAAACAGCAGAATACTGCACGGAATACAGACTCTGCACCATCTGCTGCAGGCCCTTTAAAGGTCGTCTGGATCACCTGAAGTGCACTTGTGCCTGGTAAGCTTAATTAAGAGCTCAGTGTAGAGTTTCACAAAGAAACAAATCACTAATCCTCCAGTCAAAAACAGGCAAATACATATGTGTTTAGCTTAATGCTTTGCAAAGCTATTCTTGACCTGAGGATTTTACCTTATTATAATTGAGCAAAATCTTGTAGGGGTGTGTTAGAAGATGCTGGTGTATTTTCTCAGTGTTCAGATGATTTTTTTCCAACCATGTCAGGACTACAAGGTCTCTCAATATTGCTGGAAATAATTGCTTTAAGAAAAAAATCACTGTTTTCTAATAACATTTCTTTGAACCCTGTAAAATCTGGACTGACATTATGCCAAAAGACAGCATATTTTTATTCTGTTTTCAATGCCATTTTAGGATCTCTTGCTAATTCAGTTGCCTCTGACCTCCAGCAGCCCTTCTTTCCTACACCAGGGACAGAATGCACACTATCAAACCATAACAACAAAATGCCTTCCTTCCACCTTGACAGCTTTGTAGTAAAGTACTGAAATATTTGCCAGATTTGGGAAGCAGAGTCAAATTCTTGCACTCAAAATGGGAGCGAGCTGTTTTGATCTGGCCAAGCCCAAAAAAAGTATCTATTTACCCAGCCATAGAGCAATGATTCTTGGACAAGAGGGGACAGAGCCAGGCTCAGTGTGGCTGTAGCCCAGCTCAGGAGGTGCTTTGGCTCTGGACTGTGTGTTCTGCACCTGTGAAACCTCAGTGCAGCAACCCTGCTGGACCTCAGCTCCTCTCAAGGGACATCAGAAATGTGTCCCTTTCCAGTGGCATCTCTGTCTCAAAGTACAAGTGAAAAACCCCCACCAAAACAGAATCCAAAACAGACACAAATCTGAACTTTGTGGACCCAGCAGCACACATCCCACTGGTGGCAATGGTGAAAAGACTTTGGAAAATATTGATGCTCTGGTGACTGTGTTTTAATTCTACAGCACAAAATGGCATCATATTCTTTCCTTATCATCCTACTTTTTCAATTTGTATTTTCACTGGCATTGCCAATAGATGCAACTGTAGCTTCTACCAGTACCAGTGGCAGCTTTTCTGAAGTGCACTCAACTGGTGAAGGAATTATTTATCAACTTTTCTAGTGAATATGGAGCTCAAGTCCTCATATTTCCTGTGAAATACCATGTGAATCACCAACAGAAGGAAAAAAAGGAAAAAAGTCCAGCTGAAACAAAGTGATTTCTCTTTCAAAATAGCCCTGCTTCAGTAAATTACTCAGTAATAGTTCAGGAATCACTTGGGAAAAAAATAAAAAACACAGCACCACCAAAAAAACTCCATGTGAATGAGCAACACATTGTATGCAGCCAGACAGAATAACAGGGTGACATATCCACACAGAAAAATTTAGTGTCTCTTTGCTTTGTTCAGTCATAGTTTTTTCCAACATTTCTCCTTAGAATGACAGAAGTGGTCAAGTACCCTTCTAAAAATTACTTTTAAGAATATTGCCTCAATTCCTTGACATTTTAAGTCCTCTATCTTTTCAGTTAGAGCACAACAATATTAAAATATAAGCCATTAAAAACATAAAAGCAACCTAAAGGGATCAGTGTGATGCTTTTGGAAGAGATGAAGATCCTTAACCCATTTAAATATAACATCTAACATTATTCCTTTAGATCTTTCTTGACTTTAAAGCAAAAATGAAGTTATATTTGGGATTGAGCCTGATACAGCTCAAGATCTGTTGTACTGACAGGAAGAGTAGCTGGCAATTTAAGAAAAGCAGTTTTGCTGTTGAAGTAACAAAGTGTTTTGCATGCAAAAGCAAAAGGCGACTCTGTGTGAAAGGGCAAAAAAAACTTTTCTTAACAATGCAAAGTAGACAACTGCAAAAACTGACTGCAACAGCTGTAATGTGTCACAGTATCTATAATTAACAAATTTAAACTATGTGGTACAGATCTGAGTGTGACAAACCCCTCTGGAAAACACTGCTTCTCCTGTAAGCATAACCCTGAGCAGAGCAACACAGTCCCTTATTCCTCCTCAGATGTTACTTTATGGGCCCATTTCACCAGAGTTATGTGCAGCAGAATGGACTTTCAGGCATCCATCCAAGAATACTGGGGAATACTGACACACATGGCAGAGCTGGGGCTTTACTCTGTCCCTTGCTTTCATCTCCTACCTTCAGATCTGTGACTTCATGTTACCTCCTCAAACAGCAAGCAGCACTTCAGTATAATGGAGAGAAGGCAATCTGAACTATTTCCTTCACTATATTTAGCAAGCTATACCTTTAAAAAGCTTGTCATAACTATAATACTGATTATGGGTTTAGATACTTATTTTATTAACAGAAATATTCAGGGTAATAAATTTTTTAAAAGGCTCCTGCCTTCTACAGTGCAGGACAGGCTAAGTATCACAGAAATAAACACCTTCTGAGATTTTAAATTCTGCTTTCATTAACAGAAATTTTTCTTTACAACCTGTCTTTATGTTGTCCCAAAAGATGCAGAGAAGTGTTGACTCATTTTGTGATACAAAGGATGTGAGCTGTAAACGGAGAGCTAATGGTGAACAAATCTTTTTGCCACTGTGAAACCCAAACTGAGGGATCTTAAAACACAAAATTCATCTCTTGGACTAGATGTTGAGCATATAACTGACCTCAGTCAGCAAAACTGGGATTTAGCCTCTGTACAAAGCTACTGCTGGAAAAACACTGATGTCCATGAGCTCAAGGTGCAGAACATGGCAGAGTCTGTACCTGCAGTGTATCCTGGCAGAAAGGAGCCATCACAGAGCTCAGGGAATAACCATCACCTGTGTATGAGAGCCTCAGTGAGCTGATCTCTGAACAGCTCTGGCAGCAAAACTCTGCATTTTATGAAGCAATTTTGCTTTGTGGGAAAGGGAATAGAACATAACAGGTGGAGGTTAGTAACAGCTTGTGGACCTTAATAGGTTCCCTTCCCCTTTTCAAAGGGATCCAAGTGTTCAAGTCATCATCTTTAAACTGAAAATTTTGTTAGCTATGAAAGAGTTGGGAAAGGATTTTTTTTTTTTTCTTAACTGCACATTCCTCAAGAATATTTTGGAATGTGCCCCACCTCCTTCAGAGACACTGAAATGTCAAGTGCATTGAAATCTCTCCTGGTATTACTATGAATAAAAGTGATGAAATGCTTCATACACCAACATAAATAAGCTTATTTTACTGTTATTATGCAAAACTGAGAAATACTTATAAAAATACTTAGAAAAGTCTTCAGCCTCCCAAGCTACAGCCAGGCTACATTTAGATAGCTATGAGTCAGGTCTTTCAAAAGCTTAAGGTTTTCTCATATACATTGAGAATAAGCTGTAAAGATATTTATTTCATAAATTTCTTGTTTCATAAAAGCAAAATAAAATTTACAAAACCCACACACACATCCCCCTCCAACTTTCATTTCTTAAGCAAACACATGGAGGTCTTCAAAGCAGATTGCAGCTGACATTAAACAAGTTTTACTAGAGAAAACAAGAACAACACTAAAAATTACTAATTAGAGGCAACACTGAGACTTTTCTCCCAGCTGTCAAAGCCAAAGCAATATATCTGTAAAGGTGAGATGAAATGATGACCCTCTGCATATGGGAACAGCCTGACTGCTCAGGAGCTGCAGCCCCAAAAAGCCAGCAGCAGTACCATGAAGGTGTGCTGACAATGAGAGGAAGTCAGCAGCTAATTCTAAGCCTAGCCAAGCTTGAAAGAGATGATTTTCCCCTCTCTCCCTCTCAGAAATTATGGAAAGAGGGGTTAATAAAGCACTTGGAATTTTTCAGACATCTCTCTCTGGTCCCTTCAGTTTTATAGCACTCATCACAGCCCATCTCTTCCACCCTTGCCTGCACAAGTTGCCACAGACAGCTTTGAAGGAATGAATCAGTGCTTCTGCAAAACTCTTTTGCTTTCTGCAAAACAGAAAATGCCACTAAAGTGTTGCAGGTCAAAGGAATTAAAACATCTCCTTCCTTGGGCTATTTTAAGGATACTGAAATTCTACTGTAGTGTCAGGTAACAGCTTCAGCTATTAAGTGCCAGACTGTTTAACATATGAAATCTTGCAGAAGGTTCATGTAGGTTTAAGCAGAGAAACAAAGCACTTAAATTTTTATTTGAGAAAAATTAAAGAATTAGTTACCTCTTGAAAACATCTAGAAAAAAATCTTGGTGTTCACCAAGGTACCTTTCCAAAGGCAGGCTCATTCAGGTTTGTATTGCTACTGAAAGGTGCTAAAAAGCCAAAAGGAACAGAGCTGAAGGAAAGCACTGTCTGCTCGGTTTTCTCTCCAAGTGGCTCTTGAAAGGAGAAACCACATGAAAGGAAGGTATTAAAGTGCTGTCCTCTGCCTCCATTTAGGAAGCAGCAAGTGCAGCTGTATGGGGGTGGCCAAAGTGACACCAAGGAGGTTGGAGGAAAGGAAATCCCAACTCAGTTAAGAGTCCCCCAAGAAACTGCCCAGTAAAGAGTGACCAGAAAGTCCATAAATCATCTGATCTGCCAAAGCACTGAGGAGTCCTCAAACTGTACCAAACATTGTGTCTTTCCCATACCTAGTTAGTGATAGAGAAAACTTGAGATAAGTTCACCTCAGGATTTACAGCTTGCAGCCTCGTAAAACAAACATCCTCTGAAACAAAAAGGATGGACTTCTAATATAGCTGTATGTAAAAACAAAACCCATAATTGCTATCCTCCAAAATTACAAAGTTGTTTTTCACATATATTGCCTTCATGGTTGGCATCAACGCAATTATTGCTTACAAAGGATATCTGCCACATATTATAGCCCTCCTCCTGCCTCCCCTTATTAATTACAATTAAAACATTCCTACAAAGGAATTTCTTGAACAAATAAAGCAATCTATCATTTTTGTGTGCTTAGAAATTCAGATTCACCAATGTTTGTTTCAGCAGGCAACATTTAGTCAAGGAAAACAAACAAATTAAAAAACAAAGAAATCAAAATGGGCAAATATGAGCAGGTCAGTCTCCACAGAGACTCAGCTGGAATGATAAATTGAGCCCACACATTTCACACTTGGACTATTTGGGAAACAAAATTACCTGCTGGCACTTGTTTCTTTTTCAGTCCTGCCATCCATAAAACACAAAAAGAACAGCCCCAGTCCCACAAAACTCTCAAGAGCATTATGTGCATCATGCCTGGACTCATTTGTTCCACAAAGCCATTGTGGGCTCTTCCAGCTTCCATCATGGACTGGAGTAAAGCAAAACTGAGATGTAAACCACGAGAGGGGCACAGGCACCAGGCAGCTATTCCAGCCTTGCCAGATACTTTTCATCTGCACTGACAGTGATTCATTGCCCCTGTTGTCCCTCCTACCAGCTAAAATGCCATTCATTAGCAAGACTGTGAGCAAGGAAATTTTCTCCTTAGCATCTCCTTCCCAAGAGATCTGGCTCAGGAGGAAGAACAGGAACTTCATCAGGGAAAAGCGAGACCAAGTGAGGGCAGTGGGGAGGAAAAGCTGATGGCAGACAAAGGAAAAATGCACAGGAGGAAGGCCAACAACCAGAAAAACAGAGGTGAGCAGCTGAAGGCAACTGCTCTCAGCTGTGATTGAAACTTGAATAGTGGGGGATTCCTTAGTTTTGACACTAATCTGTCTCCACACTTCCTTAAATCTCTTTGAAAAAAAATACAAGCTCCTCACTGAAGGAGCTGCTTCTTAATCTTCTTATAAATGAGTAATGCAATGGCTGGGTCTCAGAATTAAGAGATGAATATCACATGTATGTTAAGAGAAGTTTTATAGATGTATAGTTATGTTCTTTTTATATGCTCTCCCCACAGTCCTCTTGTGATCTCCACCAATGGACAGCAGAGATGTTGACTGACAAGACTTTGGGAGGGGCCAAGGGTATAAAAAGGAGAGCATAAAATGGACAAGCACATGGCTTCTGGTCACAGAGTGTCCCACAGAGTGCTGTAATTTTTCCTTATTCAGTCTTTTGTTGTATTTTTGTTAAGGTTTAATAAACCTTTGAAATTTTAAAAGCGAGTGTCATTCCTTACAAAACTTAATAACGTTGTCCAAGGAAGGTGAAGAAATACAGGGCAAGATAAAACAAAAATTCTGATGAAACAGGTATTATTTGAAGGCTAAAAAATGCTACTATTTTAATGTATTTAACCTACACACCACATTCATTGACAGAAATGTATGTAAACCAGTTCTTCTGAATTGTTAAAAACACATTGAAAAAGGAGAAACAAACCCAGGAAATGTCTTTTCCCCAGCATTTATTTCCCCTGAATTTATAAAGCAACCAGATAAGTATTTCAGCTAACAGATTTGCCCTTACAGCTTTGAGGCCAACACAGCTGCAAGAACTTTCTTCTCAACCTGGTGACAACAGCACATCATCACCAGAACAGGTTGTTTAGGACCCTCTTGGCTCCTCTGGCACCTGAGGGAATCCTGGTGACACCTCTGCTCAACCCATTTCTGGAGTCTGTCTAGAGCACTCAATGCCACAAAATAACATTTAAGTGTCTTCTGCCCCCTCCATAAAAATTTCTCTTTCACAGTTTATTGTGAAGATATCAGCCCCAGTAAACACCAGCTCTGTTTTATGACACAAGAAGAAAAAGTTTGTAATATCTGTCTAATGATACCACCTCATCAGAAATTTTAAATTACAACAATAAAGTGCCTGTTTGTTTTAACTGTCTATTACTCCCAAGGGACTAATTCACATTGTTCTGCCTAGAATTCACATGCACCCCCTAATGGTTTCATATCTGTTTTCTCCATATTATTAATATATTTTTTCTTTTGTAGTACTTTTTTCCCCTCCTCTCATGACACAGTACAGGAGTGCTGACAAATGTTGGCAAAAGGAGAGAGAGACAGACATCTTTTACACTAAAATATCATGGGAATGAAGTTCCAAGCAGCAGCATCCATTATCTGCAGATAAGATGCTTTTCATTCTTGGCTAACACATGTAGTGGAAGTGGTTACTTGTACCTCAGTCTAAAATGATCAAAGTCAGGAAAAAGGATTAGATGTCAAAATACTTGAAGTGTATCCCTTTGATCAGGATCAAAATCAAGACTGAACTTTGAATATAATGTGCTAGTACATTTCAGTGGTCCTTTGAAGGGGGAAAAACTTAAATTCATGCACAAGTAATCCTGTTGCTACGAATGGGAGAGGAAAGCTGACATCTTATTCTCATCTTCTAATGTGGTAAACCCACCATGCTTACAAATTTCAGTTCTTTCCTCAGAATCTGAGTTCCTGTTTTTCAATAGGGCTGCATGACTCACATCATCTTCATGCACAGTAGTGCTGGCAATGTCATTTCACTCACATTTTCTGCACAGCCTCACAAACAGATTCACTTACTCATAACCAGGTACAAAACCACATCTGTCTTTCATTTTTATCCATTTTTTAAAGGAGAGCCAGTTCTGTATCATGCTCCATAGTGTTACATGTTATTAAACATATTAAGGCAATGTCCATTTCCCTAGGGGTGCATACAGGACATTGGAGGGAAATGTAAATAAAAATAACACACCAAACAAAACCAAAAAATTCAAACTCACCTAACAAAAAAAAAACAAAAACAAAAAAACAAAAAAAAATCAGAGCAATTGTAAAGGACCAAGAAATGGAATCATGTAATAAATTTGTCGCAGACAAATTGAGTACAACAGGAAAAGTGTTCAAAACAGTTACAAAATAAAATTAGTAATTCCTGCTACCTCTCAGTTATCAGGTCACTAATATTTTAAAAAATGCAGAGGGTGAAATTCAAAAGGAACAAGCAAAAAGGAGAAATTCTCCTTAAGGTCACCCTCCATGCAAAAAGTTGGGCACAGAAAACCTTACAGATTAATTGCTTCCCTATGGCAGGGGGTTGGAACTAGATGATCCCTAAAGTCCCTTCCAACCCAAGCCATTCTATGATTCTGTGATTAAAATTGCTACTCAGGCCTGAAATGTAGAATTGTGAAGTAAATAACAGAAGAGGTCTGAAGGCTTATAAGGGGTTTCCAGACTTTAAAAGTGAAGAAACAAAGAATTGCATGCAAAACACAGAATAATGCACAAAGGTCACATGAGGCTGAGCCAAATTCAAGCATCTAAGTGGCTACATGGGCTCTTAAGGCAGTTGTAAAAATGAATAGACTGGTAGCACAGGAAAACCAGCTGGAAGTCAGTGCACAGTAATAAACAGGACTGGGGTGCTTTTAGCCCTGTATCAGCTCTTTCACAAAACGACTTCTAAGGGAAAATTACAAGTTTGAGCAGTCAATGGTAACTTCACAGTAACTTCAGTTCAAAGCCTGGATTGAAGCTTGCTATTTAGACAAAAGAACACTCTTCTTTGCAGTCAATAAAGATTTTTTCAGGGAATTCACTGTGAATATGCACAAATTATCTTTAGGCATTTTGAGACAGCATGTGAGCAAAAACATAAATGACTGAACTATTAACTGAAATCACAGTATTGGCTAGAAGATAAGAGAACAGGGGCAAGGATTATAAAAATTAAACTGTTATAGCTTGAAAACAAAACAATGTGAAAGATCATTACAGCATGTCTGACTCAAAAACAGTGCAGACAGCCAGCAATACAATGTCAGATTTTTATTGCTCTTTAGTCCCTTTTATGATTATGAGCTTGTTTGCTTGCTTCATGTTGAGAGATGAGTGTGGCTTTTGACTTTTTAAAATGATGCCTATTATCCACATGGTAGGTTTGGGCACGCCATCCTTGTGACACCAAGGTGGTTTTTGACTAGGAAGATAAAATGCAGCTAATTAGGCTACAAAAATCACTTGCACTGGAAATACTCCACCCCTCATTAAGATACAAAGTAAGGCTGGATACTGAAAATGCCTTATGCCCCCACCTTCCTGAAAAAGTTAGTTTTAATTTCTGTTCCTGTGGTATAAAATGGTACAAACTCTAATTCTGGAGAAAATTACCTACACTAACTGTTGCCAATTTTATTTTTTATTTCTCTGAAGAAAGAAAACAAGGTTTAAGAATTCCTAGCTAATGCAAGTCTCGTTAAACTAAAATACATTGTAAATCAGCAGCTTAGTTCAGAAAGAGTTTACCTGTACCTCGATGGGCACCAACCAGAGAAAAATAATCCAACTCTGATTCAGTAAAGTTGTTGTTGATTCTGGTACCCTTTCTGTTGTAAATAAAGATGAAAAGCACAATTACTCACAGTCTAAAAACCTAGGAGCCACTGAAGAGCTCCGCCTCAAAGTGATAAACTTGAACTACTAAAACTATGACTAAAATTTCCTTATAAAGTTACCAAATTTATTCTGGTCTGGTTCTGCTTGTGAATGTTTTGAAAGGATTAAAACTTTGGAGCATATTAAATCCTTCTGTCATCCAACAAAAAGAAAAACCAAAAGAAAACACAATGTAAAATGTTTTTTCCAGGTAGAGCACAATTGTACATTTTTTCCACTACATATTTAAGGTGTTGTCAACCATTATATTTAAATAATTAATGGTGTGCTTAGTTATCAAATGACAGTGGCCATTTGTGAAATCCTTATGATGGGCACTCTCTCAGCTTTGAAAAAATGACACCCAAAGATAAACACTCCAGGACTGAAGAGCTGCTTTTGCTTTCAACAATTTAAATCATTATACAGCCAATCATTCCATCAGTCAAAATTAACATTCAATATAATCCGAATTTATGTAATGAAAAGTACTATATATCTCACTCATATGCATAGCAATTTCACATGTTCTTTTAGTAACTTTCTTCAAATAATGAGTTCACAAGTTTTAAGCTTCTGAAAGCAGCAATTTGTTCCCTGTCTGCCATGAATGGTTCTTTGCTAGGTGCAAGAAAAGGACTTTGGTATGACAAAGACTCAGACAATACAGTCAGCAGCTAAAGAAATTACTGTGTTCTGCACTGTTAGACTCCATAATTATATAAATTTAATCCTCAAAGTTTGCTTTTGTCGTGGCATTTTCCTTTACAATGTTGGAATTGCCTTTTAGATGGAGCCTGAGATTTCCTCTTTCTGGCCCACAGAGCTATGGATAATGCCTTTCTCATCAAGTTTTGAATTCCCAGGAGCAATGCTATCAAGAATGAGATTAAGTCATGTTCCCAGACCAAAATTAAGCCTTTCTGAAGGAAAATTATTAGCTGCAGATACTTCCAGTCTCCTTCCCTGCCTTCACTTCCCTATTCCAAACACATCTGAAGCTAGAACCTTTCTTCTGATAAACCTCAGCAAAAATCCAGATAGAAGCCTCAGCTGAGCATTTACACACACCCAGTCAAACAAAAAACACCAAGATAACCAGGGCCCAACATTTTACTTAATATTGCTTAAAATTTGAGGTTTAAATACTTGAAGACAACAATCCATCAGGAATCAGAGAGAAATAATTTACAGGTAGATATGGACCTGAACTACTTACACAATGCTAAAGAAACTCAGACTTGCTAAAATACACGTAGTCAACAATGACATAATGAAGGAATCCAGAGCATTCTAGCCTTGTATCACTTGTGTTTAAATTTGAATCTGTTTGGGCTTTGCATCAGAAAATGATGATTACAATGAAATTAAACAAGATGAAATGAGATAGGAAGCAGCCTGAATAGTGGCAATAAGCTTTGAGCCATATGTTTACCTTTGTTTTAATCAAGTGTTTTCATTTCATTGCAGTAATGTGCTCCCTTACATTTATATATTTCTCCTGATCATAGTTGAGCACATATAAGTCATGTTGATAACACTTGCATATTAACTGAAAATGTGCATACAGCTGGATCTCAGAGGTGAGAATGATCCTAACCTTACTGCTTGGCCCATGGGCAAGCTTTCTGAGAAATACCTGTCACCCCATTTTCCCAAAGGGATCCAAATATGTAAATAAAATCATTATTTCTTAACAGTAGCTATACAAATTTTTTTTCTGTTCTTGAAACATTCAGAAGTGCATAATTGTGTTATATATCGTGTTACTACCACAAATAGAATATATAAGGTAAAAAAAATGAAATTAAACATTAAAATTACTAATTAGTAGTTCAGAACAGGAGATTTTTAGTGGGAAAGCTTGTCTGAAACTATTTTTTGATACAGCTAAATGTTTTTTGTGAAGAAAATCTGATTAACACAGAGGTTGGGAGAAGGTTATTTTAGAACATTCCAGCAGCAGATCAGTGTCTTTTAGCAAGAGAGAGCTTTGTAAACAACAGACATTCATAATTCAGAAAGATAACTTTGAACATAGAACAAAAACTTATCTCCTCTAGGAAAAGAATATGCAGAAAAGAGAAAAGGATATTCCCCACCATATTGGCAATTTCAAAACCATATCACAGGCAGAATTATTTCCCATAGATTTAAAACACAGCAATAAAAGCAACAGCCTTTGTTTGGAGAAACTCACTCTTGGGCTGAATTCTTCCCCCTTAACACACTAAGCTGAGAACCACAAGGCACTGATATTTGATACTTATACTTATTTCACCTTTTATTTTCAAAGATTTATATAAAGAAATGCATTTTAGTACTATAGATTTCTGAAGGGTAAAAAGTAAAAGTATCATCATTGTTGGTGCTGCTGTAACAAATGACCTGAATCAAAATGGTTTGACCTTGAATCACCATAATGTATTAAAACAGGAATTTTACAGTTTGTTCTCTCCTGTTTAGCCCTCCACAAGGTTACATTATCCTAGAGCTGTCAGAGTTCTGCTTTGTTAGCACCATTTCATTTTAGCAGAGATTCTAACAAGCCAACTTTACTTTTCCACTTATACTATTTACAGTATATATTCTATTTCCACGCAATTTCTACTGAAGAAACTGAAATAAGAATTTCAGGCTTTTTTAACTGAAAAATGTATCAACTCATTGAGAAATTAAGTAAGTGACACCTCAGCAGGAGTTTGGGAAGAAGTAGATCAGATCTCACTGAAGGCAAACACCAAGCCAACACCTTCATGGTCCAACAGAACATACACATGGTGAGTATCCAACAAAAGCATCAGATACATTGAATTTAAACACTTTTCTTGGAATGCATTCTCCATACCAAAGGACAGGGCTAAGCACTCGAGTTGTGTTGATTCTTGACTCACAGAACAAGCAGGGTGTTGTACCATGCCAAAGGGAAAAATCCTCAAGTTATTTGTGACAATCTGTCCATCACCCTAAGGGCATTGTATGGAAAAGTTTCACTGGACATACTCAGCATAGCTGGAATCAAATAAGTTTCTTGTTTAAACATACTTGCACCATGCCCCAAAACCATAGATTGCCATCTGCATTACAGTCTTGGAAGAGGGAAAAGAAACTCCATAAGAATTTAACTAATTTCTGAAAACCAGGGCTCTTCTCTATAAACTCCATCTAGGGAAGAACCACTCTGGTGGCATGCTGCCTACAAATGCAGATGTGAATTAGGCCAGTTTTTCCTACCAACACCTGCAAAGATGAACACATCCTGGTACAGAAATTCAGATAGTCAAGCATCAGTGCACAGAAGAAATTCAAGCTGCTAACCTCACCCAGCTATGGAGGGCAGGACTGAATAGCAGTGACCTGCTACTTTAGACATTTAAGTGGTAAATACACACAACAAAACTTTAAAAAACTGGCCACACACAATATTGAGCCTTTCAGCAGATACTTACTCAAAGGCTAGAATACCCCAGGGATTCATTACAGGAGTAAGCAGTGGAAAACATATGAGCTATGTCAGCTGCCATTATCACACTCAGCCAACAGATCCTGCAGAACCCCCTAAATCAGGGCTTAGCAACAGAATTTAGATGATGAAATACATAGTTGAGACAAACCATCAATAAATCTGCTTTCAAATACAGTATCTTAATTAAAGCTGTTCATAGTTTGCTTTTTCCCAGGTGAAATTAATTGCCTAGAGATTGTCTCTGAGATACCCCACTGCTAACCTTTTGTCGATGGCCACGTCTCAAAAGCAAAGGAGCCAATAAAGCATTAAACCACCCAAATTCCACAAACATAATCAAAACTTCCGCTGATTGCAGTTCATTGAAATTTTTTTCTATATAGTTTAGCTGGGTTTGCCTACATAAACTCACAAAGAGCACAAGTTACCAAGTTTTCACAAGCTAGTTTTCTTACAAGACCTCATTTGAGCAATTAACCAAAATAATAGTTTAGATAATAACAGGAAGACCATCTTTTGCTTTCAACAGGCAAGAAAAGCCTAAAGCTATACTTCTCATAGTTTTCTTGAATGCAGCTCACTCAGGTGGGACAACAAGCAAACAATCCAAGCCCAACAATCTTCCCTGTGGCCACAAAAGGACAGACCACAGATCCTACAGAGCACCTGCCTCCTCACCTTTCCAGGCCTTCTCCCACAACTCCTGAAATACTGTGGGAAAGCAGGACATCCCTCTTGCTGCCTTGGGTGGGCTGAGACCCTGGCAGGGGGCTCAGAGAGCTTGGAATGGAGCCAAAGATCCCTCTGCTTTCCATCTCGAGCCATGGAAACAGTTACCAACTTTATATGAGGACTTACAAACCAGGAAAAGTAGAATAAAATAAGTAGCTTATTATTAAGGAAAAAAATAGAATGTTAGGATTCATATGAGACGTGTACAGGGGGGTCAAGATGGAGGAATCTGGGCATGTACTGCCCTCCTTCCTTCTTCTTCATCGTCTCCATTTTCTTGGTGATGCTGGCACTTGGGGATTGGTTTAAGGTAGAATTTCACTGTCTAACATAGGTGATAGGTATTGGAAATTAGCTGTAAATAATGTCTACATAGTTTATAGTATAAAAAGACAACACAGCCCCAGGGGTGGGCAGTGTGCCTTGGACTGACCTGCTGAGAGCATCGCGGCTGGTCAGGGAGAACATGTTATAGATAAGAAATAACAAACAACCTTGAGAACGAAGGCAAAGCGACTCTGACTCTTTCTTTGACCATCTGGCTGTGAAAAGGACTCTTAAGAAATTCCCAGGCTGGGAAACCCAAATTCCCAAGCAAGGAAATCCGAGAAAATACCACTAAGATATAACATTAACTACGGTAAATAATTGCTTATCACAGGACTATCTGTAAAAAAACACATCCCCATACCTGAGGAGTGGCCTGCCTCACGGTAGAGCTGCTAAAGCCCCTTCACACCTCCTCTCAAACTCCACTTCCAACAACTCCCTTTCCTTTCTCCCTTCCAAAATCTCCAGCAGCACCGCCCAAAGTGAACCACAAGCTGCAGCAGCTCCTGCAGATATAGGCTGGCCTGGCCCTCCCACCCCAGGTGTTCCCCATTGCATCACTCCAGCTGTTCCCCATTGCCATCACCCCCAGGAGTTCCCCACTGCCATCACCCCCAGCTGTTCCCCATTGCCATCACTCCAGCTGTTCCCCATTGCCATCACCCCCAGGTGTTCCCCATTGCCATCNGTTCCCCATTGCCATCACCCCAGGTGTTCCCCATTGCCATCACCCCCAGGAGTTCCCCACTGCCATCACCCCCAGCTGTTCCCCATTGCCATCACTCCAGGTGTTCCCCATTGCCATCACCCCCTGCTGTTCCCCATTGCCATCACCCCCATGTGTTCCCCATTGCCATCACCCCAGGAGTTCCCCATTGCCATCACCCCCAGGTGTTCCCCATTGCCATCACCCCAGGTGCTCCCCATTGCCATCACTGGGTCTGCTGCAGGTTAAATCCTGCTAATTAATCAAGCAGCAGTATTGGGTCACACCAAAGCTTTTGAAGGAAGCAAATCCACCAAGATCCTCAACTACAATGTGTGCCCTATAGTAGCTCACTAGTGGCAAACCTCCTCTCCACCTTAAGGACATGAAGTATTACATTTCATTTGGTTTATGTGACATAACCACCACAGAATCCTCTTCTGCTCAAGAAAATGATTAATAGTTGTTTAAGGCTGGAGTCCTACTCCAGGACCTCACCCACATGCCACACCTGAGCCTGATCTTTCCTATTCACTGAAATCAAGTGTGTAGAAATAACATCTTGAAATGTAGCAAAAAATACCAAAAGAATTTATTATAATAAATAGAAAATAGTCTGTGCTCATAGTATTCAAAATTGAAATAAAAATTTTAATAAGAGTTAAAAGAATAGGGACTAACTGGGTAGCACTTTGCTTCTCTGCAGTGCTTGATTTAACAATAGTCTGCAATAAACAATAATTACTCAGATTAGCACCTCTTCAACACCTTCTCAAAACTGTGTAATTAAAAAAGGAGGGTCAACTCGAGGAGAATTTTTTTTTCTCACTATTTAATATTTGGTATATTTTATCAGACTCCAGACCACAGGATTTGGGGAAGGAATCTGGCCCTTTTTAACCTTCATTTGAGCATCGATGGTGCCTGAAGCAAACCAAGGGCCTCAGGGTAGCCCGTGCTGACAAAGAGCTGGGTCACTGTGGGGCTGTCCCTGTCCCTCAGCTGTGTCTGGCCAGCTCCAGGAACAGCCTCCCTCACTTCAGGATGGGTTTGATTTTCCCATTGTCATAGCCTGACACATCAGCAGCAGTGATTCTCAGGAAGGGCACTGACAGTGTGTGCAGAAGGGATGCTAATTCCCACTGGCTGGGGATGCTGGACCACCCTGAGCTGCACAGTGAGGATGTGGAAAAGCATCTGAGTGCCCACAGACAAACACAGTCCATTTGCTGGATATTTCAGGGAAATTGAGATGCCTTTGAGGCTGCTGCAAGAAATCCTGGGGGGAATTCTTGTCAGCAGAGCTGCTCACTGCAGGAATGCACCACCCTGTGCAGAGAGAACTTTTTCTTCTCAGCAATTTGGAAATGTCTGGGGAGGCAAGAGGGGGTTTTGTTTTAGCTGTAGAATGATGCTGGTGGGATTTTTTTTTTTGTTTACTTATCAGGCCTTTTTTATATCCTTTCTGAAGAAGGACCATGTGAATAGTGCATTGGGTTAGCGTATGTGTGCAAGCACTCGTGTAATTATGTATTTTATAAAAATGTAATGCTTATTTGTTTTGACAGTTTCCCCAATGCCTGATGAAAGAAAAACCAAAGCAGCATGGTTCAAAGCTGCTCTTTTTGAACTTATTGATAGATTTCAAAGTAATGGCTCTACAAGAGAATATTTTCTTTTTTCTTTTTTACTTTTACAGAGGGCAAGGCTTGGTGTTGGAAGTATGAATCAAAAAAGGCAGGATGTTAAAACACTGTCTTCTAGCTATTTTCTAATAGTGTGAATATACACTTGCTTCTACAGTCTGTTTTGATCTGTCTATATCTCCATGCACACAAATCTATAAATATGCAAAATATTTAACTATTATCCCTGTAGTTCTTCTTATCCAAAAGGCAAACATTTACATCTAGGTTTCTAGACCCCCAAATATGACAAAGTATCTTTACTATCTTCAGTGGAATTCTATTAATCCAGATCAACTGTCTGATAGATTTCATGACTGCGCCTCCAAAATTGTCAATTCCCTCACAAAACCCAACTCATTGCAGACTCCAGAAGCTGAGGCTTCTGATTTGCATAAATTGATAATCTGTATTTCTCACCCTGATTCTGGACTTTTTTTTTTATTATACATCATTTTTGCTGATGTCTAATGCTCATCTTTGCGAGTAAAACCAGGGATGAACACCTTTAATTTAAATTTCTGGTCACAGTCAGTAAAGGTGACAGATGTAAGTAAATCTAAGGATTAATTGAGGATTGACTCTTAATCTGAGAGCCACATTAACAGAGATGCAGAGGCCAAACCTCAGAAACCTCAGCCCTGTCAGCATTTGATGCTGACATACATCCATGGCTCAGACACACACCTTGATGGTCCCCTTGCAAGGTGCACAAAAGCAGCTTTAGAACACTCTGGGCTCACAGAAAGAACAGAGCCTTAAAAATGGAAATTCATTCTGCCCAAGTTGATGGATATTATGACCAGTGTGGCTGTCAGACCAAGGAATCAGTAATTCAGCTAAGGTCAGTCTGCTGTTAGGTACTGAAACATGCCTGGAGCAATGTGGGACATCAGCAGTACACAGAAAGAGCTGATACTCATCCCTTTACCATGAGCTGTAAAGTTATGATAACTTGGGATAAAGGAACCCCACACAAAACTCAAACTATGTCTCAAATGACTTAAAATAAATTTTTCATTTTATAGGCTTTGATTTATGAAGATGAGTATTTTATTTGCTCTGAAAGCAAATTGTGTTTGCAAGACTGAGACCTTTGTCTCAGTAAAAATACAATTATCAGAGTTAAATCTATACATCATGCTCAAGTAATATCGTGTATATGTGCCAATGATCAAAAGACCTAAAAATAATTTGTGAAAATTTAATTACTTTGAAAAGCAACCCAAAGAGGGGACAAAACACCAGGTATATTCTGTCCCTCTTTGTTTCTTCTTCTAATATGTTCATTTAGATTTATGAACAGTTTATCATTTTTTGATGTAGAACTGGATTTCAAGTTGATCACAGTATCTTCTGATCAGGGAAAATTTTCCTTAAAACTCTTAGGTTCTTCCTTAAAGTAAAGTCAATTTCACAGTAATACTTGTATGCGAAAAACATTTTTACTTTGTAGCAGAATACTCCTTCTCTAAAGGAAGCCAAACCAAAGTTTCTAAAATCTCTCTTTTTCATTTCTATCACGGGGCTCAACGAATCCCCATAGATTACATATCCCACTGATTATTTATTTGAACTCTCTTGATCAAATAGATGTGTAGCTGCATAACAAATAATCTGATAACCACTGTTAGAGACATAAATTTTCCACAGCACTAAATCTTCACACAATTCAGTTCTTTCACTCAGAAAAGCATGTCCTATTACATATGGCTCATATCTATATAGAAATCTCCAGGTAGTGTAATTTGAGCTTTCAGGGTGAAAAACTTCACTATTTATTGAATAAATGGTAGGTCTTTAAAATTACCAGCAGACATTCATACTCACTAACAACTTAACAAAACCAGGCAAGTCTCTGTTGCTCCAGCTGTAATGGGAAAAAACACCCAGATTCACGTGATATTCATGAGCTCAAAATTTACTCATAGATCAAATCTTTAGAAATCCTATTAAGGGTAACACCTTGAGATGTCATGATTAATCCATACCAGTCCTTCAGGAAATCTTTGTGTAGTCACTTTGAATGCCTCAGTAATTAATTCCTCAATGTCATTTGGCTTGACTCAGGAACATGATTTAGGCTATGCTGGAAATAATGTTGTCCTCCTCATTGTAGATGAGAAGGATCTATGACAATTAGGGATAATTTATGCCCTTTCATTTTAGAGGTAATGATATATTTTCATTTTTCTTAAAACGTGATTCATATTTTGATACTTTATTGCACAGGTACATACAGAGAAATAGCAGTTTTTAAAACTTTTGACTGTGGGATGACATGGAAATATTGTTCATTATACATTTATTATATATTTCTCAGGGTGGGGCAATTTATTTGGTCCAGAAGATAACATACCTCTAGTCACAGATATAGACTAGAGAGAAATCTGAGTGTAGGGGGGGTTTGTAAGTTAGTATTTCCACTTAAGCAAAAAAAACCAAAAAACCCAACTCTTTTGTACATCATACAAAACCATTATGGCCTACATACAAAAATAGGCAAATTACTGTATTGATGAATACTGTCAATTATTTTGGCTGTGCATCTGAACATCTCAAACATCTCATCCACAGGCTTCAGCTACCCTCATTTTAGTGCATTTAAGAGCTAGCTGGACATTCAAAGCTACTAGATCAGAGTTAAATCCTTTAATGGTGTGAATTCCAGATTCAAATCCCTTAGGAGTTGAACCATTTCACTTGTAAATTTTATTTACATTTAAAGTACTGCTTGTAGTACTTTAACTGAAATCACACACAAAGCTAGAGACTACTCATGGAAAATAAAAGCATAGGAGATAAAGAGGCAAAAAATCAACTGCTGTGCACAGAATCCAGAGTCTTTAATTCAGTGGAAATTGAAATTCAGTGTGTATGTGCACACATAACACACATATGTTTGTAATATATAGAAATAGACATATATACTGGATATATGCACTCATGTGGAAATACATAAATATATACAGAGTTTGTCAGAGTTTGATAGTTATATCTATACATATTTTATATCCTCTGCCCTGAGGTGCTGCAGGAATGACTGTCTGGGGCTGCCCTGGGGTGACAGGGCTTGTGGCCTCCTGGCACATGGATACAGGCCTTTTCAATCCAGTGTAAACCAGGTTTTAAGTGCTGGTTTACTACTGGGACAAAAGATGTCAGAGAAGACATTTTGCAGTGAACAAAAAAGGACAGCCCCCCCCCAAAGAAGCAGATTTATTACACACATGCTCCTGCTGTACACTGACACATTTTCTAGTGCATTTCCTCTCTGAGGTGAAAACCACAGCTTTATTCCTCAAAAACTGACTGCTTCTAGGTATGGTTTAAGATGATTGTAAAAGCAGATGGCTTTCTCTGAACTCTGATAGTCTGATCCATTAAACACTTCCACAATTGGTCTACTTTTTCTTCATTTACAACCTTAGAGGAAAACAGACATTTGTGCTCATTGTCAGGTTGGAAGATTAAGAACTGAACTTCAGGAGGCAGCAGATACCTCTGCTAGAAAATTCTGTGGTAGAGCTGTTTCAGTACCTATTCCAGGGCTGTTCTTTTTATGACACTTTCACCCCTACTAACTCAGATATCTGTGTCCTACAAAGAAGGAGGTATTGGCCTACATTAAGGATACTTAAGTAATGATATCCTAGCCTTAATATTAAGGAAAAATCATTAATGTAAGAAAAAAAATTAACAAGGTTGTTTCTTGGAAGAAGTATTCTATTGTTTGGGTCACCAGCCTCTGAGAGCCACACATGTCACATGAGGTTTGAGCTATATTTGAAAAAGGAAAAAAAAAGTGTGATTTGAAGTGTAAAGACAATCACATTGGAAAGGTAACTATCTCTTCTTCAATAACAGCAGTAGAAAAACTGAGAGGAGCCAAATGGTGACACACTGCTGACTTTGCACAAACAGACTGTATCCATGTTTATTTGCTTTTCCTCCAGACTTTTATTACATTTTAAAATTTATCTATTTCTATTCTATTGATTCTCCATAGCAGTGAAGGCTAAATTAATTTTGTTGTGTGGGTCATTTGATGTACCAGGAGACAAATTCTGCCTGTTAGACACGGTTTAGAGGAGACAATGCAAGTCTAAATGTCTGAGGTTTGGCAGTTTACAAATCAATTATTTCTGTTAGAGAGCCAACTGCCACACCAACTGGGAAAGAGATTATATCAGATTACTGCACTTTTAATTAGCTGATGGTGACAGGCAAGGCTTGAAGAGGAAAAGAAATCAATCAGAAACTGCCAAACTTGGTCAGCCGAATACACAGTGCCATTATTGAATCTTAGACATTGTTCTGAAGCAGAGCTTGATCTCCAGGGCTCTGCCAGGGGGCCTGCCTCACACAAGTGATCCATCTTAGAGCCAAAGGTTATTCTGGAGCAAATATTTCCAAACATTTGTTATAATTAGCCCCTGACAAGGTCTGTTGCAAAGCAGAATGTCATTAGGAAGGAGGAGCAGAGCACACTCACCCCAGTGACACAGCAGAGCATCAAGTGCTTCTGCACATGGGAGATGTGTGTGTGTGGAACATGCACGAGGGCATGCACTTGTGGGCACACAGCAATGCATTTTGCCTGACAGAGTTGAGAGAAATTTCTTTCACCAGTCCAAGAGACTGGAGTGCTTCAAAACCGAGCCACTATTTGCTTTTCTATCTCGTTGCCTTTGTAACAAGATAATTCTAGTGACCCAGAGCATCCTGTCCTATAAAGCAAGATTTATGGCATGCTGTATTAGAACCTAATTTTCTCATGCCTTCACCTCACACGGTGATTTGCTCTGTAAACTACACATGCAATGGCCTTACATCAAGATGGTCCCTCATGGCACAGGCAAAGGGAAGTCAAGGTTAGCACAGCTGAATTATGGTAAAAACCCCAAAACATCCAGGGACATAGAACAAGTTTCTACATTTTTGCAGGCATAAAGAAAGCAGAGTGTCTGGCTCTCCCAGTGTGTCAACTTCAGGTTAAACTTGAGGAAGTTTTGAGCTTTAAATTGTACATTGGTACAACTTTTTCCAAAAAATCGTCCAGGAACTGACAGAAGGACAATGAGGCTGGTGAGAAATCTGGAGCACAAGTCTGATGAGGAGAGGCTGTGGGAACTGATAGTGTTAATTCTGGAGAAAAGGGGGCTCAGGGGAGACCTTATTGCTCCCTACAATTACCTAGAAGGAGGCTGGAACGAGGTGAGGGTCAGTGACTTCTCTCAAGTATACAAGAGAAGGTATGAGAGGAAGTGGCCTCAAGTTGTGCCAGGAGAGGTTTAGATCAGACATTAGGAGAAATTTCTTCAGTGAGAGGAATGTCAAGCACTGGAACAGGCTGTCCAGGGCAGTGGTGGAGTCACCATCCCTGGAGGTATTTAAAAGAGGTGAAGTTGTGGCGCTTAGGGACAGGTTTAGTCATGGGCTTGGCAGTGACAGCTTAGTGGCTGGACTTAAAGGTATTTTCCAGCCTAAATGATTGTGTGGTTCTGTCATCCTCATGCAGATATCTGGGTGACAAGGACCTGGTAAAGTCCTTCCAGTCTCTCATGTGCCCAGATTCTGCCAGAAGAGGACATGCAGCCTCAGTCTAGCAATACATTTATTGATGCCAATTATGTGGTTGGCCCAAGGACTGGAGCTGGTTCAAAATCCAGTTAAATACACACTTCAGAAAATTGTTGGATCAGAATGACATTGCCCTTTGCAACATCAAACCATTCCTAGGTAACTATTTAAATACCTTTCACGTTTCAGCTGTAAAACAGCTAAGCATTTCTTATTCTGGTACATGAGCATCCTATAGCTTCTTTGTTCCATTTGCTAAACTTAGAGTCCATTTCCAACCATATTTATGTGTTTATATATGTGCCTTTCTTTTGCTCTGTTAAACAGGAAGAATCTTACCTAGCAAATAAAAAAAAGGCATACTATATATATAACTATTATATATGTCTATATAATATGCCTAAAAAGGCATATTATATATCATATATATTATATGATAAGTAAAACCACTGCATGTCACTTCTGTGGATTTTGTGAACTTCTGTGCCTGATGTTTGGCACCCTGTAGCTCCATGTGGGGGTTCTGTTTTGTCTGGTCTTTCTTTGGGTTTCATTGATTAGGTGGGTGCAGAGGCAGAACTTCTTTGTCACTTCACTGGAAGCTGTCTGGATGGCTGCAAAGTGTATCATAAATCAATTCTGCTCAGAGGACAGCTTGCAACAAAGTCAATAACAGGGCAGGAAAGCATCCATGCTATCAGAAGAGCCAGAAAGAAAGAAAGAAGGAAAAAGCCTAGTACTGGGCTTTAAAAAAATAACTGAGCTGCAGCCAGCTTTTGTCAAACACATGCTAGGAGGGCCATTGCTTGTTTGCTTCCACACCCTGTTTTTAATGCCCTGCCAGTTAACACACCATCATGATGAGGATTCAGGCTAAAGCAAGGATCTCCTGTCAGCAGCTGAACAGTACAGGGTGTTAGTTCACCCTTCAGATATAAATTTCTAATTTCACCCTAGTGCAGACTACCTTGGAGGATTTACAACTGCATCTTCTGCTTTTGCAAAATTTTTGCTTCTCAATTCTATTGCAGCTCGCTTTTTTAACTTAATATTTATGTATTGACATCTGCCAGAATTATTCTTGCAATACTTCTTTATGTATTAAAGCTGGAATAAACTTTATGCAAAACCTACTTGGGTAATACCACTATGCATCCTATTATTGTTTCTGGCCTTTCCACCTGTTTGTCACACCTCTTATTCTTTTACCCAGAGTGTTCTGATCCTGGCAAACCATGCTGACACCCATAATATATATGATATATATGATGATGTGGAGAAAGAAAAAAAATTTGCAGAAATTGATGATGTTCTGCTAAAGTCAGTGTCAACAATCACTTGTCCGTACTAAAACAAGTAAGTAACATTAAAGAAAGTGTGTCAGAGTTCAGATAAAGTCTTAATTTAAACACCAATAATTATCTTCCAGTTAGAGACAGAGTGCTGAAATCATTAGTGTAATTTGCCAATGTGTGTGAAACCAGTAACAAAAGTCCTCTGGGTTTAATACAGATTTAGATTTTCTTACAGTTTGTTTTCAGGATGAATATTAATTCTCTGAGTCTCCCAGTTTCAAGTTGCTTATTTTTTGATTTTATTCTCTAATAGAAAGGTTGGTTTTCAAAGGAAGCTTAGTGCTTTTTGTCTGGTCCCTTTGTTCAAAAGTTTAAGGATTTTAGGCAATTCCTTTGAGAGTCATTAGTCTTAACTTAAGACAAATATGAAAGTTAATTAAAAGTTTAGTTCATTGACAGATAAAATAAAACTTTACACTTATTCACTCTGGAAAATAATGAGCAGGATTAGCTACCAGCTAATAAGTAAAGACTATGACAAAAACACAATTTAACTTTTCATCACTGCGGTCAGAAATTGTACATTTCTGGGTTGGTTTTGATCTTTGTCTATGCTTATTAGCTGTTATCTCTCCACAGTCATTTCCACACCTCCCTACTTGATCACCAAGTCCAAACATACTTCTGAGAGCAGCTAAAAAACAACAGGAGTTCATATCACTAATGATGGTTTTCTTTAGGAGCAAAAATGGAGATGAGGCCTGTGAAGGTGTAACCTTCCCCTCCTGCAGCAAAGAAAGAGAATTTGCTTTTCATTCTCTGCAGAGTTTTTCCCATCTCCCAGAATAGCCTGAAGGGAGTTTAATTTTTTGCCTAACAAGCAGAGCACTTTGCAGATTGATTTTTTTTTTTTTTTTTTGCCTGGGCAGTTCTACCATTTCTGCCTTTAAGAATTAACTCTGCAATTTGATGACTGCTACAAAGATGTTCTGACCGACAGCTTACACAAAACAATCTTTTCAGCACTTCGAGTTCTAGGACAAACAAAGAAGGCAGAGACAGAGGCTGAGACTGCTGCTTTTCTCTCTCTGTAACTCCAGCATTGTTTTCCTGAGAGCAGGAGTTCAGTTTCTTATTAAAATAGACACTGGGAAACCATGGAGAGTGTTTTGCTTTCCCCTGCACCCCACACCTCAGTAACAGATTCTGCCATCTGCTCCACCTCAGTCGAGTGGTACCCAGCAGTGTCTGTTCTTTTCCAAACACTTTTCTTCCTCATCTTACTGCTAATGTGTGATGAAGGGAGCATGACTTTTGAATGCAGCAATTATCTTTCAATAGATAGGTTTAAATGCTCTAAACGCTACTTAAATCCACAGAGGAAAACTTTTTTTCATGCTGGTGGGTAAAAAAAAAGCCATTGTAGTAAAGTGGAATCACTTTTTATGGAATTATGTCTCTTGAATTGCTGTTGTGGTTTGACTCTTACAACTTGTCTTATTACAACTTAAGATAAAATCCCTCAAAGCTAAAGGTCTCTTCTTTAATTGTTTCAGCTAAAAATGTGTGTCCCACATATCATCCTGTGCCTGATGCTGACCAATGTAGAAAGTCACACAGAAATATACAGACATCCAGCATGGACAAAAAACTGACTTAGTTTTAAATATGTACTTCAAGCCATGGTCTGGAGTATCAAGAGATTTACTAAGGTACAGAATTGAATTAATTTCTACAAATACATAATTCTTTCTGAACTTATGTAGACCTAGGATATATCATCTGAGGGCTACTTTTCCTCATCAATCCCCCTCTGAATGCATGTTATGATATGCAGAGTATTTTGAATGGTGGCTTTGAATGGAATGACAGGTTTTGCAAGCGTTGAGGAATCACTGTACATTTATCACATCCCATGAAACCAGGATAACTTATTGAACCACTGCTACACAGTGAGGAATCTTGCAGAGGTTTACCAAAAAATGTATAATTTGGTTGTCATTTCATACAGAAACCCTTTCTAAACCCTTTGCTTAGGGTTTAGAACATAGTCAGGGTCCTGGAAGAAATGCCTGGAGCTCATGAGAGGGACAGACCCTGTGCTGTGCTTCCATAATGTGAGGTGCATCCCAACCAACTCCCAACCCAAATGCGTACCCAGGACAGTCTCCTTCCTGCAGTGATTCACAGCACACCCACTAATGTTCATATTTAGAGACAGTAGTGTTTTAGTGGGGGGTAAAAACACCTTCTATCATAAAAGGCAATAGAGAGGAGCTTCAGGCCAATTAGAGAAAATGGACCACAGTGAGTCAACATTCAATAGCTCGTGATTTAGAAAAGTATTCATCTTGAAACAGTCAATATGTGCATTACACATGGATATTTAACCGAGCACCTCACCCATAGTTTAATTAACTGTGCAAACAATTAGCAGTGCTCTAGCACAAAGACTGAAAATTCTCTGCAAAGCTAAAGTGAAAATGCTGTCATTCTCCAGAAGTGAACTCTTTGATATAGCTGGTTCCACAGACTGTGAAGAGATCCTTACAGATGTCCAGGGAATCCTGCTTTTATGACACCAACTTACTGATCTGTGAAATTCTTCCAGAGGAATGGAAGTATGACAAGCTGTAATAACAACCAATGCTTGGTGGCTGGTGAAGCACAGAAACTTTAGTTGCGTGCTGACCAACAATTACAGAATTGTAATCCCACTCATTTCCTGGAAGGCAAATGAAGTCCAAATTAAAGATATGAGTCTTCTGTGCATCACACTAGATAACAGCTCTGTGACCATCTCTGCAAAAAGTGGAACATCTCTTTCATGGTTGCCTGAAAATTACAATATCGATTTTTATTTTCTAATTACCTTTAGGAGGCAAATAGCTGTATTTTGTTGCCTTTCCAGTCCCTGTCCTTGCCTTCCCAAGTGGAGGAGCAGACTGTGGGAGGTGAAGGCTTCCCAAGAACTGGTGGATCTGCAGGAGGAGAGCACAGTACTCCTGCAGGGCTCCTCTTGCAGCTTTGCCTTTTCCCCACAGCATCCACGAGCACATGGTGCTGTCCCCTGGGCTGAAGGGCAAGGGCTGAGCTTCCTTCAGGAGCCACACACTAAGGGTGATCCCAGGTAACTCTCTGGGAAGCTCCTGCATGTTTCAGACTAATGTCAACAATGAACACTGTTCTGAAAATATTTTTAGTACCTGAATATGAGTCTACAATGACCTGAGACACTTATGAACAAAACACTGGAGAAAACACTATGGGGCAGCAGACTCTTACTCAGAAAATGCTGGTGGAAAGAGAGAAAGCATAGAAATAATGATCAAATAGCACAATTTTTGCTCTTTTGTTCTATTACAAAAGGCTCCAAGTGCAGCAAGTTTCCAGTCAGATCAGCAGATCTTAAGCAAACATGGAAATATTATCTTGCACCAGCAGTTTTCGATTTTTATTTTCATTTGAGTTTTCTTAATTATTTTCCAGGGAAGGTACATAGAGTAAGTATAAGCCTGCTATCATTCAGCTTTAGTGAACTTTGTGGTCCATAGTCAACTTAAGTCTTCAGAATCTGCGTGCCAGAGGTTAAAAGCTCTGATCCCATACCCTTTTGAAAAATTGATTTGGTAAAGCTTGTCATTTTAAGGGATGGACTGGCTGCCACAAGTGTAAGGATGCCTTTTGATGTCATTACTTCTGTTCCTATTTAAATCTGTGGTCAGACTGGATGAGCAGAATTCAAGCTGTAAATGCCTGGGGGGGTTGGGAAGGCTTGTAATAAGAGCATCCCAGTGGACAGTGATGGTTCTCCTGTGAGGGAAATGCTGCCTATCAGGGGGCTCAAATAAGCCCTGTGAAGGTCTCTGTGAAGACCACAGGAAGGGAAAAATTAAAAAGCATAAATAAAAACCAATCTTAGTCATTGGAAAACCCAGGTATTTATTTTCATAGCAGCTGATCTATAGGAAAAGCAATACTCTTGGCCAAGATGCAACAGCAAGCCTGGCTTAGCCTTTTTAACCTTTGCCAATTGGTTTATAAAAGCTTAACTGCGTCTGTCTGTCTCCTGGGGACCTGTGCAGAAGACACATCAAGTGCTGATACAGGTACTGTGCAGGGCAAGAACAGAAGAAGGAGGAGGTTTCCAAAGGCAGCCACTGGGTCATGCAGTACCTTCTTTTCTCTGCCTGGCCATGAATAGATCTGTTTAAAAAGAATAGTATTTTCTCCTGGAAATCACCTTCTCATTTCTCATAAACTCCTCATTCCCCAGAAATATACTTATGGACCTGCTTGGAAGCACCTGGAATAGATAAATTACAAGGTCCTAAAAAGTGGCCTTTAAATTCATCTTAGCAAAGCATGTAAAGAGGTGTGCTGAGCCAAGAGCATCCTGAGCCACTGGGGGCCAGTGCTGTCCTGCCACCCGCTGCTGAATTCCCCCCTCCTGCCTTTCACTTCCAAAAACAAAAGGATGCCATTTCCTTATTGTTTCCTGCAATAAAGCGAAAATGGTCAACGTCAGAGAACAAAAAGAAAGCAACGAGCTACTTAGTGCCATGAAAAGAACAGATAAGGTGTTTTTGTTCCTCTAAGAAACCTAAAGTCTCCTTTGAGAAGAAAAGAAGGAAAACCCAGAGATACTGTACACCACGTTGAGAGTATGACCTTGGGACGGCTGGAGAAAGTTATACAACCCAACAGCCCAAACTACTCCTCTTCTTCCCGAGTGGAAATGGTTCTGAAACTGCCGGTAAATGCAACGTTACTTTGTGGCTGTATTTTAGGATGTATTTAGACAAAAAAAAACTTATCTTTGAAAAGAAGTCTCTCCCACTAAAACCGTGAAGTATAGGGACTAATTATTTACATCCTTTTTATTACCAGAAAAGATCAATTTACTTAATGTTACAGTTCATGAATTGACTTTCATTTCCTCATAACATCCAGCTGAATTTTTTGGTGACTGTGTTTTGTCTGGTTTTACTTATGGTGATCAATAAAATGATACACAATCTGAAAAAGTCATGGATGCAAACTGCCCTTCAAGGTACATCAGTATCAAAAGGTACTCAGTGACACAGTTTGTGTTCTGAGCCATTCAACCATAAAAATATTACAAAAACATTAACACTTCCTGACACTTCTCAAATTTTTTTTTCAGTCCCTATAACTGAGTGACAATGTTGCAAAATAAACGCCACAGGAAAAAAAATGGCTAGGAGACATAAATTAGCTTATGGATTTATTAATCAAATAGCATTGTTGGGATGCACAGGCTTCATGGCTGCTGCTACTCCTAAGACTGACACTTTGTTGGGAAGAGCTGCCACCCTCTCCATGGCATTTATTGCTGGGGCACAGATCGTGTTTCTGACAACTGCACTCTCTGTTACTCAGACTGAGAGAGATCCTGAGTAACTGGGGAAAGAATACAACAAACCGAACAGCTTGCTGACCTCTCTGCTGCCAAACGGGGTCCTCCCACTGCTGGTGCATCAGTGGCACGAATTAAGAGGGTGTGTGCACTCTGTGATAGTCCTCTGAGTGCTGAGCTGCTCTTATGTAGGGTACTGCCTCATCACAGGAACCAGTCACTAATTCTCATGGAAGTCTGGGGATCCTGAATCTTTAGAGGAGGTGCCAAGGACATAGGAGAGGTCACAGATGTTGAGATCCAGCCTAAAGCATAGTTTAGGAAGGTGGTTTTCTCTGCCAGGCTAAATTCCCCAATATACTCACTTGTAACTGTGTACCTCAGCACAAGTGAACCATAAATGCTCAGCCTTGAGATGTCTCTTTTGTTTACCAGGTTCTTGCTTTCTTTGTACAGATGTTTCAGACTACTATAAATCAAGTAGATTAGCTGGTCTTCTCATGGGAGTCCTATGTTTCAAAAATTTTTTTTTTCTTTTTCTCCATTTCCAGAGGTACAGAAAGAATGTTGAAACCACTATTACCAATGACAATCACACATTTAGGGTGATCTCAAAGGTGAGGTGGGCTCTTACCACACCACCTTTCTTTCTGAGGTTTCTTCATGGAGTTGCTCAGAATGGATTCCTGGTATCACAAAGGGAGGACCTGGAGGTGCTTCCAAGGGACCATCACTGCAATCTTACCAGGACATTCTGCAGGCAAGAATGGGAACACACCACGTGCAGTAGACAGTGCTTGAGCAAGAGAGAAAGGAGACAACAAAAGGAAGAGAGCTGGGAGAGAGGAAGGATTGTACTGAAGGTACCTAACAGTTTCATGTGGAAAAACCTTCATTTACTGAGTTTGAGGAGTAGAAAGTTCCAATTCAGAGTTTTAGCTTGGGTGACTTGAGTATTACTTGGTGCTGGTGTTATTTGCCACAATGTCTCAGAGGGTGATGAGGATAAAAACTCAGCACATCTCAGGAAAAACAGTTTTTTCTGGCCACCTGCTCAACCACCAACTGTTCGCACTTCATTTTTTTCCCACTTTTTTAAGCAAATGTGCCAAAGGATATCAAAACATATTTATCAGAACAGTAAAATAATAAACTATAACAAGGTGTCAGATTAAATAGGAAATGTAGTGGAAAGATATATTAAAAAGGTTTGAAAAACTCTCCTCTTGCTTCTGTCCTTGAAAGGTAAGTTAATCCCTCCAGTATTATTTTCTAGTTCAGCAGCTCCCTGCAGCTTCCTGGGTTTTATAGCCACAGAAACCCAAAGCAAAGGCTCCCTCCTCCTGCCACCTTGAGACTTTTGCTCCTGGTCCTCCTCTTTCCTCTGCTGCTCTCATAGCCTCACATCCCCCAACACCTTTCCATGCTGGACACATCACCAGAGAGAAGCTGCTCCCTTCCCTCCACAGCAACCACACTGCCCAGCCCTTTCCCTCCTGGCCACACCCCATCTCAGGAGCCAACTTAAAGGTCACACAGAAGTCCTTGGGCACAAACTGGAAGAAACCAACCTAAAAGCACATCCTTTTTGTCACTTTGTTGTAAAGGGAGGCAGCTTCATTTGTGCAGGCATACAGACTGTAGATATCTGAAATGGATTTTTCTGTTCTATGGAAATATTTTTACTATTTGCTATTTTTACTATTTAAATTCAGAATGAAAATCAGAAAATGCAGCTTCTAACCTGACAGAAATTCCAGTTTTTACCTACTTAAAATAATTCAGAATATGCTACAACATATTTTCTGCATGGAATAAATCAGCACATTGGGTATTTTAAACACACATTGATTTTTTTATTAAAATATACATGATTTCAAAGGAAGACTCAAGCATCCTGTTTTAAAAATGCCTTTCCTTTTATTTTAGTCAATTTCTCTTACAGCTTTCCTTATAAGAATGCCAATAATCTAAATTTAGTTCAGGAGAGAAACAAAACAGAATGCTTTCAACAAGCAACAATTCCAATAGTTTATTATGTTAAAAGCAAAAAAACATTATAATAAACTCTGCATCCGATACTCATGAGGAAATGGCTAAATTTATATGGTAGGTTATGATTTTCAGAATCAGTAGCTAATTCCTAAAGATTAGTCCCCCTTTAACAGGACAGCTGAAATCATTAGGTCTGTTCCTTCTCTTTTCTCTCTCTCCTCCCCCCCAACTATTTTTAGCAATTTATTTTATTTTCAAGGTGAAATACTTCCTTTTATTCAAGGCATCTTTCTCTACTGTGGACTTCTAGGATTAAACTAAAAAGCTGCAAGCTGCATGTTTAATATAATGCCATGGAGTGTAACATTCCAATTGTGATATCTTATCAAAGACTCATGGAGTAGGAAAAATGGCCTTACAAATTTTCAGCAGGGAAATGTAACTTCTTGTACAGGCTTCAAATAAAATCCACGTGTGACAGAATCTTGTAAACTTCTTGGATTTCTGACTGCTAGAGAAGGGTCCCCTGTGCTGCATTCCCTGGAAAAGGCCAGCAGTAATCCCCAAACTGTCTCATACTGGAGCAGTGGGAACCTCTAGGTAGTGGTACAGTTTGAAGCTCAGCAATCTTCTAGTTTTAAGTTCTAAGTATAGAAAACTGAGCCTGAGGCTACTATCCATGTTGTACTCCAGCTGATACCAGACCAGTGATGGCTTCAATTATTTCTTTTTGGAGATGGACTTGCAGAGAATCTCCAGTTGTGTTAAAAGCTCCCCCTTCCTGGGTGAAAGTGCAATCTGTGTCTGCACCACTCAGCTAAAACATTCCATGGCTATGGAAACAACCACATTCCTCGTGGGATCACACAGGGCATGGTCAGCAACAGCCCCAACATCCCTGGTTTAAAAATGGAGCCTGGGAGGAGTTGCTAAAGCCCAGTATCATTCATTCTTTCCTTCTTTTGGTGATGGCTTTTCCTCATGCTGACATAAATTAAAATGCCCTTGCAGTCATGTGTTGTTATAGGCTGCTTCCTCCAGCCTATCAGGTTGGTCACAGGGATGTTACCTAATCTGCTATTTGTAAATTTGGTTAACAATGATCTATTTATTAAATTCCTAAGTAAATCTGTTTGATTTTGACCCTGGCAGCCAAAGACCTGAATGAGAGGACAAAGTACAATATCCAGAAGAGAGAAAAAAATGTCAGGCAGCTAAAGATGAAGGACCTTAAGCTCTGCATTTAACACAGGGGTAGGTACCTGTGTCAAAGGTGGATGCTGCCAGGTCTGCCAAAATTAACCTTTCCCTTCTTCAGGAAATTATGGATGTTTTCTGTCAGAACCCAGGATATCCCTCTGGCTGTCTGGGATGGCTCAAGCCCCTGGCATGGGGCTCAGAGATCTTGGCACAAAGCCCAAGAGCCCTGTGCCTTTGATTCCAGCCCATGGAGAAAATTACCAGCCTTATATAATGATTCACAAGTCATGAAAATTTAAGTAGAGTGATAGTTTGTCACAAAGTAGAAAAGCAGAATTTTGGGGTTTTTAGAATTGAGGTTTGGGAGCCAAGATGGAGGAATCTGGGCGTGTCCTGTCCTTCTTTCTTCTTCTTCTTAGCCTCCATCTTCTGGGTGATGTTGGCACTTCTGGATTGGTTTAGAGTAGAGATGGACTGTGTAACATAGGTGATAGGTATTGGAAAAGAACAGTAAATAAAGTACATGAAGTTTATAGTATAAACAGACAAGACAGCCCTGAGGGCGGGCAGAGTGCCTCTGCCTGGCCTGCCAGGCAGATCAAGGTGGGTCAGGGAAAGAATGTACTAGATAACATAAAATAAAAAACCTTGGAAACTGCAGACCAAGAGTTCTGACTCCCTCTTCATGTGCCAGGCTGGGAAAAAAGAGACTCCCCAACACATACTGGCGTCATTTAGACCTCCTGAGACCCTGACATTTTCAGGCAAATCATTGTGGTTCTCCCCTCCCTTGCATCCTCACAGCACATTCCTGATGATACAAGTATGGTTTCTTGAGTGTATTACCAAGGTGCTTCATTGTATGTGATAAAAAAGAGGCCAAGAGGAAGCAAAGAAAAAAGGTGTTCCAACACATCTCAGATCCCAGCAGAAGTGCAGTGTTTGTAATCCCTGAATTCCCTCTATGACACCCATGGTGATTTGCTTGAAGAGAGGTGGTAAAACAGTACACTAAACTTGGGAAGAATTCTGTGCAGTAACTACAGCAACAGTCCAGCTGCTGCTTTTACAAGAAAAATGGCTTAATTATTTATAATTGTGCAAACTCTATCATGGTTCTTTTTTTCTGGCATTCATCCGTCCCACTATCTGTCATATAAAGCTGCTCAGAATTAAAATCCATATCCCTTCAGCACCTCAGCAGTGTGTCACTGGCCAGGGCTCTTGTCCTGATGGATGATACCAGTGACAGCTGCCAGAAAACACACTTAAATTGCTCACAGATACCTTGAAGGTGCATGCAGCAATACATATCACCTAAAAAGAACCAATATATATCTTTCTGCTCATCAGTTTTGTACTTGTACATTCTATTCTTTAATACCAACCCTTAAATCCAATTTCTCTGGAGTTAGTTATTCAGACATCACTGGTATGATTAATAAAAACAGAAGTGGAATTGACAATGGCTAGATTAAAATGCCAAGCCCAACCATCAGAAGCTCTGAATTGGTAGAGATGTACTGACAGAAGTGTGCCAAGGGTTTGGGCACTGTTGCTTTTAATGCCATTATTTCACTATCATATGTGTACTGGCAGAATATTCACCTCCTAAACTTTACTACTGAAATATGCCTACCATTTTTTTTTCTAAACTGTGAGCTGATTATGGATGGGTTATTTTCTTTTTTCTTCTATTGTTTTTGGCTAGCCAACTGTATGTACTTGATTTGTAGTGAGGCTGATTTATTCTAACTTTTAAAGCAGGCACAGCCTGCAGAGAGCTTAAATGGATCTGTGAGACTTTCTAGACATGACCCATCAGTGGATTTTGGAAACACAGCTTCCAGTCTCCTAGGAATTTGGTCAAAATGAGATCAACTGCTTATTTTTACAGTATTCAGCTAATTTTGAATTTAATTAATCTGACCAGATTCTATCAAAACATTTCTAATCAGCTTTAACAGAAATGACAATATCTGTTTTTCTCAAAATGTATGGTTATCATCAACAACCTTCATCTCTGCATGAGCTTTATAGTACTGACAGTCCCAAAAACCATGGAAGAAAACAGTGTTCAGAAAGGAGAAGCCACTGAGATCAACCTTCAGGTCAGATCAACCTTCAGGTCAGCTGAAGAGGCCCCAGATGAGCACAGGTCTAGCCCCTGGCAGAAAGCCAGAGCTGGCTCTAATAAGCAGTGTAGACAGCCCTTTGTTAATGTCAATGATATTTACCTGCCTACAGCTGTGACCACAGTTAAAGAGTCACACTGAGGTTCCCTTGAAAATCCAGGTTGTTATTTTATAATTAGCATAGCATATAGACACACTGGACAGCCTTAGCAATAGATTTAATTCAGCAGCTAAGCCTTGGCAGGCAGGATACACATCTTAAACACTCTAAAGCTGTTGATTTAGTTCCTGTTAATTTTAGCATGGAAGAAGCTGACCACACATTTGTTTCATGGCACTGCTGTATCCCCAGTAGGTTCTGCTCTTTCTTGGAGGTTTATCATCTAGTTTTAAGGTTAAAAAGGTTATTCCTTTTTAATATTTTAAATTAATATTTAAATAAACCACAAATAATGTCTTCAGTCAGTACAACATAGTCATCATATATTAAATTATTCTCATCTCTTAAGGTCTCTAACAAAAAATAAGGAGGTGGAAAACTGTTTCTACTTGAACTGTGCCACTTCATGCAGATGTAGACATTTAACTCTCTCTGTCTGGGGTTTCTCCCACCTCCCCCAAATACAATATATTGTTTAATAGGTTTTTCATTTCTGTTATTTAAACAACCAACAGACCAATCAGGATATGCAGTGACCCAAAAATAATATCATCAAAATAAAGTTAATTTGGACTGGTATGCCTGATATGCCTGATATGAACGTGCCATACTGGAAAAAAAAAAATCTGCTCTTCTCTTCCTTTTTTATCATTAAAGTGGCTGGCTCACACTTTGGGAAAGGGCCAAGACTAATTCACCTTTCTGTCTGTTAAAATTAGAGGAGAGGGTTTTGGCAGCAAATTAATATCCATCAGTGATTTTTGAGAAGTTTATTAAGAGATTAAGTATTATGACTTGATAGAAGAGCAATTTTGAAGTAAAAATAACACAGATCAGTTTGATAGCAAAGTAATAAAATATTTGTTTAAATGGTAGCAAAGTAACTGTTACTTTGAGAGGTGGACTCAGTTTCTTTGCAATATTTATGTCTCTTACATCACCTATTCATAAAATACTTATAAATATTAAAATATGCGTACAATTTTTTCAGAAGCTGCTTCCTTTTTAATAATCGCGTAGCTTGACTTTCATTGTTTGAAGATGAAATTGTGGGCTTTGGGGATAGCTTAGTTTAACTTTTATTTCTTTTCTAGACAAGAACTCAGCCTAATATTTGTTTTTATTTCCTTTCCATCCAATATTCATACTCACAGATAATGTTTCTCACTGCAAACACGGAGCACTGGCATTTACACCAGTGTGAGCTCAGGGGTGTGAGAGCAGCGAAGACAGAAAGCTGCCCCAGCATCTCCCAAGTAAGCAAACTGAACAATTTATTGTAAAATACTTCATTATTTTTCCTTAAATTGCATGGTAGGCTAAAAAAGTTTCTTTACGCTTTTAATAAATTTGTTGATGATTGAAAACTACTAAATATGGTTAGGCTTAAATTTGGATTCTACTCAAATAAGTGAGATATTAAACAACCCAGGTAAGAAAAGCTGCAGCATGTTTTGTTTGATGAACTTGTCAGTTGTGTAGCAGGAAGAGGCAACATAAATAAAAAAGTTACAGAAAGTACATTTTCATGTTTAAAATAGTTGAAAAACAAGAACCAATATGGTATGTCCTAAACACCTGCAATTACCACCTGCTGTTTTCTTTATTTGTACATCAACTATTTTGAACTTCCCTTGTAAAACAATTTGTTCAGTTCTCATTTCACATTATGGCAGACTGGAATAAACTTGTGACCCATCTTGGTACAGGTATTGCTGATACAGATTTTCAATTTCTGGTTTTTATGCTCACTTAGAATTGTATTGACAAATTAAAGGTTTCTGGCCAAGTATGGACTGGATTTGGAGCTGTGAGAGATGACTATTAAAAACAGTGATTTTTTTTTTTGTCAAAAGTGCTTCAAAAGCTTGAAACTTAAATTTACATTCAAAGTTTACATGAACTGGAAGTATTAAATTAATAATCAAATAAATCAACTTTAGATAATATATTAAACTTTGTAAACTACTAATCAAAAGATCAAGATGAAATCTTGGCCTCCTTTTCTGCCAGTGACAAAATTCAGTGAGGTCTGTGGAGGATTTCTGACTTATAAGCAGGTGAAACTAAAACTCCTCTCCAAAGCTCTGTTGGAAAGACAATTAAATGCACGAGACAGCAATCTAATAGCATATTTCACATGTAAGACCCTGCATAAAGAAATGTTTACATTCCTGGATGTGATGCAAGAAAACTAATTTCCCTGGCTAAGGAATCTGACTATAGAAGCCTGAAATACAGTTTTAGAAGCTGGAAGAAATACTATTTTTTAAATTTTATTTTTATTAATGTTAATGTAGATAAAACTTGTAGATTAAAACTAACTGCTCTGTCTTTGAAGCCCAGAGCTCCTGAAGAAAGGTGTATTTCCATTGGGGTGCTTTCCACAGTAAGGGCTTTTAAGATGGGATTTAGTTATCTTTATAAAGGTGACATAGAGAGATTCCACTATCTGGGCCTTACCCTAAAGGCAAATCGTGGATTCCCAACTTTTTACTGACCAAGGTGTTTACCAAGAACTTTCACAGCACTCCCAGCCAATTTATTACTTATTGCAAAACATCTGAAAACAAGCTCAAAGATACAGAAGGTAAATTAAAATTCTGCTTAGAAAACTCAGAATGGCACCTTGGGGAAATCATTATCTACTCTAACACTTTGTGAATGCTGTTTATACAATTCCTGAAAACCATATGCATTGTGTATGTGATGTATATATAAAAAACCAGCAACATGCTAAGAACCAGTACCTGGTATTGCAGATCACCACCAGTCCTAGCCTTGGGCTGTTAGTTCTAGCTGACAAACAAAAAGACTATCCCTGCCCATGGATTGCCTCCTCTTTTACGCAGTGAGTGCAACTTCCCAGGAAAAGACTGATCAACAGGAGAGCAAGTGGGCAGTGTTTATAGGATTTCAAACTGCTTGGAAGCTTTTGTAAGACTTAACTGGAAGCACAGAACTGAAGGAAGAAACAGAGAATTTTATACTTATTTGTGGGTAACTGTCTGCAGGTACGAGAGGCTCGGCACAAAAAGGAGGAAGATTGTTTTATGGGGAGTCCAGCAATACAGGAGGCTGATGGCATGGGCTGAAATGCAATCCCTCACGGCTGGGTTCAGAGCATACTCAAGCTGGCTCTTCTAAAACCCAGGCTCCTTGTCCCCTTCAGCATGCTCAGCACCACCTTTAACTCCACGGTGCTGTGCAAGTGGAGCAGCAGGACAGGGACCTTTGCAGCCTGAGCTGCCCTTGCTCGTCTCTGCCCGTGCACAGAACACGGCGCGGAAGAGAACGGCAGCAGGGCCCTGCGTGTCCCCGGGCTCAGGATTTGCGCCGCTTCAGCTCCTCAGACACGCGGGTAAAGTGAAAACCCAAACTGTTCATTAAGGGAAAGCGAAGCAAAGGGGTGAGCTGGGAGGCAAAGAAGGGGCTGGGCAGGGCCTGAGGGCTGGAGGGAGAGAGTTGCCAACAGGGAGAGAGGTGGCAGGAGCTCCTGGAGCTTCCCAGTGGCTCAGCTGTGAGCAGCCAGAGCTGTGCCTGGAGCTCCAGCTGGTCCCTTCTTCAAGTTGTCCCATCTTCAATAGGAACTGGAAATCGCTGGAGGACGCCGGTACAGGTACATCTGAACCAGCAGATGAACCAAGTCCTGTAGATCTTCTTTTGAATGCCAGCTGAATCAGTATGCTCATGCAGGATAGGCTCTCATCTTCCCTCAGGGCTTGAAGAGCTGGAGGAGAGAGGAACAGAGCCACGGGCAGAGTCCGGATTTCCCGAATCCAAGGAAAGCCTCCCGCCAGGGCCATCCCAGCCGGCTCTTGCCATGGCCGGGAGGGAGCGGGAGACAAGGGCTCGGGCCGGAAGGTGCCGGCCACGGATCCCCCACGTGTCCCTGAAAGCTCTCCGGGCTCTGTCCCTGTCCCTCGTCCGCACAGGGAGCAGAGCCCTCCGCAGCCCGGGCAGGGATTGCAGCCCCGGGGCCGGGACTGGCCCCGCAGACCGGAGGCAGCGCTCCGTGCCCCGGTGTCCGTGTGGAAGGGACCGAGGGGAGAAGCAGGGCGAGCAGCCAGCGTGCTGCCCCCGAGTCTTGAAGGTGGAAAACCGAGGAGAAAAATCTTTCACTGGTTCTAGTTTGTGGTGTTTTTTTACTTCTTATTGCCAGACTCTTCTGTTGTGTCACATATAATGACACTGCTCTGGATCGCTATTATGCTCACACACTGCAATTATGTAGGAGTGATTAGGTTAAAGAAAAATAACTTTTTGAAGCTTCTTCAGCCATAGAGATGTGCCAATTTCTAGTACATCTGAAGAAACATGTTGGCTCAAATAACATAACCTTTTGCTTTTCAAATACTTTAAAATATATTTTTAAAATTACAAATACATTTTTCTGAATAAGTTTTCATATTATATTGGCTTTGTCCTACTCTAATACTGAACATTTTAATTCAAGTTACATGAAACCATCAGTGAAATTAAATTTGCTAATATGAAGAAATGATATTAATAAGGCATTGATATTTATTTTTCTGCCGATATTGAAGCAATTTAGTCAGTATGCAAAGAGCACCAAACTATCAAGTTATTGCTTGATATTTTCAATGGCAAGAAAATGCACAAGTCAGGGACTAATACTGGAGAGCTTTCTTTGCACCAAGAAACTCTACAAATCTAAATGGCCATGTGGACCATAAGAATTTGGCACAAGACCAGCATCACAAACACAACATTTTTACTCCTATCCAACAGAACTTGAAGATAAAGACCATATTTCCATAAAGTGATTATCAAAGAACATATATTTTCAGAGGCCCCACAAGCTCCAGCCCTCCTGATAGAGACTGATCTTTGAGCTCCTAGTTGTTACTGGAGAGCTTCTACCCTGGGTTATTTGCTGCACTTGTTTACAAACAAATCACAAGCTTGATGTTTTGTTTTAACACACATTTAAGTACACATTTTAAACAGTTAAGCTTTCTTCATTTTAACAGAAAATGGGCTGTTTCAGTCTAATTGCTTTAGTCTGTAGAATTATTTGCAATTCTAATTCTAGCAATGCTTGCAGCTTGCAGAAGCTGTGCACTGACAAACTGGTTTGATCCCTGTGTGAAACAGAAGTTAATCCTCTGTAGGGTAATGGAGTGAGAATTTTTCCTAAAAATCTTAAAAACCGACCTATAAAATTTCATCTTTACATAGGACAACTCCCTGAGCAGCTTTCTGTTGAAATACCAACACCTTTACAACATGAAAGAGATTATACCTGTGTCCTCACTGTATTTTGTGAGGTTCCTGCCAGGATCTGTAAAGTCAGTGCAGAGGGACTACATGGAATTGTGTTCCTGTTCTGTCTACAGGCTCTTAGTGGAACTGGGCCTTCATGAAAGGAGTCCTTTGAGGAATTTAATCACATTTAATTTGACTTGATGAACTTCTACAAAAGTTTTTCACAGCAGGACCCTTACGGAGATATCTTGGTGATTACTCATTTTGACTCCAAGACAAATGAACTTCAGTGACTTTACTGAGCAAACAGAATCAGCAATTTTTTTCAAAGCACAACTCTCACCACTTTGACTTCACATTGTGCCATAAGTTGAAAGAGTGCAGAGAAACACTTTGCAAGCCATATCACCTCCTGAGTTGTTTAACAAATTGCATGGTCAGCAGCTCCAAGATCCCACTTTGTGCATAATTAACATCAGTAGAGGTTAATTACAGTACAGCAATCAAGCAGAGGGTAAAACTAATCTGAGCAGTTTAATTATTTAAAAAATTATGTTATATAGTCAACGTGATAATCACCATGCAATACAGTTTATACCTTTTTAAAAACACATTCTGAAATTTGACCTACTCTGCAAGATTTATGTGCAGGGAATTTTATAAAAGGTGTTGTAAAATCAGGTAGATAGGCTGTAAATACTCCTAACCACTAATAGGAACACAAGCAGCTGCACAAATAATGCAGCGGAAGAACAGGTCAGTGATGAACCTTTATCATCTGAAAAGAAAATTTATCTAAATTTGGTTGTGATGATGCAGAGGTTTTCACTTCACAATTACTGATCTCCAAAGTGCAGTTGCAGTGCTTTGTCTATTAACCCCCTTCATCCCACATTCTTCAGCCCAAACTAGAAGACTTTCAAGATCTTAATGGTTTTTCCCTGTCACAAAACTTGGCTCTAAATTTTCCAATGAATGGAGAAAAATAGATTGTGCTGTGCTCCTTTTTAAATGCTCTTGAAACCCTCTGTACATGGAGCAGGTAAATGTTACTCTGGTAAGCCATGAGCACCTTCAAAATTAATTTAATGCTTTATCTCTTCACAGAGAATGAAAAAAAGAACAAGTATGAGAAAAATGAGAGGAAGGAATCTGTCTTGCAAGTCCTTGAAAGCTGATAAGACTAGATTGGCTTCCTAGTGCATGTAATTTTTACATGGTTTTAATTGTCATCTGAAATTTCCAGTCAGTCCATAAAATTACCTGGTTTATCTAGATGCAGGCATTCAAGGTGCTGTGTCCCAGGGATTTATCACCAAATGGAGAAATTCTGTATTGCTAGTCAAAGATTTCTTACACTAAAAAGATGCAAAAAAATTACTGTGCTGCAAGATCTTTCTGATGGCAGTTCCAATTTGCTGTTGTATCTGTCTTGTCACTAACTTCAAATGCTGCATTTTGAGAATGGTACTGGATACAGAAAAAATGAGCTTGAAACTCTCAAAGAAAAAGGAGATAACCAGCACTTCAGATGTGCTCAGTCACATAACCAACTCAAACCTTTGCAAGTACCTTGTGAATTTTGGCTTCTGAAGTAATGGAACCAGAGCAAAAAACTAAAGAAATAGCTTTGTGAAATACTCAAACAGATTTCTCTGCAGCATACTGAAATGGAAACACAAAATAGGAATATTCAATCCATGTTTACATAGGTTTTCTTAAACAGTACATAAATTACACATTTAACAGCAGGATATGTTGGCTCCATGGCTGCTGGGGGGGTGTGTGTAGTGCCCTTGTATTGACCACACGTGGTAAAACTTTACAGAAATTACCACATCGGGGAAGGCTCTTAAAGAAGTGACTCATAGAATTCCTAAGGAAACACTATTGATTGATTTGTCTCTGTCCAATAGACTACTTCTTTGATACATATATATATATATATATGTATTTATAGCAGGAAAATTTTTCTAAGAATGCAGAATTTACTTTGCTGGCAATGAGATTTACTACAAAATAATCAGCATGCTTCTGCTTATTTCGGTATTTTAAAAGTGATGGTTAATGGCATACTTAAGAAATACTCCCTCATCTGGACTGATTTCTAAACTTTGTGAATGTATTTACAAAAAAAAATTTAGCTTTTTTTCTTCCCTTTATAAAGGCCAGTAGCTGCCTTGAATATGAGTAAGCAGGTTAGATGTAGGTACTGCCAGGAGAACCAGGGAATGCTGCTGGCTCCAGCTTTATGGCTACTTGTCGCTCATGGAAAAAGGTCTGCATTTATCCTTCCATACAGTAACTATATAATAGAATTAAAAGGCATTATTTCCTCTTTTTTTTCCCCCCCCAGTTCTTGCATTTCACAGAAAGAATGAGTTAGGCTGACATGCAGATCACAGGGAAGTCAATTTATGGTAGAAGAACCTAAATTTGTGTGATGAAGAAATCTTCCTGTTGCTTAAATAAAGCATAACTTTGCACAAAAAATACTGGTTTGTATTTTTACTGCTAACAAAATAATAAAAAAAGGATTAAAACTAATCTAAATTATTGTACTGAAATATTTTTATTCAAGTCTTAGAAATATATAAAATATTATTTATTATAATTTTTTATAATTTCGATTAAAATAGTTAATATTTTTATTCTGGGGGATAAGGAAGAGAATATTTAACAATTATCATTGAAGGGAAGCACAGAGTATTTTTTTCCTACATAAAAGCAAAAAATGGAACAGTAGAACATTATAGAATCTCACTTTCTCCATGATGGGAAACATAATGGGGTTTTGTTCTCCAGCTAACATCTTTTACTCTTCCTACATTCTTCTAATCCATTGGAGCTTACTTGCAGGAAAGAGCAGATTTATTCCACAGAATTTGGAATTTAAGATGTAATTAACTCAGAAAATTACCACATTGTATAGGGCGCAGAAGCAACTTCCAAAACTGTTAAAATTGCTGAGAAAATCCCTAGCACAAACAAAGCAGACTCCTAAGTTCCTTTTTGTGCCATCAAGATAAAGGAGAGTGTGATTTACAATGTACCATTTGTTATTTTGGTTTCTGTATTTTACTTACTAGTTGTATCTAATTCAGATAACAGGTCTGCTTCCCTGTCTTATGCTTGTTATGTTCTTTCCTTAGAAAATACTAAGAAACCTTACTTCAAAGGATAACTTCCCACTGTGGGTAATGCTTTTAGCAGCCACTTTCCAATTTAATTATCACTTGCTAATAAAAAAGTAAACCAGTAAAAAGTAAAACAACAAAACAGTAAAAACCCATACTCCAGAGAAAGTTTTTTAACAGCAAAAGACAAGAGAAGTAATAGAGCTCCATAACATTTGCTGCCACCTTTAATATTGCATGTGGGTAAGTGGAAGGAATCTGGATAACAAGGTAAACTGAGGCAACCTGAAATCTTAAAGTAAATTAGGGAACGTGGGGTTAGAAGGCTACAAATAATTCCTAATAAAAATCAAGAACGAACTGAAGCGCTGATTCGTTTTGCAAGGAAATGGAGAACTATGTGCATTTTTAAAATAAGGAAAAAGAGTGTGTCAAATTGCCTTCAAATACACTTTAACTCGGACTTCACATTGTGTTGCCTGAGGTTTTCAAGCATGGAAAAGAGCATGTTGTGGGTTTAGGCTTGGATAGTTCCAGCCCTTTCACAATGGATCTTAAAGGCAAGGTTGGCTTAGATACCTGCTTGGCTTAGGGCCCTAATGAGTTAATTAAGCAATTAATGGTGGCTGCACTTCAGAAAAGGACAAAAGCAGGTATTAAACCTTAGCTCATTTTTAAATGCACTAAGTAAATTAAGGTGAAGTGCAGTAGTTAAAGTCTTCAGTGAAGAGCCACAGGGACTGCAAGGTCAATGAGTTGCCTGGATGCGCTGACATTTCCTTGAGGGTCACCCCAGAGCGGTGTGGCTCAGGGCTTGGAGAGGCAGCTCCTGCCCAGGCACTGCAGCTGCAGCTGGGGGTGAGCTGGCCAGGACAGCCCAAAGCCATTTGCTCAGGTAAATAATGCTGCCCAGGGAAGCAAGCATTTAGATGGGGAAGAGGCAGAGCATGGAGCATGACACTCCCCACAGCGCTGGAGGCGCAGTCACCAGAGCAGATTTATAATAAGCCAGATGGACACACGATATAGAGGACATGGCATGGAATTCATGCTCAGCTCTCATCAGTTCATAGCTTACCTAATTTTGGGGTAAGAAAATAGCTATCACCTAATTTTAGCATCTCCAGCCACTGATATTTATGTATTTCTGTCTTCCACTTCACTATCCATGCACCTTTTACTGTTTTCTAGTATGTATTATTTATAATATTGAATTTTAAAAAGTAGTTTTCTCTTACCAAACACACACACAGAAGGCAAACCCTATGGGCAAAGTGGTAATAAAATTAAAATGAATCTAAATAGAACTTAATTCTCTGAAATCAGTTTTGTTCCACTGCATTTAGCAGTCTGAAATAAAAGAAAGCATGGTTTATAATTAAAAAGGAAATCTAATGGAAATTGAAAAACAACCTCAATTTCCATCAAAAGGGAGGAAAACCAGTTTCAGATATGAAAATTATTCTTTCATTTGTATCATTAAATAGCAAACTTTGTATAGGATGTTTTGTGAAGTGATCAAAGTTATTTGGGACACAAATAATGCATAAAACTCATACATGACCTTCCATGAAGAATATGATAACCTGCTTTTCAGTGCTTATCAGGATGTAGCTGTCTAAATGAGCAATACTTTAAAACACTGTGATGGATCATGGCATTTGAAAGAAAAGTGAACCTACACAACTAAAAACTTATAAGAAAGAGTATTTGGTGAACAAAAGGCATTTCTAGGATTGCAGAATGCACCCAGGAAGCAAAGCTGGAGGTCAGGAAACTCCACAGATTATAAATATGTGAACTGACAGGAAAGTCACAGAAATGGATACGAGCTGTTTTAACACTCAAGCTGTTTGGGATTCCTCAAGAACTCATTCTACCTGTGTTTCAGGGACTCTGCCAAAAAGCTTTTCATTCTTCTATCTCCTAAGAGCCCCAGCAGCTGTACCTTGGTACATCCTCTGATTAGATGTATTGGATACAGCTAACAAATCTCTAGGCAATGGGATGGGGGAGCAGGGTGGCAGGAGAGAGATGAGATTTCTGGAAAGAAAAGGAGAAAGCTGTACTGAAAAAAAAATGTCAAAAAAATAGCATCAGTGTTTTCACCAGGGCTGCAGAAACACATGGATTTTCTCATGGCACAGTGACAAGTTCCCATCCAGAGGGAGTGGAGCACCTCAGTGCCCAGAGAACAAATCCTGTGAGAAGGACTGAAATGTTTCATTTCATTTTAAACTATGCTAAACTTTCTTTTCCCATCACAATGATAATAATTGCTGCTTCACCTGTCTTAGACAAACTGGTAAGATTGCCTCCCTGCTAGAAGACTCACATGAGACATCCCTTTACTGGAGAATGGACACTGTAACACTACCCAGATTTTGTGAACTATAATAATGACCATGATCTTGGACTCTTAAATGGATTCTGCATAGCTCATCAAAAATCTTTATTTTTTCTTTGTGAATTTTTCATGGTCTTGTACAACCATTTAGTGTTTTCCTGGTTCTCTTTCCTTTTCAAAAATCCCTATGAGGAAAACCCCAAAACAAACCAAGCAAAACAACAAACTATTACTTTACTCCTTTTGAAAATATCTTGACCTTTGTTTGTTTTTTTATCCAAAACACCATTCCTTTATGAAGTCATGATAGATGAAGAGCTATTAATTTCCAGGTGGGATGCAGGACACCTTTTGCAGATGAGCCTGACTCCATAGCAGAAGCCATAAGATAAACTAATATATTCCAGTGACATGGTTTAAAAGCCAACTCTTCTGGTTTTTTTACTTCCTTTTGTTGACAGCCACAGTGGTCTAAGTCTGTTGCTGACTTGGCTATGATATTTGATAGCTTCCATTCACAGGGTTCACAAAAAACAAAAATTCTTTGTATTTAACAACACAAAATGAAAATGTTAATTTCAAGTTTCAGAGCTGCTTCTCCCCTTGTCCCTCCCAAATTTCCTATATATTCTCCAGAGGAGGAGTAAAGTGACTTATGAACATCTAATTCCTGCGAATTACGCTTTTTGGAGCCAGCAAAATAAATCTTACAGCAGAAATTATGAAACAGCAAGACTATATAGCTCCTTTCTGTGCCTTTTCACAGCCCCACAGGAGGTCACTGAGATCACACCCCACAGCTTCAGAATCATCTCCCTTCATTTGCATTTTATCTCATTTTCTTTCCTCTGTCTTGGTACTTACCATAATTACCTTGCAATGATTTTTTGACAACTACTGTGAATACAGGGAATATGGGCAGTACAGTGGCTTTTACAGACCTAAAATCTCAGAGGCTGCCACCATGAAATATGGTGCAAAATAAGAGGAGAAACCCTCCTGTTTGCAGCAGAGAACCTCAAGCTAGCAGGTGGTTTATCTATCACCAATTTTTTTGGTTTAACCCCAGGGTTTCTGGATGTGCTCATTTGTCACCCCTCATTATTTATAGCCATGCAGTTTGATGCACAGCACAGAATTACAGTTCAGATTTGCCTGCTGGAAAAAGTTAAAGCCTGTGGTCTGTGACATCTTCTTGAGGAAGCAGCAGAATTAAATCAGTGAAAAGTGATGCAATGCTTTTAATAACATTTAATTGGTAATTGGATGTTCTAGGAGTAAACAACTGTTAAATAACATTGATGAAAGGTCTGTCAAAAGAAGAATACATTGTCTGATAAGCAACTGTGAGGGCAAATATTTCAATTGCTCCAGTCTAGTCAGACATGCTGCGTCTGAGTAATTCCTGAACCTGGTCTTTTAAATTGAGCTGGGCTGGTTTCCAGACAAGAGCAAATCTATCCTCTGGGTTGCACAGCCAAAGACCTCAGTGCAGAGCTGTGATCCTTGTTCCTTATGTCATTTCCCATTCTTTCAAATCCTGACGTTTTATGTTACAACACTGGTTTTGTTGCTGCTGCTTTAATCCCCCAGACATGGCTATATTTAGAAAGCAGTGGAATAACTAAACTACTGTACAGGGCTTTGCTTCTTCATTACAGATTAGGATTTCAGTTCTCCAGAGCTTCATATGTGGGATACATCTTTACAGGATTTCAGAGCTACTCTTCAAATGTTTGTAGGATTTAGTCACAGATAAACTTTAACTGAAATTTTCTTAGTCTGCTGGCAAAATTAAATACTCACTATGATCTGTGCCTTTAATGGAGAAGAGTGAAAACTTCCCATAGATTTTTAGGAGAAACATATATGTATGTTCAGTGTCACTTTGTTTGACAAGTTTACACTCATGTTTACAGTTATAGCATCTTTTCAGTACTAAAACTAAAACTTTCTATTTCCCCCTCAGGGTTACTAACCACTAGGAAGCACATAAACAGAGCTCTCCAATCTCACTTGTTACTGGTTTTATGCAGAGAAGGTCAAATACAATTTTTGTTCACCTAATGATATGTGAAAGCTTAAGTAGCTGTGCCTTTACATTTGTCATTGCAGCCGAAACTGTTTTGAAAATCTGGTGTTGTAAGACAAAAAACAGTAAGAATGTGATAAAACCCATGTGTGTTTTTTTTCACCTAATCTATTATTTGAGTAAACACACATATATATATATATATTACATTAGAAAATACTTCTTCATATCACTGGTAGCATTTTTGGCATTTTTTAATATAAAAGAAGCATTAACGTACTCCACGAGTAGTAATTTCAGTACATGTTTTTCTTGATAAAATTACCAGAACTAGCAAGTAAAGAACAAAAATCTGGAATAAATATGTTTTTATGCTTAAGGACATGTACCCTTCAAAAGTTTTACAGGATCCAAGTGGCTTGGGTGTCACTATTAGAAGTGACTCACATGTTTAATGATCTGTATGTCTTGGACTTCCAGGAAGAGTTAATGCACTACCCAAAGATACATGCAATTTTAATATTTCCTTTATCACACAGATGTAACTCTTTACATTGTATTAACATGCCAGTAAGACACCATCCAGCTGGGATGCAAAATAATCTTTTCTTCTCTTTATTTCTAAGATTGGAATTAATCCCTGCATTAGATACTGACAGAATTTATTTTGGGGATTAAATTTGCTCAAAGCCTTTGTTCATAGGAAATGCAGCTTGTGATACAGAGATGACACTAAGCATTATCATAAGCTAATAAAAAGAGAGATAATAAGGACCAAATCAGTAGAAACAAATTTCAAAGGTAAAATTCCCTCTGCCTGCAAATTTTCTTTTTCTCTCCCCTTTGCCCTTGTACCCTTCCTGCTCTACTTTTAGATTCAAACTCATTTCTTCACCATGTTATTTTAAGGAGTCGATGAAAACCTGATAACCCCCTTTGCTAAGGAGGCAGAAGAACTAATTGCTTTTTGTTCACTATCTTGGCTGATGGGTGTGAAACTAAAACCCAATTCATCCAGTAATTGCTACGTTCATGAAAAACAGCATCAAAGCCTTGATGTGTTTTACTGCTGTCTCTTGGTAAGGCTCATGTCTAATTCTTTTGCTGATATGGCTCATAATACAGTCCTCTGACTCTTCTATTTGCTCTTGCAATTACAAGGGTTCTTATTCCATTGTGCATATTCCTCTGAACTAAGATTAGCTTAACTGAACTTCCTTTGAAAACCTGGCTACCCATCAAATGCATCAGGCCTAATGCATTCTGCAGCCACGCAAAATCAATGAACAGCACAATTTTCTGCTTCCTGCAATGATCAATAGGATTCACATAATGGGTGGAAAATTTTTAATCATGACAGCCCAGCATCTAGCTGTCATAAATCTTCCCTGCATTATAACCTCTCCATTTCCCACTAGTGCAAATTTGCAGGTATTGAATAATATTTATGTAGCAGATACATTATGAAAAGCAATACAATTAGAACTTCACACTTCAGTGATGATAGGTTGAGATCCCAGAGGCCCATTTCCTAGACAATGTACTGGCTTCCATGTTGCAAATGCAAAATCCTTTTTTCTCCTGAAACTATGATTTTTGCTGAAACTATACTTCCTTGGATCAAATCTGACATGGCTCAGGAAAATGTTAATTCAGGTTGACCATTGCTAAGAATAAGTACATTTGAATGAGAAAATAATCTGCCACCAAAGGAGCTCCTGTCTCTGACATAGCTTGCTTTTCCTTCTCTGTCCTGGCTCAACTCATAGAGCTGCAAAAATCTCTTCCTCAGAAAAGCCACAAGGGTGGAGGAAAATCAACTGGTACTGTCCTCATTGACAGTGTGACCTGAGGCACACTGATTTTTACAGGCTACAGTCAGCTACCACAGGTACAGAAATAGAGGGGAAGGAGGTGACTCTGTTTTTTTAATAACAGCCTACAAATAAATGTATAACTACAATGTTAAGGTTCTAGCAAAATTGTCTGTAAGTCGCATGCATATTTCTAATTTACTGTTTTCTCACGAGAAGTACAAAGGAAACTTTCTCTATCAAAATCCAAAGAAGACCTAGGTGCCTAGAAAAAGCTTCTTAATTTTAAATGTCAGGACCACCCCTATGTTAGGGTATGCCAGTGCCTTTTACTGCTCTTTGGGTCTACAGATCTCAGGCTTTGCTCTTAACTGAAAAACAGAGAAGCATCTGTGGCATAAAGGCTTAAAAGGGTGAGACAGCAGCTGAACTCTTCTGCAAGTCACCCTGAGACATAACCCACCCTTCTGCCTGGTTCTGCACCTCGTGGGTCCTGCTGCCAAATGAGAGCCAGCAAATTGCCTCTTACAGAATATAGTTAGATAAATCTTTATAGTCATGTTCTAGGAATGGATTTAATTTTCATCATCTGCCATTATGCTATAATCACAGCCCTATACGTGGTTTAGTGCCAAGCTATTTTTTTTGTCCTTGCCAGTGTTATAAGAATATCTTTATGATTCTTTACGCTCAGTGAATCAGAATGATGATTCCTTTTGATCTTAGCACAGAGCAGGTTTCACTGGGTACGAACAGAAGTGCCAGCCAAATGTGAACCGCTCAAAACTTACACTGGTAAATAATATTCAAAGAAGTCAAAACATTGTGTCACTGCTTAAGTCTGACATTTGCTTCTGTCATAAAAATGAGAAATTGGCAGGGGACAGCATAGTTTTAGACCATTCTTATAATAATCACAAAAATACAACTGAGAAAAGCAAAGGGTGTGTAATAAGCACTACATTATCACAGTATCACAACTGGAAATGGGTACATATTTGCAGAGGTTTAGAAGGAAAGATTTTCTCCTTCTCTCTAATTTTTGCAAGATTTTTCTGAAGGACAAGGTATTAACTTGCAGCTTACAGTGAAGACACATGAATATAATTGCTCAATATAGATATAGGATTATAGAGAGTCCCCCAAATAACTACAGATAGCAAAAGGCTTTTTTAATATTAATATGGGGAAAGAAGAGAGGCAGAAACTCAGTGAATGTTTGGCAATGCATTCTGCTGTTGCTTCTAAATTCTCAGGTGTAATTTAGAACAAGAAATGAAAAGCCTCAGACTCTCTTTAATCAGAAAATTGAATTAAAACTGTATGACCTCAAAGTGTCTCCTGCAAGTGGAGGCACTTCTTGGCCAACAGTCTGTATTTGAAACTAGCACTTTTCACCATTGCCCTCTGTTGGGATATGGCATGGGAAACAGAACCTGACTGATGTCTCTGAACTGGGCACAGAGGAAGGCCACAGGAATGCACACTGAATTAAATCTGCTGTTTAAAGCCAAGGTAACAAAGGAGTGTTGGATTCCTGCACTCTGTATTGACTGCTTGTCAGTAGATATCATTTATACTGTGGTATATATATATATATCATATTCAGTCACTCTTCCATCACCTGTTTTTCTCCAAAAGCTCTTTCCTGCACATCAGGCTAACTTTTAGCATGAAAAATGAAATATCCACAGTATTAACCAAAAGAAATACATCTGACTGCCAGTGCAAAGATTCTCCTGACCACTCCCTGCAGACATTCAGACTAGTGTAGCAGTCAGGCATTTTCTGATGTCATTAAATGACTGACTCGTCTTGATCTTAAACTTGGCAAATTAATGACTCAAGACAGGCCCAAGATGATGAAATCTACACATCTGTTGACAGTGACAAAAGTTTTCTATATTATTAACTAATAAGTTATACAAGGAATGGGCAAGTTTAGCACCATTTAAATTAAAGGTGTTAAGCTCTGCCTGTTGTCAATTTTGCTATGTAGATATAGCTCCAAGTACTGTTAGCACTTAGAAATGTCCTTTGTAACCATGTCCAATTTCAACTTCTCATCCTGTTAGTATTTAGCTGAATAAATTATTGATGTATGTATGAACACGCACAAATACACACAGACATAAATAGCTACATGGGCTACAAACATACTAAACACAATATATGTCTGTCTTCTTCCTGTTTAATTTGCTGTATAAGCTTTGCAAGGCACTAATTTCCTCTTAACATAACAAAAAAATTGCAATGTTATTTTAAAAAAGGGCAAGATTGATATGTTAAAATACATTGCTAGCATCATTTCTTCTCTCCACACTCCAAGTAATCAAAATGTTTCACCCTCTTTTATGTTGCACATTAATTGAGTTTCCATCAGAGTTGGAGAGCCACAGTCTAGACAATATAAAACACCACCCAGAAATGACAGTGCCTGCTGGAAAGGCTTTATGTTCGGGTAGTCCTTTTTGTCATTATAACTAATTATGTAGGACCAAATAAGTCTGCAATATTAGCTCAGCACTCTGGGGTTCCTAGAAATGGATGCTCCCTGTGATGCTGTGGATATTAGAAAATGCAGTTTCACAGTTTTGCTGTCAGCAGGGTCAGGTGGTCTATTAAATACTGTCAAGGAGGAGAAAGGACAGGAAAAGAAGAGCAAGTTTTGGTGATGGAGCTTGGCTCTCACTAGCACTTTCTACTGCTCTTTCATTTTTATTATAGTTTATTCCTAAAAAATGATATATGAATAGAAAGAAATTTTAGTCTACAGCCAGCTAGCTCAGTGAGATGTTTACAGCCAGTCACAATATACTGGGACAGGGGGAAGTTTATTCAAGGAGAAGAAAAATTCCTGTGAATACTCTTCTATATTAACTTCAAAAAATAGAAGAAGTTCAAAAAAGAAATATCTTTGGGAGAAAAGAAAATGAAACCTTTTCTATTTATATTTTCCAGATTTCTATGTCTTCAAATCCAAATTAAATTGTTTTCCAGGAATTCTAATATTTTTTTATAAAGATCAGGTTGTTTTCCCCGAAACATTATTTTCTTTATTGAAAATGCTTTTTGAAGGAAAAATCATTCTTGTCAATAATACAATAACATATCAGACTATGCTGAGTACTGAGAAATATATAATGGCTTTCTCTTTCTTAGATGTTTTGCCTTTGATAGAAGTTAAGCTGCACTTTCAGTAGTTTGCAGGAAAATAATGGGTTTCTGTGCTATTGGTATTGCCAGGAGTGCTGTGTTGTTATTGGTGATACCTTCTATGAAATGTTAAAAAATCTGTTCGTTCTCATTAAGCATGAGATTCGCTAATAATCTGGAAGAAAATACATTCTCATGGTGACATATCTAAGGTACCAGCAATTGTACTGAGTATTAAATGCCCACATTTCCTTGACTACACTGTTGCCAGTTTCCCAGATTTGTTTTCCTGTAGATGAAGCAGGGCTTTCACTGGCTTCATGGACTCTTGAAAAGTGAGAAGCTATGAAACAGGTCCACAGCTACATCCAGGTTCCATTTAGTGCAAAATGCAAAGAGATTTGCATCCGTGTGCTGTATAAGTTACTAGCAGTAGAGACTCTGGTACTCCATTTTTTCATGGCCCCTTGTGGGGAGGAAGAGATGGTCGCTGTCATGAGTGAGAAATCTAAATCTGCAAAGAGCCCTGCAGACAAGGTAGGCTCTGTACGACCAGTGGTTCACACTGGTTCAGGGTATTGTGAATCAAGCAGGCAAACAAATCTGCTCCACGTTGAAGAACATGTGCACCACACTTCTGACCAGAATATGGCAACATGTCTCCATTCCTCTGTTAACTACAGATTTGTGGCAGAATTGGTGTTTATTCAATTGCAGTTTGGTTTTGTCCCTCTGGGACTTGCATCCACGTGCTGTTCTCCTTTGCACATCTGCAAGGCCAACTTCTGTTCTCCTTGCTGAGCACATCCTTTCCCTGGCACCTGCCTTGGCTCCACAAGCAGCTCATCCTTGTTTCCAGGAATTCAGGGGGTTGCTGAAAGGAGCATGTGCCTCGCCTGGCCACTGGAATACACAAGCCAAGGCTGAGCCTGGCAAGCACAGCTAGGAGATGATTGTTCAGCTCTGGCTTTTTACATTTTCATACACTAGGAAAGCATCCATAAATAGCCCTTGAGAAACATAAACGTTTTAGTATAATGGGATTCATGTTTAATATGGGCAATGACTTCCCTTCCCTTAGGATGGCAATTAAAATGTTTAGACAAAATTAAACAGCTTCTTGGGAAGATACAATGATGTGGAGCACAATATTTAAACAAGCTCCCAGTGTCTGACAGAAAATGGCTCTTTGCAATCAAGCTCCAAAAGGGGAGACAACATAGCTGTTTATTATTGCTCCATATGCTGATGAAATATGGGTAGTGAGTGGAGCACCAGTATCAGAGAAGCTTATAGAAAAGAGGGATTTCTAGAGAAAATGACATTATTTGTTTCTGAAAAACAAACTGGTAGTTGTCTGAGGTAAGTTTGGGACATGTTTTCGTTATTAACTAGCATCATGTGATTAGTCAACTCCAGCTTTGGCAAGACAGATTTTCATGTACAGAATTTGAAAGAAATTGCTGCCTGCNAAAAAAACCACACACACACACAAAAAAAAGCCTACCAGGTTTTAATCACAGCATTTTCTATCCTTGTAAGATCCTTGGCTCTGGCTGTAAAGCTCTTGTGCAGAGCTCAAGCAGGGAGAAAAGATAATTGTACAATGCTTTTATGAAGCTCCAGTTAATCCGGGAGCTAATCAGGGATTGTTTAGCCCTTGGCATAAATTGGGATAATCTCTGTGAAGCTCTCACCTGTGCCCTTTTCCAATCCTTGACAGTGGTTTGTTACAGCATATCCAAATTCAGGTAATATTTTAGGAGGACAACTTGGAGTTTTTTCCTCTTTGCTACCCCTGCATTTAGGAAGGTTAGGAAAGGGTGTTGCAACATGGTTTTCTTCAGAACCCTTTTATTCCAGGAGATGATGGTGACTAAGAGCAAGCACAAAGCCTCCAATTCCATCAGATATTCAAAACAAAATTGATCTGTGTTGGAGCATCTTAAAAGGATAAGTTCACAGTTTCCAAATCTTATCTGGAAGTATATACAACATAGTCACAAAAGATATCTACTATTCAATTTTTACCATTTAGTTAGTTTAAGCCTTGCTATTCTGGTCACTCTAAACTACATTTTTACTTGAGTGCTAGAAGGATTAAATTTTTTACATTTCATTAAAATTATTAGGCCTAGATGGGTGAGAATATATATGATTGCTGAGAACATAATCATGCTAAGGATTTAGATTTCAGAGAAATTCTGAATTTCGTCTCTACTACTGCCAAGACCTAATGAAAAGAGGAAACAGACACAGCAAACCGAGACATTTCTGGTTTACCAGAGGTTTTTAATCTAAGCATAACACTGAAAAACTATCATCTTTGTATTGCAAATAAGGGATTTCAGCACCTGTTGATTTCTTCTCTTAATGTTGCCATGCTGTCAAAATCTATACTGCCCTGGCAATATATACTAAACACCCAAGTGAAACCTGTGATTCTATAATGCTTTTCTGTTTCCACTTCCTTTCCTAATTTTGATTTCACTCATTTCATGCTGTGTGTGCAACCTGTCATTATGTATCTGTGGTTTCTGTCATTACATATCCTTCTTTAATTAACGTCTATGGCCATGGTGAGATACATTCCTAATGCCAGCTTCTGTCTGACTGCCATGTGCATTGACCTTGTTGACCTCAGCTACATTTCCTTTCCAGCTCTTAAATGCCAGAACTCTCATAACAGGATGGAGCCTTGGAAGCACAGGGACATCTGTTTTCACAATTTCAGCTATCTTGGTTCCACCAGAACTAGAAAGTGGTATTTCCCTCTTGCACGTGTCAGCCGTTGGATCCTTGCAGAGCTTGGTGAAGCCGTGCTGAGGGCAAGGCTGGTGCAGCTTGAACCCTGAGATTCAGCACAGTCCATGGTGCTGGTGCTTGCAGAGCTCCATCGATCCCCCTGCCCCCTCCCTTCCTGCCCCACGGTGCAATCAGCATCCATCAGATCAGTGCAAACAGAGCCTGTGTCAATCTGGGCTGTGTTCCCTCTGCTAGGAATAGTCTGCTTGTTATATCTCATCATGAAGCTTCACATTTGATTTCTGCTGGCACCCTGCCCTCATGGCCAGAGGGGAGCTCCTGCCCTGCCATCCAGGAAGGGCTCAGCACTCCTCAACTGCTTGAGCTGGCACATCCAGCCGCCTCATGGCCTGCCACTAAATCCTCAAAAGGGCAGCATTCTGAACTGGGATATTATGGAGACACTTATCTTTACTTTGTTCTACGAGCCTTAGCTAAATTTCTGGTTTGAACTGGCCTTTAAAATACTTGCTAGAGTATAGCACAACTTAATTGTTACTAAAAAACCCCCCAAAACCTCCAGCAAGATATAGCTACCTAAGTTCTATGGCCTTTAAGTGACTCAAGACATTTGTTCTTCCTAGGTCATAAAAATGAAAATTTCATACTATCCATGTAGGTAAAAGGCAAGAAAAAATTATTAAAACTAACATGACAAGAAATCGCTAACTAAAAGTACTAAAGAATCATTAAAAATTAAAACCTCCATTTTGAAATAAGGAAATATCTGTAGAATACATTCACTTTCTCTAATATTTTAGGCTTTGTCCAAGTACACAATGAATCTATCTTCCTCAATACTTTCCTGAAAATCTTAAACTTCATAGCCCAGACAAGCATTTTAAAAATTCTGACAACAAACACAGATCGTATCACAAATATTCTTGTAAACTCAATAATGAAACGCCTTTTATTTTCCATGAATAAATGCAAATTAAAATACAGCAATGAATTTTGAGGACAGAAACTATTGAAACTCCATATATGCTCTCGCTTCCAAGCAGAATATTTAAAACATTACACAATTTCAATTATTCTTCAGTCCTCACTGAAAGAAAAGTATTGTGCATGCATAATAGCCAAAGCCTAAATTGGGGTTTACAAAATGAAGTCACATAAGCAAAGGAACCCTGCAGTTTGGCTGTCACACAATGCAGGTGGTCACTGGGTTCCCAACTTCTGCAGCTCCACTGAATATTCCTGCAGCCATCCAAGTTTCATGGATTAAGATTGAGGGTTTTTGAAACCAAGATGTGGGTAGGAGGAGCAAAGGTAAATTTAAGAGCAGAATCATTCCAAGCTGTGGCTATAACCTGTCTGACCTGAACAGCAATATGAATTTTATTGGAATTACACATGCACAGGAGGACACATGCTACCAGTCCCTTCCAGAGCATTCCCTGACACGAACACACCCTGACATATCAATCCCAGGCTGTTTGGTGAGGTACAAAGTAAATACAGCTGTCAGCTGTGAAGACAGCATTTTCTTGTGCTACCAGCAATTCTCTCTGGAAACTCCTCATGTAAACCTAGTGGCAGGAATCTGCTATTTACTGAACTCCAAAATATGCTATGAAAACAACAGCCTGTTTACAATAAAAACACCAAAATGCAAAACTGTGAGGAATCCTCCAGAAACAATAACTTTATTTTCCATTTCTTATGATACTTCAACATGGGTGTTCTTCAACAAGCCTTTATGAAGTGACAGTAATGATTTTGCAAAACTATTGTAAGACAGGTTGTATATTTCTCTGGTTAATGATGTTACTTTGGAAATCATTTGAGTTATAAATGTCTATACTGTATATATAATATAATTTCTTTTATAATGTAATGTTATATGTTAAATAAGACATATAAGCTAAATATGCTGAATAGTCTAGCAAGGAATTTGCATGCATGTAAAATTAAATGTATTACTGCAACGTAATTTTTAATTTTACAAGCAATGCCTACAAAAGAGAGTGACATCTATTGACAAATTCCATGTTACTGTAGAGACAGCATCTGTCTTTGGTCCTCTGTGTAGATCTAATGATCTAAAAAGGCATATTGGTCTTTTACAGTATACATTCTTAAACAAAAATTATACTCTACTTTGAAACAGCTTGGATCCTTTATAAACACAGAATAATATGTTACTAAAATCTGAACAAAAAAAAGAAGTCACATACTGTAAAGACATAATTTCTCCAGATTGCAGGAAACCCCTCTTCCCATATTACTTTAGGATGAAAGGAAGGTTTGGTCAAGGCCAGGCCAAGGCTAGGACTGATCACAACATTCTAAGTCAAATTTGGGGTGGGGGTCTGCTGTCATTGTCTGCCCCACTGGTGTATGGATTGCATTTGACTCATCACAGCATCCTCTCTGTTTACAACAAGAACAGATGGCAGAGGGGAAGAAATGAAAAGCAGAGCACAATGAAAGTAAGGTTGTTTTCCAAAATGAGTAAACTGTCAAAGGTATTAATTTTTCCTAACATTGCCTCTCCAAATTAGCAGCTGTGTTTGGTTGCTATAGGGACAGTGTACAATCAGGAGCCCAAGAGAAGGTGACACTGTAGCCCCCAAAAGCCCAGAGATGCCGCAGTCCTGTGGGAGAATGGAATGGAGACACAAAATTCCTTGACCAAGATATGTGCAGTGCTGTGTCAGTAGTGGCAAGGAGCTGTGTTAGAGCATTTCTCACAAGCTGGGATTACACACCTCACTGTGCCAGGACCAGAGCACTCAGTGTTTGGGAGAAACCTTACAGAGATGTGTAACACCACTTAATAGATGCCAAACCTACAGCTATTATGTTAAAAATAATGGCTTTGGAAAGGACTACTGCTAAAATAACTTCTAAGAAATGCTACAAAGTTCTTACAGAAAATACTGGACTAATTTTTGAATGAGTCATGACAGTCTGCTGAGGGATTAAAACACATTTTGTTTTCACAACAGCACCTAGATACCATCCTGATTCTTAAACAGTCAGGGCACATATTTGGATGAAGAGCAATCATAGTTGCATAGAGTATATTAGTATTTTCTGAGAAAGTAGAAATACCTTTCTTTTTCCTTCAATCTTATGTTCTTCAAGAGTGACTCTCCTGCCAATAGCTTGATTTCAACAGAAAGTTTCTTTGGCTTGTTGGGCTTCTCCAGCCCCCCTGAAGGAAGGTAAGTCTACCTCTTTTTCAGTCATTAAATCATTGTTTTAAATTTTTCTAATGGCCATGCCACAGCTAAAAACTGATTAGGTTATTTACTGCTTACTTGCAAAAAAAAAAAAAAAAATTAGGCCACAGTTGTCTCTGCCCCTGTAATATATGTTAAGGAATAATTCGTGCTTATGTGAAATAAGTTGTGACTGTATAAAAAAATCCTTAAAAGTCTTAACTCACAGGCAGCAGCCAAGGAAAAAAAATTGCTTTACAAATTTACGAAACCACAGATGGCAGTGGAGAGAAAAACCTAATTAGCAAAAGATGTAACTCCAGCAGAGATGGGCCCTTTCCCGAGACAGTTTGGGAAACACCCAAGCCGTGAATACTCGATAAGTATCTACAATCAAGATAGCCAGGGTCGTCAGGCACGGTGTATGCCAATGCCAGGTTCCAGTAACTCTACAGCAGCATTCATCGCTTCCCCATCTCAGCTTTGTCCAGCCCAGCACAGAGAAGAGGAGACTACATGAATTTGTGAAGCGGTGAAAAGAACAGGAGAACCTCTGCCCCAGGTGAAAAAACTGTATAAAACCAACCCGATGGAGGCAGCATTTGTGAGCAGAGGGGATCCCATGTGGTAGAGGTTGGATCAGAGCTCACCCAGCGCCGATCCCAGGCTCGATGCCGCCCCTTTGATTGAGGCTGTCGGAGACCGTATCTCGGTCACCAAATAAAAACCTATTTTTTGATTATTAATTCGGCTTTATCATTTATTACCTCTGCCCCTAAAAACTGTTGGGCTTATCTACATCCCGTAACCATATTATCTATTAACCTGAACATAGATAAGGAACCTGAAAACTGCCTTCAGATGGTCAGCAGAAATATCTCGTATTGGAAAGGAATAAATAATTAATGCAGATGGTGAAACCCTGCGCCCTTGCTTCAGCAAACAGCAGCAGTGATGGAACCAATCTATTCCCATAGCCATGAATAATTTCAAAATTCAAACCACTTTTGCTAGGTAAGAGCAAAGAAACAACTCTGATTCTAGGGGAAGGTCTGAGCTGAGAGTCAGGAGCCTTTTCTGCTTCTTCCACACTTGTCCAGAGTCAAACTCTTACACAAGGTACAGTCTGAACCTGTCCCAGCCTCCAGATGCAGAAGGAATGAAATAACACTGGATAAAATGTAACATGGGTCATAAATACAGTCCTCTCATAAAATTTTAACAAGTGCAGAATTGACACCTCGCCTTGTTCTCGGGATGGGGGAGGGAATCTCAATGCCGGCTGGCTCCAACCGCCGCCTCCCCTCAGCGAATGTCACCTGTGGCCGCTCCCTGCCTCTGCCACCGCCGGCCAAGGGTACCGGTTCAGCCAGGCTTGACGGGGTCGAGGCCAGCCGATATGTCCAGGCCATGGACTCGCGCTGGAGACAGGGGTAAAGGAAAGGAGGGAGGGCTCTCTTATGT
>WBNO01028771.1:32055-91814 GCA_013400575.1 Peucedramus taeniatus | reverse complement strand
GGGAGGCAGCAGCACCGGCGCTGACTCGGAGCGGGGCCGGCCCGGGCCGGGCGCTGCTGTAACGCCGGCTCGACAGCGCAGTCCCACTGCCCGGAGCGGGGGGGGCAGTCTGCAGCCCGGACAGACACGCGGGAAAAGCCGAGGATAAAGAGAAGCCAGGCTGCCCGCCCCGTGTGGGGCTCCCCCCGCTCTACGGGGCAGCTCAGCAGCGAATCGGGACTAGCTGGGAGGAGGATTCTGGGGGGTGAAACCAATAATTGAGGGGAAATGTCATAAATGGCAGCGAATGTTCTCGAAAATGGGTGTGACTTGACACAGACAGAAGCTGGGGCTGGGTTTCATTTATGAACATGGAAAAACCGAGAAAGCTTTTGGGAGCGACCATTATGAGGGACTGAACAGGGGTGAACAAGGGAACAAACCACTGTAGCATTTTTAATACATTTCTAAACTGTTAAAACCTTCTAACCCCACTGCCACACAGAATAACACCACCAGAGGAGACTGAAGACAAAAAATTAAGCTATATACATAAGGACTGACAACAGACTACAAAACCAAAACCCCAAAACTGTACTACATTAAAAAAAGTTTAAAAAAAGTTTGACGTATGTACATATTTTGCTTCCAAAAGTCAGAAGTGTTGAAAATCAGACAGAAGAACCCTTCCTATATCTGAATGTTATGAAATTTAATTATTATTTCTTAAAGGCAGAAATAAAGGCATTTCATTTTATTGTTAAAGCCTTACTACTGCTGCTTACTCAATACATAAACACTGGTCTGCTTGCACTAGCATAGCAATCTTATGTGTAAAAGCTTTGATCTCTCAGTGATTGCACTTAATGTTACATCTACTCAGCTGCAAAGGCAGCCTGCCCAGAGCTTTCTTTGCTCTTTTCAGTCAGACAATATTTTGGGCCAAATTGAGTAACACATATTTAGAAGACTGGAATTTTATTTCACAAAAAAATGATTGAAACTTCAAAACATAGTAAGTGTAATTTTCAGGCAAGTGGTGACCGTGTGATTTCTTCACATTCCTTGGAGAGAAATGTCTTTTTTTATTAATCAGCCTGTTATTATTTGGGCATTACTCTGAACACTGCATTTCGGCATCACACCTGAAGCTGATAACCTGACTGGCCCTTTGTTTCAGATTATGAACTTCAAGCAGTGCTTCACTTCTTAAGGTTTTATCTAGCACAAATAAAAATTGGGAAGATTAATATGCTTTACACAGGAGCAGGGGGATGTAGATGGGAAAGCCATCACCGAAATATGCAGGAAGAATATGCTAGCTTATTTTATTGTTTCCTGAGGGTTGTTCCTCTCCTCCCTTCCACTCCATCAGTGCATAAATTATGCTTCCTTACACCCATTGAATACCAAACCTCCCACCACCTTCCTTCTTATGAAGATCATGAGTTAGAGGAGCAATAATAGCCACATTCTTAGGCTACAATAGCAACATTTAGGGGTATTTGTCTTTTCCGTTTTCTGACAGATCCATTACCAGTTCATTAGCCTTTAGTGGATAGAGACATTCAGTAAACAAATGAAAGTAACTCCATTTAAGAGCTAGTGAGCTAAATACAGCTCTCCTGCTCAGCCTGCTAATTACATGGAGTGTTGCGAGCGCACACAGAAGCAGAGCCATCCTTTGCTGTCATTTTAGAACATCTCATCTTAAAATACCTGAAGGCCGGGACACAAAATTAGCTTTCTTTGTCAGTGGCTACAAAAACATGAAATGGAAAACTAGTCCAGCAGCATTTGTGCTACTCCATTTTGCTGTAGTCCAGAAAATATAGAGAATATGTATTTTAAATCCAAAAGACAATTATCTTCCCCTTCCACTCTATTCCCTTGTTAAGGCGACAAACTGCTCCAAGTACTACAAAAGCACACTAGTTGAAAGCCAATCTCTTCTTAATTTTAAACTAAAAAACATTTAAAAAATACATACAGGAGAGTGGCACATGAAAGCCCAGTCTTGATATGTGTGATTCAAGTTATTCTGGAATTAAATAGCCCAGCATAAAAGCCACCGTACCAGGATCAGCATTACTTGTCCTTCTCTACATGCTTCTGTCTACCCTACACTCAGGTTCCTGTACAGAATCCAGGGAGCCAATAATTTTCTAATACTTGGACAATAACCTCTTAAAGATAATTGCATTAAATTAAGTTCCTCAACACAATAGGACTTTACCTTGGCTAGAAGTGGAGCAAAAATGACCTTTACCTTTTCGCCCTAGTGCACAAGTCAGGAGAAACAGAATTTAAAACATAGTAGAAATCCAATGCGAGGCCTTCTTGCTAATAGCCATATAATTTTTTTTTCAGTATTTTTCTTACCAGTACTAAGTTTCTGTGCCACATTGGGGCAATAGGCAGGCTGCTTTTCAAAGTTTTAACAAGGAGGCAGGTTCACAGCCTGCTTCCCCCTAAGAAGGCATTGAGAGTAAGGTAGTTACTATCCAGAGTTAATCTAAGCCTGACTCAAAATTAATTAAATGGCAAGAAATTGCAAGCACTTTTTTAACATAACTGCTTTTACTTGGGGTGAAGTTGGAGGCAAAAAAATGATGATTCAACTTGAGGAACCTCAGGTTTTCACTTATTTTAGAAGACTGAATAACATTGGTGCAGATGCTGGCTGCACTTTGACAAAGTATGATGTAAATGTCAGAGAGACACATTTTGGGAAGATATGTTATTGCAAGGTCCTGTTGTAAAGATGCTTTTAAGAAGCTGTTGTCTCTTTTCCTAATTGATCACAGGAAGTGCATCTCCTGGAGAAGCAGTGAGAGCTGGGATCAATGACAGGCTAGTTTAATGCAGCTCTTAACAACAACCTGCAGAGATTAGGAGGCTGTCAGAAAGATAACACCGGAGATTTATAGATTGTTTTCTGAAGCCATTCTCTGCTCTCGTGGGTGCTCTGTTATGTTTCTCTATGCTTGGATATGTAATATGTACTCCCCATATAGATCCAAGCTGTAGTTCTCATTTATGGAGAAAATAGCCTTGCACCTTTATGTGCTGCTTGACTCCCAACGCCCTGGGAGAGCAGGAAGACACGTGTCTGGAAGTCAAGCCAGTTAAGTAGTTAGAATGGCTCTGGGAAATCTGAGTTATAGCTGCAGTTTCTTCTGTCACTTGAGTAGGGCATAATGGGCCTCATTCAGCTCCTGTAACACCACTAAATCGATGGAGCAGCATTATCAACAAATGAGCCCCCTGGGTGCTGAGTCGGGGCTCAGGTGCTGCAGTGTTTGGGTTTGAAGGTCCAGCTCCTGAAAGGCACTTGAGTCCTCAGGGAAGGGCTCCACTACACCAGGGCAAGGAGAGTGTCTCTTCTCTCATATCCATAGCTTGGGAAGAAGTCAGACTGAAGTGCACCAAGCAGAAGAGGAAATAAAAGGTGCTCTGCTACCACAAGAGGGGAGCAACACTATTGATTTTCATGGAATTAGGCTGCCCTGAACTAGCTGAGGATCTGCTCCCTTTCCCTCTGACAGAATAAGCCAATGCCACGATTGCACTGAGCCCCTTTGACTTCTTTATAGCAGCCTTTCAGAGACCTTTATATATTTATGGGATTTGCCTATTGTAGTTTTAAAGACATTGCATGTTTTACCCAATGTGAGTGAGACAGGGCTATTCATTGTAATTATTCCTGAAGATCATTTCACTTGTCGGTAGCCAGAAGAGTGCAAAGTAAAAATGAATTACCTGAACAGTCACTATTTGAACAAAGGGCACTATGGTGCGGGCAGAGGAGAAATTCTGGATGTGCAGGGAAAGGTTACTCCCTCAACAGCATATAAATCATAAAGATAAAACCAGTTAACCACTCCTTTATGGAATATTAGGAAGACTTTCCTATGACTTTTGGTTTGTTTTATTGTTGTAAATCAGGAGTAGAGAGACCTTAAAGATAGAACTATAATGTATTGGGCAGTCTCAGCCCACAGATTAAACTACACTTTTCCAGCTCCTCAGAGGACCTGCCATCATTTTCATAAATAGATGACAAGGACAAAGATGGACAAAGCTAATTAATTTTGTTTCTCATGAACTCAGTGCAGTGTACAAGGTGATGACTTAAAACGAAGCCTCAGGAGCTAAAGATATATAGCAGCTAAAGTGGGCTGATGTGATTTCTCAAAAACTTGAGGAACTGCCACCAACTTCTACATGAAATAAAGATTCTGTTTCAATTATAGAGTACAGGAAAAGAGAAAAGATACTTAAACACTAGTTTTCTTATTTTAAAAAAAATTGAATCCGAAGTGTTAAGCTGAGTTCGGGCACCAAACTAAAGTGCATTTTTAGTGAAACTAGCACTGAAAAACAACTGGAGGAAAGAGGTGAGTCAGAAATACTCATAACTTACAGTAAATAAGGAGTCTCATTATGTGGCTAAATGCACAAGACATTTGTTTCCTCATACTGATAGCTGAATTAGTTTTAAGTCATGCACCTTACAGGTGGCATTTTGATCTGCAAAACGAACAACACTACAAAGCACTGAAGGACCTAAATCCATGAAGCTAGCTGTACCTTAAAATACAAGTTGTGTGTACCATAATGTACTTGAGAGAAAATTTAATGGTTGCTGGGAAGATGAAGGTCATCCCTCCAGCATCCCCCACCTCCTCCTCCTTCCCCCAGCTCCATGGGCTGAGCTGTTGCCACGCAATATGAGATACATCCCTTTGGTCAGCTGTCCCAGCTGTGTGTGTATCCCCACATGACTTCTGGTGCAGCCCCAGCCTCCTCAGTGGCCAGAGGGGGTGAAACACAGAAAAGGCTTTGACTCTGCAAACCTTCTCATGATGCTGTTTGCACAGCAATAACCTGAACATCCCTGTGTTACCAACTCTGTTTCCAGCACAAATCCAAATCACAGCCCCATAGCAGCTTCTGCAGAGAAAAGGAGCTCAGACCAAAACCAGCGTGGGGCACAACCACACAAAGATGTCCAAACACAGAAATGTTTAACAGATGTTGACTACAAGTCCTTCACAGCTTGGGCACTAACTGAAAAGAACTAGGAGATCAGATGCTACAATAATAAATATAAAGCTAATGGTACAAATGCATTAGATAACATCAAGCATTGGGCAGATGCCCACTTCTTTCAGTCTGGTAAGAGGATAGAATAGAATATGGAACACAGCAATTGCAAAAAACCCCAAAATCCCCAATCAAACAAAACCAACAGAACAAAAAACCAAAGCAAAAAAATAAATAAAAAAAAACAACAAAAACAGAACCAAAAAAAAAAAAACCAAAAACAAACAAACAAACAAAAAACAAACAAAAAAATCACAACAAAAAAAAACAAACAACTGAGCCTGTTTCCTGGGCATAAAAAGTTGGATTTTAAAAAATGGGAGTACTCAGTTTAGCTGAATAAAAACCATTAAGTCTTTGATAAAATCCATGCAGCAGACAGATCTGAAACAGGTGGATTTTTTTCTCTCAGCCTTAGTTATATATTGAAAGCAAAGATTAGAAAAGACTTCTCTATGGCAGCTGGAGAAATGCAGTGCAGAAAGTCTATATCTGCACTATATTCATATGAATGTGAAAGAATTCTCCACGGCTAGATAAAAAAAAGGAATTGCGATTGTGAGAGCATCTGCCCAGGAAGAGGCCCTTCAGAACTGAATTAAAGCAGCAAGAAATACTGTGTTGGAAATTTAAGTGGGGAATTTCAATATTAAATGCAGTTTTAGTTGAAGACTATAAGATAAATGTTACAGAGGATGGAGTATGCATGAGATCAAATCATCCACAAGAAGTTTAAAGACTGCTTTTTACAGTGAATTCAAATTAACAACAATATTGAGGGGTTGTTAAGGCTCATTGTATGCAATACAAGAAATATATGGACCTGCATAAATTGAAGGAGTTCATGTTAATTCTTATGTATAAATTATAAGTTTACAGAAGTAAAAAGATAAAGAAAGATGTACTTCTAATGCATTAGTTTATTGAAGTTACTTCCCCAGTGTACGCTATCAACCAGAAGCTTGATCACACCCATCAAGTAGGTTTCACCTGGCCTGTGATGTCTGTCAGTAATGAGTCTCCCTCACCCAGTGTTTATAGCCCAGTGTAAAAGTACTTCTGCCCTGTAGGCACCTCCTAAGGCTGGACTCCTCCCACCAAAGCTGGCTGCAGAATCAGGCCTATATTCCATCAAAACATGAAAACAGAAAGCCAGTGTTGTTTTGCTTTAAGTTTGTGTGACTCAACTGGGCTGTTTAGAGTAAGTGCTTGTAACAGGCAGCTCAGATGCCATTGCAGAACAAGAAATATATTTGGCCATTTGATGGCAGTGTTAAATTGTGCATTGCAATGTCTTTGTTAGGTCCAGGCTTTGCTCTTAGGACCATACCCATCTCCTGCACCTCTCCTTCTAGGGCTTTGGATTCACAGCTCAAACCTCCTTTTTTAATATATAGATGTTATGAAAGAGAAAACCCTAAAGGCAAAAAACCTGTGAAGATTAGGCACAGTGTAGATTAATTTATCTGGAAGAATGTGTTGGAAGTATTGCTACTTAATATTTGAGGATCTCTTGATGTTTTGGATGACTTGAAGTCCCTACTACAACATTCTGGATCATTGTATCAAATAAAAAAAAATCACTAAAGTAATTTGTAGTCAGAGAAGTCCTTTTAAGAAATCCCAGCAACATTAAAGGAAGCTTTTTTCGCCACATCTCAAATATTACACATATCAACCTGTAGGAATAAGCCTAGAAAGACAAGGAAGATTTGCATTTCACTCTTATACAGCTCCAAGACACCAACATCCAGGACTCAGGACCAGTTGCTATCTCTGAACACATCATGTCACCTAAAATATCACTCATTCCCTTCAAGACAGTCTCTAACTACACTTACAGCTCTAACTCCTGTCAGCACATCATTCAGTTGAGGCAATTATTAAATTGCATGTTCTAATTTTTGTTTGGTTGGTTTCTGCACATTTATAACAGGCAGAATTTTTTCAGATGTATTAATTGCACAGAATTACTAGATTAAGCAATGCAGGAAGAGGTTTACATACAGCCTACAACATCTAAGAGAGAAGTTATCACATTCACTTTGATCTCACCCTGCATGAGGACTCCCAGCCTTTTCCCAGCATGCAAGTGAGTGCAACAGGGACAAGTTTTATCCCATGATTTTTTTCAGTCATAATTGATCCAAGCAACCAAAATTATTCTACAAACATCCTGAAGGTTAGAGGATACTCACTTAGTGCAACTTCCTCCAACATTCTCACTTATCTCTGACTAAGTGGCATTAAATCCATTGGTTCTTATCTACAGAAAACCAGGAATAGCAAAAACAGGCCTCTCTGAGTTTTCAGTCTGGACAATGAATGCAATGGACAAGAGCCTAACAATACAAAGGTATCTCTGAAGTACACAATTTTGAATTGACTGATTTCTGTCTGTGGTGGGTTGACCTTGGCTGGCTGCCAGACCCCCCTCCAGCCCATCTCTCACTCCTCCCTCCCCAGGAACAACAGGATTAACAAAAGCTCATGAGAATAACAGAGAGATTGGCTATTAGTTACCATTAGGAGTAAACACACTCAACTAAAAGAAAATTAGTTTCACTTATTGACAATTAAGATAGAGTTGGACACAGAAAAATGAAACAGAAGATATAAAACACTTTCCCCCATTCCCGTCTTTCCAAGCTCAATTCCACTCCCTCATTTCCATCTCCTCTCCCTCCCCAAGTGGTGCAGTAGCATTGGGATGAGGGTAAGAACACAGCAGTACCTCTCTGCAGCCCCTTGCTCCTCATTTTCTCTTGCTTTAGGTTGAGCTTCTCTCCATGGGACACAGCTCCCTGCTGTGTTACAGAGCCCCCCCATAGCCTGTGAGGAAAGAGAAGAAAGTGAGAAAACCTGTACTACAGATACTTCTCAAGCCTTAGTCATCACACTACTTTTTTTTTTTTTTTTTTTCAGCATCCCCCCTCACACTAGAACTCCAGTCTTTTTGCCCATTTTAAACAGGCCCCAGCACCCCGTCACAACCAGATTTCTACCCCAGACACCCACCACAGATGCAGCTGAGCAGCATGACCACCAACCAGAGCTGGGGCTCCAAAAAGCTACTGTGGGCCCAGGAACCTCTGAAATAACCCAGGCCAGGGTTAGCAGTGATTGCACTCACCTGGTGATAATTAGAGCCCTCATTAAAGGACAGATACAAGGCACAGGTGGTGTGATTTTTTTCACTTTAAGCTCTCTTTGAGGGAGGAAAAGACCTGAAAGGTCCTAGTTCAAGTATCCCTGGTTGCACAGTGCTGATTTGTTAGTGAGGAGAAGATGGCCTTCTAACTCAGTGTTCCTAATAAATTCTATTTATTGTCTGAAGCAACAACTCATTGTCCACTAGCATGAAACACGGGAAGGAGGAATATAGTGATTGGTTTCCTCATTTTGAGATTTTACTGAAATAAGCCTCTGAATCCATCATGTTTCTGAATGTCACCTGAATATTTGCTGCTTCCTACTGTCCACCTTAAGTGACCTACAAAATCCAGCTGGAGTGATCTTTGTAGTTGATAAGCTGCATTTGGTTTTAGAGCTTCCTCTTTTTCCTGGAGCATCAAATATAACCAGATAGGACACTGACCTCAGCTGTGATGAACATGGGAAGACATTGCAATCATATTAGCAGCCCCTAAATTATGCAGAGCACTTTCTGGTGAAATGGTGCTGCAGGACAATGAAAACAAAGAACAATTCCCAGCAGATTAGATTTTTTTTTTCCCTGTTGCTGTCTGTAATTATTTCTATTGGATAAGTTATTTGCTATGCAAGCTTACCTTCAAAAGCATGTTTGTTTAAAAGAGAAAGAGGAAGAAATCCTTTGTAGGGCCTGCACATGATTAAATGGCTCTAACAAAACATAATGAATAATAATGACAAAGACCTGTCAATTGTAATTTTAAGCATTTTGGCTTGTCAATTGGAAGAGCCAATGATATCAAGATGACTACATGTAGCAAATAAGTGGGTAGTTGCCAGTGCTGCCTGTCAGTGAATATTACAGATGACCTGTTATTAGTTTGCATATTTCTGCAAATAACATTTCTTCTGTAATTTTAATGTAATCACAGTACAGGGAAAAACAGTATGAAACTATTGTCTTTACCAATATATTCTTATATTTGAGAGCAGATCTCTGAGAGCTTGTACAACCCAAGAGAATGATTGGGGTTTTTTTGGTTTCTCTTTTTTAAAAGGGACCTTGGTCAAAAGTTGCCAGACAGGAGTAGAAGTGAATCCCGGCACTACTACAGGAAGGGTGACTCAGGGAGGGGTAGCTGGGCTTCTTTGAGTGAGGGATGGTGATTTTTGTCATGTTCTGTCCTCAAAGCTCTATGCAGGAAGGCAAATATTTGCATAAAAGTGCACAGAATGAAACACTTTTTAATTTCCCTATTGTATTATTATCAGTTATCTCATAACCAGGATTTGATATAAGTTGTGCATTAAGATAATGATAAAGATAACTTCTTTAAACTACTCCATGGTAAACACTGCATTCTGGAAAACATCTTTTTGCATGAAAACTTCGTTTCCTTCCAGAAATGAATTTGGGGGGAACTGATTTTTTTTCATCTGTATTTTTTTTTCTATATGCAGTTGCCTAAGGTAATACAGCCCTCCTAAATATGTGGTTTAATTTTTCTCATTTCACTGACAGAGATAGGGCAATATAAGTGAAATGAATTTGAGAAAGAGTTTCCCAAGTTGTGCTTATACCTTTCATCACTCTCAGCTTCAAAATTAAACAAAGTATGAAGCTACACAAATATTTACATATTCTACTGTAGCAGACAGGAGCTGAGGAAAGGACAATAAATGTCATAAAACCTTAGTTTTCCATCCAGTTTTACTTGACAAATATCCTTTTCTTTCATACAACCTCTGTTCAGGAAGGCCCATGGAGAGGAATGGTCAGGCATCTATCACTTTATCACCCTGATGACATTCATTAACAATGTCACCTTTCCTTTAAACCCAGAGTTTGCTCTAAGAAATCTATTTTTTTAACAATATACTGTGTGGCCAAGACAATTTTTAACATCTATTACTCCTGTGTATTGTGTTTGAAATTGATAGTGCTGAATGTGTTACATTTCTACTATCAGATACTCATTGTGGGAGATAGAAATGCTGTGAAGGCCACTAACATCTCATTGAAGAAAAAGAACAGAAATCTGATGGCTTTCCATTGAGGGACAGCTGCTCAAAGGGAGGTTAAGTAAGCACAATATGTTGGATACTGCTTTTTCCCCACTGGAGAAATGTGTACCAAAGCATTTCAGAGCTCTCCATCAGATCAGTGCTCTGATGTCAGTGCTGTAAACAATTTCAATAGGATGCTGGCTGGGAGAAGTGGAGAGAGAACAGAAAAGAAAAGGAGGAAAACAAAAGGCAGGGATCTTTTAAAGAAAGTGACAATTTATATTTTTTTACAATAATGAACAAGTATACATATTTGTTTTGAATACAAATATTTAGCTCTGTATAGACAGGTTTCCATTAATAATAGAGAACAGTGAAGCAACTGAATATGTGCCAAGATTCTGCCCTGTATTTTAATACATTGAAGCACATTCCCTGAATTTAAGCAATAATCCTGTAGTGACTTTGTTTATTTTCTGGTGTGGAAAATCAGCCCTACTTCAGCATGTACATCAGTTGTCACAGGAGCCAAATCAATCAGACAGTCAAGGTGGATCTGCCTGGATCTCCATCTGAAAGTGAGCTGCCCAGAGCAGCCTTAAGTCATTGACTCAACAGCCTGGTGTCATTAACAAATGAACTCGAACTCGGGCTCCTCTTTTTGTAATCAGGGGACACTTGGCTGCCTGAGGACACAGTGTCCTCCTGTGACTCCCTCATCTCCTCCCTCAGCCTGAAGCCTTTGGCAAGACCCCCCTGTGCTGAACTGCTCTGCAGAGAAATAGCCATCTCCTGTTCTTCCAGTCATTCCCTTTTCACAGGGAAAACCTGCAGACTGAGAACTAACCAAGTGGGAACATCCTTCACACAGCCTGATTAATGTTTCTACAGGCTTCTTAGGAGATAAGTACCATTTTATTAAATTCTCACTCTACTAATATCAGAAGATTTTCTAAGTTAAGCACTGGTCTATGCAGCTGAGTATATTTTCTACACGCCTCTAAATTTTCTTCTTTTCCAAAATATTTTTTAGATTTCAAGGCTTTTTTTAATGGGAAAACTTTTTAAGACAGAAGAAGGGAGAGAAAAAAGACTAAACACCCTGAAATGTCATCTTAAATACCAGTTTAACTCCATATTCTACCTTTTGGTTTCAGGTCCCTCAGTATATAATGAGGTACCACTATGTTATATATCACGCAAACCTATGAGACAGGAAAAATAAAAATAGAACTCGAGTGTTGATTTTCATTTTCTCTTATCAACAGCTTTGTTCTAAGGTAAAAGTAAATGCCCTCTGAAATCTGGCTACTTGATTCTCTCTTCCATTTGTGTTTCTAAGATATAAATAAAGCAACTGAAAATAGATCTGAAATACATACACACTCTGAGAATGAGTGGTGACGAGCATCCTGTGGTACAAAGTGAAACCTTGTTTCTTGAGAGTTGATAGGGTGTCACAGACTTCCCCTGGATCACGGAGTGCAATGAATCTTTTCTTAAGACAGCCCTGACAGCTTCATGTAACTGAACTAATTCCAAGTGATGTTGATTTAATTCATTGAGATGAGAGTCTGATAACTGCCTTCAGTCTCCTGTAGAAAACAACGTGCATTCCTGCTGCTCTACACAAATGCTAACAACAACATGTTGGAACACAGGCTCAACAAATCATTTCAGCATTTACTTTAGCCTGCCCCACTGCAGCAAAACACTTAAGCACATGCCTAAAGGTACAGACATGCTCAAGTGCCTTTCTGATTAATGATGAACTGGAGCCCAAGTGTCTAATTTTAAGGATAACATTGTGTCTTATTGCTAGATTGGAAGAATTACTCATTCTGGTAGTATCCAGGGAGATTAACATCACATTTCACTTCCCTTCCTCCATGAATGCTGCTGGTACACAGTGGATGAGCTGAGCCCACGGGCTGGAGGAGCTCTGAAATATTGTCACACAATCAGACTTGCCAGCGAGTGATGCCCTGAGTTCCTCAATAGGCAATCAGGATGACCCCCCCCAAAATGAAGTTTTACAAACTGTTACTTCATCATTTGAATTAATGAATCCTGAAAATTAGTTTTCAGGAAATGGTGGGAAGGAATTTGTTAAAGTGCTTTAACATCCTGTCAAAATGTCACCTATGTGCAGGAACGGCATGTGCTCATTTTAAAAAGAGAGACATGCAGAAAAACACACATGACAATCAGATCTGAGCTGAGAGAAAAACCCAACCAGACAACACACCCAGAAAAAAAACCCAACAAACAAACAAACAAACAAAAAACCAAACCCCAAAATGACAAGGGAATAAAACAAAGGATAAGAGCATTGTATTTACTGTGTATCCTCATTTCAGTCTCCAGACAGTGAAAACAACAAGGTCACTGTCTCAGTTTAAAGAATGCAGCCCCCCCATTGCCAAGGTACCAGAGACAATGTCAGACTTAATTGACAGATTACTGTCTAATCAATGATTTCTCTGATTAGTGACCCACTGACAATACAACCAAATCAATGTGTTTATTCCAGGCGTTAGACCTGATGCTCTAAAAGAGTGAAAACCAGGAAAAAATTACAACATTAAGTAACTTGAATTCCCTGCATACCAATTACACCTGTCATTCAGCTTGCTTATTTACAGGGTTTGAAAGGTTTAGTTGACAACAGAAGGGCTAATAAACAGAATCCCAGTCATGTTTAATTATATCAGTTTTATTGCCTTAATTAATCAGTCCACTGCTCTGCACTCTAATATCATAATGTTGTCTTTTTTTATAACAGGCTACAAAATATTTTTTTATTTCTCTTTACTTATTTTTTGGCCCATATCTATTGTGGCATTCTTTTTGTTGAATTCACACTCATAGGCATGAGGCCAGTGTATTAAATCTTTGAAAAGTGCTGTTTAGCTGGAGAACAAAAAAAACGTGAAAGCTGAATGGAATACCAAAAAGACAAGAGAGTCTGTACTCTAATTAATTTTAGATGAAAAGGGAAAATTAGAAAAGACAATAAGGGATTTAAAGCCCAGAGGTATCTGGACAGGAACTGGGAAAAGACAGTGTAACTCTGCTACTGATGATAAAAGTCCATATACCAGTGCTTGATTACAACCAGAGATTAGATTTTTAAAAATGTAAATTATGACTTAATCTATGCCAAGAGTAGATAGATATGCAATATCCTCCTGATAGCTGAGATGAATGTGCAAGGGGGAAACTGGATAATACTGATTTCAATTTTAATTCACGTTTCAAATGCAAACTGTTTTAATTATGTCTAATTGAAATGATTTATTGCCTTAAGTAGCAAGGAAAAAGACCTGAACAGAAATTCAACTTCTTAATCTTTGTGCCACACGTTGCTCCTGTTCTCCATTTGTTTATTGTGTTGAATGAGAAATGGGAGACAAGTCTGTGTCATGCCTTTGCATATTTAGCTTTTTGAGCTGAGTTGAATCATGATGTAAAGAGAAGATATAGTTTCCATAGGGGAGACCCAATGATGTGAAAAGGTGAACCATTTAAAGACGCACTGACAGCCTTCTTTAAAATAAACACAGCTTAGTTCCCAAGCTAGCAGTAGGTGTGCAAGCTGAAAATACCTCAGAAAAAGCTCAAAATATATTCTGTAAATAAAGTTTCCTTTTTTAACTGACAAAACCTTATTTTGGAGTGAATTATTTTTGTGGCTGTCGGAAGTGCTGTTGCCACCACCCAAGGATTCTTCTTGTATTTCATCATTTCATTCCTGAAGCCAGGACCTATGGATCCACCATGGCAGAGCAGTGAACTGGCTACAGACCTGCCCCAATTCCCAGTGTCTTCTCATTTCTCTGGGCAAGCAAAACTCTGCATTTTTGTGCCAGCCTCAATGAGCAATAGAGTGGGATCCTCTGGGTAAGGCAGCCTCTGGGTCAGTGGCTCAGGCTGGCTGAGATGATGGCTACAGCATAAAGACAAGCAAACAAAATCCCTGCTTCCCCTTCCCCTGGAGGAGTCATTGTGCAATTGCAGGGCTTTTGGGGAATGCAGAGGTTCTTCCAGAGTACTCAGTATTCTGAAGTCACAGAAGGAACTTCTGGAAGCCAACTGGAGCAACCATCAGCTCAAAGCTGGGCCTCGTTAGATTACTATTGTGAGTGGCAAATAATCACCTTACTGAACAGCTCCATCAGCCTCTGGCTGTCAATTGCAGCAGCATCAAGGCTTTGTGTCTAAGCCAAGGGGTGATGCAGCTCCAAAAGAGCATTCCCAGTTCTCCAAAGGCAAGCATATCTGCCCCACTGCCCTCCCCTAACATCTCCTGGCCGGCTTGAGGGAAGGGGACAGCCAGGCCTTCAGGGCTTGGAGGGATTTTTTTCTGGTCTTCAAAGGGAGAAGTTGGCTAAATATATTGAGAATTGAATTTTATTCTGTTTGCCTCTGTGCTGTATATCTGCCTATAAAGCAAAAATTATGGATTATTTCTGCAAGAATATCCATTGACTTTAGTATTGATGAATTTGCTGACTGTAGTGTGCTTCAGGAGAGGTACTAAAAATATATGAAACTCCATTGAAATATATAGCTTTTCTGGGCATTTTAAATTTTCCATAAGAGGGATAAGTCCTTGTCCAACTGATTCTAAAAAAAAAAAACCAAACAAAAAACTAAAGAGGAATTATTTTCTAGTACAATCTGTAAGACTTTTTTTAAAGGAATGGAGGTGAAAAAACAGTTGTGGTAGTTTTTGTACATGGTACACAACTGACCTGAGGGAAAGCAGCCTGCCAGGAACCTCTCACGAGGACTAACTATCCATATAAATTCCCATGTTTGAGCTGATGCCTGCAGACAAGCAAAGGCTGATGTCAAAGTTCTGAAGGCCAAATTAAGACAAAGTTTTTCTAGATTTCTTTGAAGAGCAGTGTTTTGGACTATCTTTCAGTTCCTGTAACTCAAGTCTCCTTGACAGCCCATTATTGTTCAGTCATTACATTCTCCTGATTTTTTCTGACAAAGTTATCAAACATCCCACTGGGACCACAGCCAAAAAAGCATTCACCTTTATACAAAGGGCCAAATCTTGATAAAGAATGCACAGCTGGAGTAAATGTACTGTTTGGTCAGAAAATAGAGCTAAATGGAGATTTCTGCTGCACCTTGTCACTGCTGGTGCAAATCCAAGCCATGAGAACTACAGCATATAGGGAGAAATAAAATATACAGTTCAGCAGTGCAGGTTTCTCCCCACCCTAACACTCCTGTACAAATAGCCACAGTAGAGCTTAGATTCATTATAGAGAGGTGTGCTTTTATTTTCCTTTTATTGGCTCTCTATTCTCTATTCCTCCATCCATAAGGAAGGTGGTGTTTCATTTTTATCTTGTTCACAGCTGCAATGGGAACAATTAATCCTTGTTCAACAGCGGATGCAGTGTAGTCAGTCATAGCACCTTTTTTTTAATGCTTTCAACTTGTTACTTTTTGATATGCTTATTGCTTTTAATTTTATTGTAATTGTTGCTGAATTTTTCACAGTTTTTATTTTAATATTCTGGGGTCCCTTTTTTTTTTTTTTTTTTGCATGTCCAGAGCACTGAGTTCCCAGTCACCCTTCAGAACAAATATCACCAGTGCATCCTCTTATAAATTTCTGAAGAACTCAGAGTGACACCTGGAGACAAATGTGGTGACCTTTTCTATCCATCCCACAGCTAGAATTAAGGATTATAAGTGCCTTGTCATTCCACTGGTGTCAACAATGGGTACACACACACAATAAGTACTACCCCAAATGCAGCATAACTTGTGCTGTGAGTCCATCTTATTTGAAGCAGAAAGTCTTCTTCTTTGCTGCAGCACACTTGTACTTAATCTTGCAGTCCAGTCATTCCATAACCAGTCTATAACTGGTTTATTTATCTATATTCATATATAATTGCATATATATGTTTGTACATACATGCAAACACTCATCTCACAGACCAAGGAACAACTGAAAATGGTGAGTCACTTAAAAGGCAATTGCTGAGAGTGAAGGAGGTGAGAGAAGAAAGAAAATTAATTTATTTAATTTTACTGGAACATTTGGATCCTCGTTTTACAAGGTCCCATAATAACATAATGACATCCTATTACTCACACTAAAGTGATAGTTTTGGTCAGTGCAACTTCCAAGCTTTCCACCACTGTTACAGAACTCTAAACCTGTCGCTTCCCTTTTCACAGGGTAAAACTCCTCTGCTGTGCATTTTAAGAAATATGATTCACCTTGCAAAAGGCAACAATCTGTCAGCTCTGGGTTCAGGTACCTGCTTATCTCCCCTGCTAGTGATTTTCTCCAAGTACAGGAGTGCAGGCAGATAAGGAGGAGTGTCAGTGTAGTGCAAATACACCATCATCTTCTGCTGAGACAGACAAACTAGGAACACGTGCTCTTTTAACCTGAAGCTAGCATTATATTGCCCATTAGGAAGATGGGCTTTTAAATTGAAGGACGGCTGTTGGTTACTGATTACTTTGTGAACAAGACTATTTAATGGACTCTAATTTCCTGTAACTAATTCATTCTTTGGGCTCTGGAAGTAATTTTGGAACAATGTAACAGGTGATGCTAATAATTATCTCTCTCTATAAAATCCAAATCTCTAAATCAAGATATATATTTTTCCTCTTTTTGTCTTTCCTGACACTTAATCCCTAAAGTACTTTACAAAATAAGGTAGCACAGTTATAGAAATAAAATAACAGGAGGTGGAGATAAATTGAAATGAAAAATAAATAATTGATGTAATGTGTATTTTTCTTCCTGTGTATTGGAACAGGCTGCCCAGGGAAGTGGTGGAATCACCATCCCTGAAGGTATTTAAAATACATGTAGATGTGGCCCTTAGGGACAGGTTTACTGGTGGACTTGGCAGTGCTGGGTAAACAGTTAGAATCAATGATCATAGAGGTCTCTTACAGCCCAAATAAATTCTCTGATTCCAAGGTGCTGTCAAATATTGGACCTCTGTCCATGAAGTTGCCTTGTTCATGTTTAAGACAGAGGAGATGCAGTCCAGCCCAGAGCACAAGTGTTTGCTGGTACTTTGACAGCTTTTGCTTCTTTGCACATCAGGTGGGGTTCTCCATTCAGGGAGGAACAACAGAAGTGAGATGTGGGTGCTGTAGCTAAAGGAAAATACAGCCCACAGGGCTTTGTACAGCCAGCACACACAGCAGCCAGCAAGGCCACCCCTCTTTACCTGCATCACTTGTGTAGGTCAATATACAAAGCTTCTCCTGCACCTGCAACTTGGCATTTGCATCTGATGCAGAAACCTTGCCTTGTATCCAATAAATTCCTGCTCCTTTGCTACTGTTCATCAGCTGAACCCTGGTGGGAATCTGTGCAGAGGTGAAATAAGTTCAGGCAAGTGCAAGGGTCTGGCTGCTGCTGGTAAATCTCACCTTGAGTCAAACGAAGCCACTTATTAAGGCCCTTTCTTTGCCTTTTCACAAGTGAAGAGTTTCAGCCAAGAGTTCAGTAGTAAAGTAAGAACAAGAAACCATCAAAAGCAGGAGTGCAAAAAAACCCATTGGTTTCTTATAGTTCCTTTTCCCAAGTGCTCCTTTCTGGCACTCTGTCGTGTTTATGTGCTGGGCAGCAAAATGCTCTGCTTGTCTCTGTGTAAAATCATCTGTTTCATGTTTTCTAGGCCAATTCATATATCTTTATTGATTAGATCTGTGACTCTTTAACAATTACACTTTTTGCAGAAATCAAAGTGGAACATGTGGAAATAGTAGTAATCTTTTTAAGTAAAGTATGAAAAAGGTACATGCTGTTCCATTTATTTAAAATTTATTTTTAATGCAGCTCATTGGTATTTATTTGAATTAGAGTGATATGGCAAAAGTCTAGAAAATATATGAAATATGATAACTATTGTAGTCCTTAGTAATATTTAATATTTAATGTGTAGCTACAGTCAAAAATAAAAATATTATTCTCTCATTCCACTCTCACAGCTTGTATTATTTTAATGAAAATTAGATTCTCATTACATTTGCTGGTTTTAATCAGTAATGTGATTTCCTTCTCTGTGCCAGGCAGTTTGTGAAAAATGAGGCATTTCCTGAAAAACTCTTGGTTATACTGTTTTAGAATCAAACCCCCTTACCTTAATTTCATAGAGAATAATTACTCAAACTTATTCCTAGAAACAGTCTAGCAAGAATATGTCTTTTTTTTTTTTTTAATCTTGGATATGTATTGTCCCAACTAAAAACTGTTGGATTTGTGCAGTTGAAAGGAAAAAGATTTTTTTAAGGATTTTGAAAGGATTTAATGAAAGATAAGACCGTTGTTTTGTTTTGGTAATTTTCTTTTTTTTTTTCCTAAATTATTTTTCCTTTCCTACACTACTTTCAAAATCAGAAAGACCTGAAGCCAGCTAAAAGAACTTACCCTGTGAAGGAGAAGAACCTCCACAAAGGACATTTGTGAACAGTGATAACAGAAGGAGGATGTGTGTGAGTGGCACACAATCTTTACTGGATATGAAAGCAAATATTTCTGTGTGCAGAAACCACAAATAAAAGAAATCAGATGTAGCTTGGATAACAGCCAAGGACTCAGCATCGTGAGGACCACAGGTCATAAACAGTTCAGACACCATTGCCACCTTCACAAATAGGATATGTTCAGATGACAACATTCTCTTCAAAGCAGCACTTTTAATAACTACTCCACAGTAATTTAAGATTATCATATTACTGCATGGAATACAAACAGGTAAAATAATCACTCTGAAGATTAAACAAGTGGAAGACTATGCAAGTTCAAGTTAGTTTTTCCTCTTCACTGGATATTGCTACTCCTGTTAGGTTTGTTCCTGGCAGATGTAAAGTAACACACTTGAGAAACCACTGTATTTCCAAGAGAGCTCTGGATGGACCAAGTAATCTTGAAAATCTAGGCTTAATTGTGAATTTTATGCATTGAGAAATTTAGTGGTGACCAGCTCTGAGACAGTACCTTCTGCAAGTAATGAAGAGAATAATACAGATTGTATTTATAAGTGGGAAGTAGTGTGCATTTGCAAGTAAAGGATCAGTACTTGCCAGCTGCTTTGTTTCAGATGGTAGATACTTCCTAGGGACAGCATAAAAACTTGGTAATAGATGATCACTTTAGTGACTACTGGGAAATGAAAGCATTTTATGGCAACTGCTCTAGTTGCTGCAATACACTTTAATCTCTGACCTGAAATACAGCTGCTACTTCAGAGCAAACAAAAGAGGCTTACAGAGGACCAAGGATCAAATTTCTTGCTGTTCTGCATCTTGTATCATCATTTACCATTGTGAAAAGAGGAATAAATCATCTGCTTTTCAGACCTGATTGTACTGTGTACCCACTTAACAAAAGGATGAAGGATGACACAGGTAGGAAGACAATGGGGAATATGCCCACAGGGATTTATGTCTGCACTGTTAGGCAGTTTGGGTTTTGAGCTCATGTTTTTCCCTTTGGACAGAATGATATTTAGGGAAGACACTTTATGCACATGTAAGAGAAACCAATACATTATTGAACAAATCTGTGTTGCCATGTGCTGATTGCTGTTTGCAAAAATATGCCATAAACTGAGAAACTAAATAATTCAGGATGGCTATCCTGCTCCCATATACACATATCGTAAACAAAATAGGAAAATTCTGTTTGCTGCCCTTGTCAGTAAAAATCAGCAAATTTTCAGTGATGTATGGAGGCAATGTGGCAGAAAACTAAGAGTTATGAGCTCTGAAGTAACAAAGTTTTGCAATGTATATTCTATGACAGTCAGTAGATTAATAGATAAGTAATACTACTGACACTACTGGACTCTTACCCTGGATTTTTCAAAAGTGCTGTATGTGAATGTATACCTTAAGTGTTTATGGGAGAAGAAAAATCTCTATTAGGTATACCATTTTGGGTTTTTATAACAAATAACAGAATATTTAAATTCCCAATATTTAAACTCATAATTTTTCCTATATGTCAGCTGCTAGAAACCCAGTCTACCATTGCAGATGCGGCAAATTTGTTATTAAATGTCATCCCTGCACTGGTACAAACAACACAAAATATGACACAAAACTAACAAAAATAAAATATGACAGATGTGTAAGTGTCAAACCAGATTTGTGCAATCTGTTGGTAATCTGGTTTGCGGTGCAGGTTGCAAGACACATCATTTAAATCTGTTCTACATCTCAGGGTGTTGGTGTTCATAATATTTATGTTTCAATACATTCACTGCCTTTGTACTCCAAGAGAACTTCTAGTTCCTGTGAGAGGAGCCAGATTTCCAAAATCCTGCTCAGAGATTCATAAACTCCTGTTGACCATGTCGTGTGCTCAGGTGCTGCAAAGAGCTCCTCAACAGGGTCAGATTTAAAGGTCAGTGGCATTGCAGGGACAGCTCACAGGCACTGCTTTTTCTCATGTCCTCCTGAATGTTTAATACAGTCATTCCTTAAATGACTGTATTAAAGTATTAAAACTTAAAATTTCAAAGCTAATGGCAGAACTGGTTGACCCTCATGCTCCAGGAGAAGTGAAAAATTTTAGCCAGAATTTTTAGCCAATTTTCATGGTTGGATGAAGAGGTTGTGTTTCCAGTACTTCTAAGGGAAGAACAGTAGCAGAACTGGCAAAATCCATAACACCAAGAGAGATGTATGTTGGTACTATTGCATCACGTTTTTCTGGAAGCTGTGTTTTGGTATGGAAAATTTAAAGGCTTTTAAATTGACATAAATGTTGCTAATATGTTAAAGAATTAAATCATATGCTTGCAATAAAAGATAAGCCTGCCTGTTTTAATAAATGAAAGAATGTGAATCAGTCCCTGATTTTAAAAAACTTTTTCTTCATAAAATTTTCTCTTCAGTCAGATTTTAAAAATACTTAATTCTTTCTCTCTACAAATTAAGGCAATGTAGACCTTTGAGAGGGCTTGTACAGCTTTCCTCCCCATAGCCAGCATTTCCATTCTGTACTGCAACGGGGATTTCTAAACTGAATGGGAAGCAAACTTCAAGGGAAGATGCAAATATAGTTAATGTTGTCATACTCAAGACACTGAGGAAGCATTCAAACTGTAGTTTGCTTAAATGAAACTATTTGGTCAGAATGTTTGAACTACATCACCTCTTAATCAGGCTCAGTGGCTAGAATATTCATGGGGAATATCTCCTTAATAATTTGCTTCAAGATAACAAGTATTCCACTTGGCAGTGCAAAACAGAAATAAAATAATCCCTGAAATAGGTGATTTTGAGGTCACCATAGTCAAACTGAAAAACGTCTGGCATATTTGTTGGGTAACAGCAATGAGGGAGAGAGGGTACAGATCTCTTGCAAGGCAGAGAAGATAATGAATAGTGAAGGATTGTGATGATTGTCACTCAAATAGTTTTCAGTAATGAGATTCAGCCTGTGTGTTCCTAGCAACAGATGCTCTCAAAGCCTCTGTCAGGAATGACCTTTAAGCACAGTATTTGTTGCAAAGAACCACAATATTAACTTCCTCTTCATACATTCAGATATCTCACGTAATGCTTATGTTCTGCAGAACAATGAGATTTCAGGTTTTATTTCTTCAAATCTTCTCCTCTCATATTCCCCTCCAAGGACTGTAAGAAAACAAACAGGCTGGAGCATGAGAAAAGGTTTGCTGTTATGGTGGAATACAAGCACTAATATTTGTTTGTCCCATTATCTGGAAGAAAATGCTGTGCAAAACATGGGCAGCTCTGTAGCAGATGGAAAGATTTTTTGCTATTAACATCATTCAGCTATTTAAGCAGGAGTAAAAAGGGTTCCTCTTTAACCCTTCAAGCTGAAAAGTCTTTCCTGCTGCAACAATGGGTGAAAAAAAAAATATACTAGAAAACTTATTTTTCTCTGCCAGACAACCTGCTAGAAATTCAAGATAATTAACAGAGCAAAAAAGCGTAGCTCTTTCATCTCATTCTTTTCCTACCCACCCACTCTCTTCCTTCTTAAAGAGAGTAATGTGTTAGAAAATAAGAAGTCACATCAAATTCAAAGCCTGGTCCTGAGTTTCTAGCCCCTACAAACACTAATGCAGGATAGAACGGGGCCCAAACATACTTAATTTTCTGACTTAATATCATTTTATATATATCTGACTTGATATTTTTGAACATAGCTATAGTACAGTATAGTATAAACTCTGTAAGTTTCATTCTTTTTTTCATCTAAGAAAACTTCCCCATAAAATACAACCAAATTTTAGTATTCTTTCCACCCTCTTTCCAATACTTCTTCTCCTTCCTCCATGTCCCTTGAAGAGTACCAGGACGTCCTGTGGATTTGTCTGGAATTAACTGCATATATTGTATCACAGACACAATTTCTGTCCTGGATGAAGCCCTCTAGCTGGGAGTATTACCATTTTTAACTGCATTTGTTTATCCTGAGGAGTCACTGCCACATGTGGAGTTGTGCTCTATTTCCAGAGCTAGTACTCCATAAATGACACAACTCTAACTGGATTAATGTGTTGTGTATCAAAATGACAATAGTAGCACTGTCAGGGAAACAATGAAAGGACAGATAACTGAATGAAAAGGAAACTTTCCAACCACCTATTTTAATGTCTCTACCTGCTTTTTTCTGGGTGGGAGCCAAAAGGAAAAATGGAACAAGGTTTGATTTATTAGTTTGGGTTCTCGTATAGGGGCTGTAGAAGTAACAAAAATATTTATTAATGTTTACAAAGAGTGTAATTTAATATTGATTCTTCTTTCTCAACCTTGTTTAGCTACTGGCATATGGAGACTATGAAAATGTAAGAAATATTTATAATATTTATTACTTCAATATCCACAACTGCAGCATTCTTCTGGTGTATATAACCTACTGAATTAATTCTTTCTTCTCTTTGGTTGATAATTAGAATTTATGTTCTTGCTGTGAAACCTCACATATTCTCATTTTATCAGCAGCAACTCAGATTAATACCACAAAACCTTGGATACTCTGTGCAAAGATCCCTGCTTGACAAATTAATCAAGAAAAGAGTTTCCTATTATTAGTGTTCTGTATTTTGAACAGGTGTTAGCTAAACTTTTTTGGGGTTTTTTTTCCCTTCTGATTTTTGCTCTGAAGACCTTCTTTGCACCTCCTGGATTCCCGTTCTTGAGTTTCCCCTTTACATGTCATTAATCAGCTTATTGCTTTCTCTGAACTTTTGGGTGTTAATAAATTGAAGGGAGTTTTGTAGCTATGGGAACAGTGAAAGAAATAGAAAATATATTTATCAGAAGGAATCCAGGTACTCAAGCAGTTTTGTTAATCAAAGAGCTTGTTACAGGATTATGGTCATGACAGTGAAGATAACTAACCAGAATGTGATTTGTCATAGACAGCATTGGATTTTCCCTCAATGTTCATTTTAATTTTTTTTCATGGAAGTCTTTACCCGAAAGAAAGAAAGCATAATTTGAGGCAGTTCTATGTCCTGTGTGATAGAGGATCACCACAACTGTTTTACATTATCTGCCTTCTATACATTATAAATCACCATAATGCTTGAATATTTTATTTTCCTTCTGGTCTGGGAATTGACAGGATGTGCACATTTGCCCTTGGGTTTGTTATTTCATCCTCTTGCCTACCATTTGCATGTATATTTTCATTTCATTGGCTCCCATCAGTTCCTTGCACAGGAAGCCAGTCTGTTTGAAGGAATGCAGAATGGTGGCCTGGCCAATTGCAAAGTGAACTGTGTCGTGATACCAGTTTAATAATGCATGACTGAATCCCCACAAGCCATCACTCACTGCTAGTACTATTTATTTCTTTATCATGTGTCAGTTCCCTTTCCTGTCAGGATATCAAATGGCTGCAAAGTGCAGCGTGCTGTTTCCCTTATCTTTGAGCTAAATGTTCCATTATATCACATTTTAGGCTTTTAGGATTGCATAATGAAGCACACATAAAATCTAAAGTGATCCTGAGTGGTGTATCCACAGTGGAATATGCTGCAGAGTGATACAGCACTGGGACTGAGTGTTGCACTGTGCTTGGTGGGAAGATACACAACTTAAATCATTCAGTCATTAGAATAGCAGATACCCTGCTCTTGGTTTACTATAGGATTTTAGGGAGATTTATATACATCCATAGACACCCAGAGTTCAAGGAACTTAATTGGGCTGAGATAGAGTCTTTGCAACTCTGGGATTCATCAAGAGAAAATGTTTTCTGGCTTAAGCCACCATGTGTGTGCTTGCTCTAAAAGCTTTGGGCTTAACCTTTGAATTTTTACAGCATGAGAAGGTTAATCTCTCTCTTCTACAGTATTCCTCCTTAAATGGGAGATGCCACACTGAAGATGTGGCATATTTTAATCTTACTGTTCTTTTGGATTTCAGCATCAGATCTGAAACTCTAAATTTTTTAATCAGAATGGCTCATGTGGCTTTAGTGTAGCTATAAAAAAACCCTACTTTTCTTCTTTAGTGGAGCAACTGGACTAAGAAATGGATTCACTAAGATGCCTCCCAGAAAGATGTATTTGAGGTGCCAGGTTCATATGCTATTTTTTGATATTTTGCTTTTCTGCTAACAATGGCATATCTGTTATATCATTATTCTTAAAATAAACAATCTAATAATAAGTGTTCCTCCACAGTATGCCATCAAACAGATGCTCGAAAGAACAGCAGCAATTCAAATAAAAACAAAACAGAAAGCCTAAAAGGTCACATCACTTTTGCATATTGTAGGTATCAAAATTCAGCTGAGCATAAATATTAAAACTTAAATGTGTCAGTTGTTAAAAAAACTTCACGAATCTGCAAAAATATCTGAGTCACTTAAACATTTCTGACTGTGTTATGAACTTGAAAAAGTACACTGAAAGTTATTATTACTTTTAAATTGAATTTCATCTAAGGTATACAGTTTCATTATGAAAAAAAAAAAATTCCAACGGTGATTAAAAATAAAATCTCATTTTAAAAGTGAATTTTAAAGTATATAGTTATTTACAAATCCCAAAGCTACAACTGTGCACCATACAGGTACCCACAGGCACTGCAGCAAACGTGGGGCTCCAGCTCCAGTTTGGGAGTAATTCACTGTAATTTCCTATGGAACATTTACCTCTCCTGCCCTCTCCCCTCTGTACCCACAAATCTGCTTTTGCCTTATGATCTGCCCTAAGCCAAGGCCTCCTTTCTCCTTTTTCAGGTTGTGCTGACCTCTCAGAAGGATTAATTAGCTCAGGAGCAGCTGCAGAGCAGAGCAGGGCAGTGATCACACTGCCTCAGGTAGGATACCCCCTTGGATGTTGGCTTTATGATCTAGTTAATAAAATATTTAAACACCTCATTTTTATGCCCACAGGGAGCACGATTGTAACCACAGGCATAAAGTGTTACTTGGACAGCACAAAGCAGAGACAGATGAGTGGGTCCACATGCAGGCTGTCTTTCCCAGATGTGCTCCAGGGGCAGAGACAGGTACTGATGCCTCAGACTGAGCATCTGGTCAGTGTTGAAGGTGTCAACAACCCAAGGATCTGCCACCCCAAACCAACCAGTGCTGCTGGGGACATTGCACTGAGTTCTTGATTCTGGGTTTTTTCACACACACAAAAATACCCTGATTGTTTCCCTCCATTAGTCCTAATATTGAAATCCATCTATATCACAGTAGAATTAGTCTTCATTCACATTTTAGATTTTTATTTCTTGTTTGGGAGTATAACCTCTAAGTCTCAAGTTAGCAGAGGCTTGCAGAAAATACAAAGAACAGGGGCAGCTGGGACATCACACTTGCTGGGTTTGCACTTAGAAAAGAAACACAGTCACAGGTTTCTGGGGAGGGGGCAAATATAAATGACAGCAGACTCTCTCAAGACACCAGGATAATTTTCAACTTCTTTCCTGTCTGGAAGATTACACAGCCACAGGATCACAAAGTAAACGCAGTGATCAGAGGCAGGAGCAGCTGGATGTCCCACTGCACTGAGTGGGAATTTACTGCAGCCTCTGCTCTGAGATGTGCAGGGTGGGAGCTCAGAGCACCAAAATTGTCACTTTAATGTACACAGATATAATCACACACCTTTTACACGAGTACCATCTGAGCTAAGCCATTAGCCTTGCCTAAATTAGCCTGGCTGTTTATAAGGTATTAAATGCACTACAAAGCCTAACATGTTTGTTATGCTCTATAATCAGAGCACCTGTTTAAAAGCCCGGTGCAGCTGTACTTCCAGCAGATTACAGGCCATTAGGCAAGTTAGCAGCACCTTATTTTTATAACCTAATCTCTCTTCCTCTTTCACATTTGAATTTTAGAACCATAAAAATGAGATTCTTCCTCCTCCACGCACTTTCCCCAAGTCCTTCAGTGATTGAGATGAGGAGAGTAATATTAATATTTATACAATGCTCAGATCTAACTTTCTGTTGCTATGGTAAAATATTGTCATAAAATATTTCATTAACTTTTAATCCTATTTAACACCGTTTTCCCCTCTGGAGACTACTGAAACTGGATACTCATGGGACACAATTTTGATGAGAGATAGAATCATAGAATCACAGACTCATAGAATTGTTTAGGTTGGAAAAGACCTTTAAGGTCATCAAGTCCAGCCATTGACCCAGCACTGCCAAACCCACCTCTAAACCATGACCCAAACCCCCCATTTACACATTTATCCCCAGGGATGGTGACTCCACAGCTGCCCTGGGCAGTCTGTTTCAAGGCTTCACCATCCTTTCACTGAAGAAATTTTTCCTAGTATCCAACCTAACCCTCCCCTGGCACAACTTGAGGCCATTCCCTGTCACCTATCACTTGTTACTTGGGAAAATAGACAGACCCCCTGGCTACAGCCTCCTTTTGGGGAGTTATAGAGAGCAACAAGATCTCCCCTGAGCCTCCATTGCTCCAGGCTAAACACCCACAGCCCCTCCTCATCAGACCTGTGCTCCAGATCCTTCCCCAGCTTTGTTTCCCTTCTCTGGACACCTTCTTCAGTACCTCAAAGCCTTTCTTGAAGTGACAGGCCCAAAACTGAACACAGAGATTCTAAAACTGTGGTTTTCTTGAATTATTAGAAAAGTGAACAGAAATCCTTGGACTGGAAGGAGTTTCCAAAAGGTAGGTTCACAGTGCTGTTCTAGCATGCATCAAGCAGTGCATGATCTATTTGAAAGATCACAGGTGAGATCTGCACTCTCCTGTGGAGGCAGCAGGAGGTGATATCCTGATGTCTCTGAAGTGCCTCACTGTGCTGATTCTCAAGGACCAGGACCTCACTCCATCTGTTTATTCTTCTCAAGAGCTTAAAAGAGAGAGTATTTCATATAGGGAGTTACTATAACCTTCCTTTAGTCCCATTTAGTACTTTGCTTATACATAAACAAAAGTTTATATCAAATAGAATAATTTAAGACAGTTAAAAATGATAATAAAACTATTTTTCTCCAGTTCAGTATGGCCCATGAGAGAACAGAAAAGACACAGCCTAACTGACATAGAGTAAGACTGTGATGCACACGTTGCCATGTCCTTGAAACAGCTTCTCCAGCCCCAGAGATTGCTTTTAAAAAGATTGATATAAATTACAGCAATAGTGGAAGGTTAAGATTATTTTGTTACTGGAGTTGCAATCTATTTGTACAACTGATGCAAGTATTTTTAATGTCCTGCCATGGAGTACCTCTTTGTGAAGGAAAATATAATCAGTCACAGAACACCATGGTCCAAGTTCCAAATAATGTGCCTGTAAGCACTGTACAGACCCACTCAGGGCCATTTGTGGGATCCCCTCAGGCACAAGGCTCAGGATGAGGCAAGTTAAATACCTGGATTTTCTCCAGTGTGCACCTGGGCTCTCTCCTGCAAAAACTCTCTAGGTAAGTGCCTACAGCTCCAGACAGAAACCAACTCTATAATGCATCAAAACTAAACACCTTTAAGTCAGTGATTCTTTTTTAAAGTATGTGTCTATACTTTAATTCTCCCTGAAAGTCTGAAGAACCAACCAAATCAGACATCAGTGTGATCATCTGTGCTGTTTTGATTAGGAGTTAGGTATAATTATTTCCCAATAACTGAGCTCAAAGAAAATCTCCAAATTGCCAGAAGACTGTTTCTTTGGGAAATCTTGTTATCTGGGTCAAGGTTTATGACTAATTACATCATCACTAACACTTTTAGTTTGTTTCATTGTATTTCATCCTGATTTTGAAAGACAAAAAATCCCAAAATAGAGTCAAAATTTTGTTTTCATTAAAGGACTGCAAGTGTTACAGTCGTATCTTGAGGCCTTTCTCAGGTCTAATTATTCCTGCACATTTATTGCAGTGTTCATCTTTGAAACCAGACATCCAGACAAGAAAAAATGGTATCAGAAATCACACTTTAGGTTACAGACCATGAGCATTTGAAGGCACAAAGACCAATCCCTCTTTGGTATGTGCCAGGATGACAACTGAATAGACTTCCCTGATTTAATTCAGTGATTATCTGCATGAACACAGATGTCTATTGATCTGTTGATACATGTCTATCCACTACAATAAGTTTCAGTCCTTGCTGCTGGAAATGGGTGCATTATCCTTTTCATGCAAGTGATGGAGGTTTAAATTTTGGGTTTGATGGAATAGAGTAGTTATGAGAGTCATCAATTCTTTAACCTTGTGGCAATCTCCCATGAAAACTAAAGAAAGAGTATACTTTTAATTCCTTCTTTACTGTGTTTTCAGGAAGATACATGTAAACAAACTCCTTAATTAGCTCTGCTGCTTATTTTCGATATCTGCAGCAATCTTTCTGAGTGTTATGCAAATTTCTGCTGAGACAGTCTACAAATAATCCAATTACAATACATTATCTATTTATTATGTCAGAATTTAGATTTATTGTGTTCTGCTTGGCAACTGATTTTACTGTGTAAATAGAAACAAAACCAGACAAACCCAAACTCAATCACCACCAGAAGTTTTTTAGACAACAGAAAGATCATTAAGTGATAGTCAAAGATAGTTATAATATAAATGCACAATACAACTACAATACTCATTAAGATAATTATTTTTCTATGTAAGAGTGAAAACAACATCACTGATTTATTCCTGTTTCATGGAAGCCATGGGAAGGCCTGGGGTTCATGAGAAAAATTAGTTTTCCCTGTCCCTGTTCCATTTGATGATTTTGGTGTCTGTGTGCTACCATTCCTGGGTCAGGGTGTGGAAGGAGGGATGGAAGGAGCAAACCAGACCTGGCATGGTGCAGGATGGCTTTGGATGTTATATGACTTCATTTTTACTCTTACTTTATAAGACTTACTAGCACATATCACTGAATGCAGTGTACCAGGACTGACCTTAAATCCCCACTCAGAAAGAACATGGTATTCTTTTCCTCGCTCATCACTGTCATACAATGAATTTCACTGCAATTTATCTATTCAGACAAGAAATCTCTGACAAATGGCCAATTTAGCATTTCCTGGAACACATCTAGTGGCTGTATTTTACCTGGATATGGCCTGCCCTGAGTCCCAGTACATCCACTGCCCTGGAGAGAGGCTTCCTGGTTTCCCAGGAAAGGGAGGCATCCCACAGGAGCTGCCAAAGAGGTGCTGGCCCGGCCCTGCCACAGGAGAATTGTCACCTTCTTTCTTTCTCACTGCTACAGCTCGTTGTACCACCATGGCTTGGGAGCTGCAGTATGAGTTCACCTTCTGTGGAACTGTTCCACCAAAGTCCCAGCAAGGGGGGATCCAGTTTTTTAAAGGTTTTGTGAGCTTGTTTTCCTTAGCAATGTTATTGTTTACATAGAGCTTGCTGTTATCCTTCTAATCTCGTGTTTCATATCTTATACTTCATGAAACTAGCAATTATAAGAGCTCAGTTTGTCATTGTTTTCCTGATGGTTATGTTGCTCATTAAAAGGTTATCTCAGTGCTCCTCTGCCAGCCCTCTGAACCCATGTCAGGATGAAGCATGTGTAAACCATGTAATTTTATGGAAAATGGCAATAAACCGCAGTGCCAGCTTTCAGTCAGATCACCAGCACGGGCAATGCACACAGCATTGCCTGGATCCTGTTCCACAGCACCCATCACCTGCCTTGAGCTCATATTCCTTTTGGTTTTGGTGCCCTCTTTAGAAGTTAGGTCATCTCAATGTTTACTGGTGAGCCTTTCCTGACTGGAAAGGTCAGCCAGCCATTACATTATGGGGCCATCATTATAATTCCTGTGTGGAGCCAAATCACAAGAAATGTAAGTCGGAAAGTGAAATCTTGACAAGCTTAATGGTCATCTGAAGCTACTGTGATTTATTAGTTTGTCCCCTGAAATAAACGTTTGAAGTTGATTGTGCTCTTCAATAACAGACCAAGTGACATAATCTGTCTCAAATTTACTGGAGTGGCAGCCAGAGCAGGACCTTGCTGAGCCCCTGCATACGTGCTGTCTCCTGATTGCTGCTGGAGGAGAGCTTTGGGCCAATGTTTCCTGGGCTCAGAAGTGCCAGGCAACACCTGGTCTGCATGGCTTTCTGCTGAGGTAGTCAGCCTCAGTAAATACTAAGGAGCTTTGACACAAAGAAAAAGGAGGGGTATTTTTGCCAGTAAAGAAAAAAAAAGCAATTTTTTTTTAAATTGTCAGTCTATCAAATTCTAGAGTTATCTGTAAATGGATCTTAATTTGGTGTTACTTTCCTTTCAATTATTTTATTTTAGCCTACAGAAGGAGTGCAGGGATTATTCCATATTGTGAACATGATTTGCAGTTTGCAGTTGATGCAGGGATCACATAATTAAGTGGTATTTCTGTTCTTTGATTGGATGAGTAACTAATTTAAAGTTTTCAGGGAATACTTGTGAACACTTCATGTGTTTTGCATATTCATCAGAGTATTTGCCACTCTGTATTTGCATGCATATTCATTAAGTTATCTTTACCTACAAATTGTTCAGAAATAATTGATTCTTAACTATTCACTTAAAGATAAAATTCATTAAATGGGATATAGGTTCACTTGTTCACTAGATATTTGCATACAGCTTTCAAAATAGATTCAGTAATGTACTGGAAACGCCACTGACACGTGTATATTTCACATTTAAGTCCCAGTTGATGGGCTGATTTCAGTCTGCCATTTGCAGCATTACTAACCTTTCTAGTAAACTCACTTTCAGAGTTGTTTCCTAAAATTCAGCCTTCACTGAGGGCTGATTCTGGTTTTATTTCATTAATTTTTTGTAACAGTAAATAATTATTATTCCTTGCATTAGCCTTCTTTGAATTTTTTGTGGGTTGTTGTTGTGCTTTTACTTGATAATTGCTTTCTTTAGTCTTTTTTGGTGAATCCCGTGCTGTGGTTCTTTCACTGTTTTTTTTATGTAAACACTTTTTCCTGAATCTCTCTTTCGTAACTTTGGAAAACAGGATTTCACTATGACATTTCCATACCCTTGTTTTGCCTCTTTTGCACCTTAAGAGCAGTATCAAGCACCTTTTGGGTTTTTTTTCCTGGTTATATAATTAATTAATGTCTGCATATATTATTCATTTCTATCTCTCAATATCACATCTTGGATTTTCATCTTTCTGTTTCTTTCCTCTTATGGTTTGTTTGCATTCTTTGATGTTCTTCCTTTAATTATTTTCTGAAAATTTTAATCTTGAGTACTCGGTTGTGTTGTCTCTACCCTCACAGTGTTTAGAACTTTTAATTTAGTACCACCTGTGAATTACATTGGTGCACTGAGAGGTTTATGTTTGTTATATAATGCTGTTATGAGAGGTTTGTTCTTTAGGTGAGCAGTGGATTTAAGTTTTTGCTTGAAATTGTATTTCAGAGGAGCCACCGTAGCTGGGCTCTGGCAGCTCTAATATAAAACCCTATCCAGACTGCAAAAATCTAGTGCTGAACCCAGCTAGGAGTTTCAGCTTTGGAGTTTACTCTTTTGCATGGATGTAAAGAATGGGATGAGTCACTTATCCTGGGCATATTAAGGAATACAATGAATGTCTATATGGATTTCAGTGGGAAGCCTCTGAGACTGGCATTTGCACCTGCACTGGTTGTCACTCCCTTTAGCTAATCTCATTAAGTCTCTCAGAGGTTCCTGATTTCATAATAGGAACTGGAATGCTGAGGGAAAAGAGTCTTGATAAAGATTTGGGGCCACTCCTGATATCAGGTTGATCTACAAACCTAGTTATTACAGGACTGTGGCCATAGTGGTTACATCATATTTTCAGGATAATGAATTTATGGCTGTTACTCAGAAACTGGTAACACTTGCAGGAGAATTTGTTGCCATGTGCATGATGTCCTCTCCTCTAGCAGGGGGATACTGCAACAGCAGTGCAAAGAAAGTACCTTTAAACACCAGTGTCCATTGGCTCAATGCTAGCTGGATTCCTCTCTGATTTATAATGATGATAGGAACCTTAATTATCTTATGGGGTTTGGGTCCTGAATGAAAAGTAGAAATGTGGAATCTGGAAATCTGGTTTTTAGCTTGATGAAGTCTGTTTTACATTTATTTGTAAATAAATAAAAAAAGGAAAAGTGTTAAAGATTGGCCATTAAGGATTTTGTCCTACAATACAGTGTTAGTCATGAATAACTCAAAAGCTGAATGTCAGATAGCAGTTTTCAGGATTTTTTAGTATAATTTTATCAGTCATTCTATTTCATTTAAAAATCCTTTACAAAGCTGTTCTGACAGTGAAAACAGAATAGTGAAGATTAAGATGGTTTAAGGCTTTAACTGGAAAAAGCAAAACCAGGGAAAACATGGCTCAACATACTGCTCTCCATGTGAACAGAGAAATAAAGCAACACAAATTGTTCCTCATTAAAAGTTCTCACCACAGTGTTTAAGCAAATTCCATTTGATACTGTATAGTTGAGAAAGTATTTTTGAGACTGCCAGACTTGAAGATGTGAGTGAAGTTATACTGACAGCGATTTGAAATTTCTACTCTGGCATTTTGAATTTGATTAAAGGTTTGAGCTTTTAAAGTTAAAGTGCATGCTTTATATAACACAGTAGGGGCCCTATTGTCAATTGGTCTAAGGAACTGAGAATCGACAGCTATCATCAAAATAGCACAAATCCACCAGCAAGATCTCCTGAAAGACTATAGGGTGTTATTATAGCACCTAGTGGAGTATAAAATGTTATTTATTCTGCAGGCTTTTTCCCTATAGCCCTCTTTTGTAACCAAAGGCTCTGTCTGAAAGAAGAGCACACAGTTTCTCTAGGGCACGTAAGAGCTGATTAAACAAAGTTCTTCAGCATTTGTCATGCAAAGCAACAGCAGAGACAAATTCATTTTGTCATTGTACCTCAGTAGCTGGAACATGGTATTTTTTAATGCATGTGATCCCAAGTGCTGGTACAGGAATACAGTCTTCATGAGGGGACTGCTGTTACAGTTTTGGGTATGGCTTGTTCTTTTGGCATAGATGAGGGGACACAGGTTTCAGTAAAGGAGGTATTAGGGAAGGGGAAAAAAATTGTCTAAATGCCCCACACATCCACATGGTCTGGTAAGACAGGCTGAAGGCTGGAAAGCATAATCCAATTCTAGCTGTGGTCAGTTATTTTTCTAGAAATTCAAAAAGAGGGGTGAAACAGAGAGCAGTGTCATAAAGCAGTGTTTTCTCAGTCTATTATTTGGCCAATACAAGAGAACAGAAAATGGGTGAGAATTTGACCAAATTTCCTTCTATTTCAAATGAGGCCAAAGCAAACACCCTGGCACTTGGCAAGCAGAGGCTCACTCTTCTCTGGTGCCATGAGTGGGCACTCAGGTACCTCCCCTTTGGTGGCACCCCTGTCTCCATTTCCTTGTCTTTTGAAGAAAGTTGATAACTGAAGTTAACATGACAGGCACATCTCATGCCCAGCAAACAAAATTATTCACAAAGTATTCCTTTTGTGGGTTTTCTTTGTCTCTGTTTTCTAGCTCTCTTCAGCAGTCTAAATAATTAGGAAATATTTCCTGCTTTGTCAGTTCAGATTTATTTGTTCTCTGCTAGTATCCCCCACATGGCTGGAATACAAATCATTCACTGGAAAAAATGGGAAGTGATGAAGAAGAAGGTGATTAACGACCTAACATTCTATTTTACTGGATAGAACAAGAGGGGTTTCACTCAGTTTGCCTCCAGATAACATTTCATATTCATTTTGCAAACACAGTTAGAACTCAATTGTATCAAAAGTGAAAATTCATAAACCTACAGGAGTTTGTGAAATGTGAATGATTGCATACAGCCAGAAAACTCTTGAAAAGATAAACTAATTCTGTGATGAACGACGCATTTCATACTCAATTAATTATACAGTACATTTTGTTTCAAAATATTAAATGCCTAGAACAGTCTTCTGCCTGAAAGCGTCTGGGCTTTGTAATGAGACAAAAGTCTTGGGTTCAATCAGCTGTCTGTGTGAGAGTTTAGAATGACTTATGTCTGAATTAGAGAGGTTTAGGGCAGTGATTTCCTGGCAGGAAATTAATAATGAGCTAAATTAGAACATGCCTAGAGATGATTTAAACAACTTCGCTAGCATTGTCTGTGACAGGCTGTCAGGTTTTCCTCCAGTTCTAGTAAATAATCGAAATCATTAAAAAGTTGGGAGTGTACTGTGACTCTTCTCGCAAAACCAGACTCATTCATAACAATTTTCTGGCAATTTTTTTTGGAAAAACAAAAGAAAAAAAAAATCCAAAAGGAAGTAGACTGTCATATTTGAGCACAGGATGGGAGACTGTGTTCCTGCAGGGTGTTGTGGTGGAGCATGGCAAAACACAGGCCTGCAGTTTTTATTGAGACAACTTTTAGTGTTGCTTTGTAGTTTGTCCAATAAGTCCAAGCATCAGAGCAGGTCTGCATCCTCTCCACACTGCAAAGGATGAGAAGACTGAACCAGAAATAGCCAAGGTCTCTGCCTCTGTCAAAAATAGTATTGTGCTCTACCACCTTTTACTCCCTTTAAATCAGTGCACACCAAAGAGAATTTAAAAAGAAGCAGAGCTGGGGAGAGAGCTTCAAGGGTCAACATCCAGGTGTTTCAGCTTAGAGTCAATGAGAATTTTCCCTAAGCAAATTGTCAGGAAGTTCTGTTTGCCTGGTCAGATTCTGTCATGCCAAGATAAATTATTTCTGACCTTTTTCTTATTTCAAGGTAAAACAAAACCAAAATCATTTATCTTACTGTCCAGTTCTTAAAAGTTAATATCAATTCTACAACTTTGGGGAATTAATCAAAGAGGGCATGAGTACTTAAATGATGGCCAGTGACATTAATCTGCCTGCTGTGTGCTGAGAGATCCTGTTCAATAAAAATGACAAAACAATACAATCTCTTATTATTCAAGTAGCTCCTGAGTTACAGGGCTAATGATATGACTGACAGTCTTTCTGAATAAAAAAAACCAGACCAGAGAACAAACCAACCAACCAAATAATAATTAAATAATTAACAACCCCTCAAACAAAATAAAGAAATAACAAAGCAAATCCCAAACTTAAAACCAAAGCTCTCACTATGAGCAATTTCACCACGGAGGCAGAAAGAAAAGGCAGATTATTCATTTGAACTTGAACATGGAACAAGAACTGTCTCGGCCTGTCTTGGAAGTTCCTAAGACACTAAGATGTCTTATTTTCTGCTCCCAAACAGAGAACTTGAGAGAACTTTAAACTGGAAGAATTTCAGATAACATTTGGTCTTCAGAAGCACTGCAGCATTCTTTTGCCCTGCTATGTCCTTGCAGGTGTTGGAGTAGAAATAACTCCTGGGGGAAAACCAGAATTGTGGTAGGAGCATGGCCAAAGGAGAAAGCCTCCATACAGCCTCTGCTTGGCAGGATGTGCTCACAACCCAATTACTTTAGACTTAAATTTAAAGCCCCATTGCTGCTTACTTTTTTGTACATGAATGGATCCCTTAGGACCTAAAAGGAAAAGCTTTTATGTCTCTGGGGAATACACAGAAGAATGTAATACTAGTCACTCCACTCCAAGAAAAATAGATTGGCTAAATATATCAATACTAATACCTTACAAAAAATGTAGTTTTGCTTTCAGGGTATCTGGTGAAACATTTTTCATTGAAATACCCTAACAAGCATAATTCCATTAGCTTCAGTGGGGCTTGATCAAAATAGATCATGACCAGTGTGGATTTTTCAGTCTTGTTCACAGCAGCTTAGATTGTAGGAGCTAATTTTCCAAGCATCAGCATCTTTCAAAGGATAAGGAAGACAAATATTTATTTGGGGGAAAGTTACAGGAATGAGACAAAAAGCATTTCAGTATTGCTACTCCTTTCTTTGTGGTTCTGACTTCTGTTTAATTCAGTGGTATAATAAATGTATAGTTCTTTAGAAATCTGTAGTTCTGAAGAACTAGCAGAACAGTAGATAAAAGTAAGGGATGCAAAGACATTAAAATTCTCCAATTCCATATATTGCAAATTGGGGTGGAAATTTTCATGGAGAATTGGAGATAGAACCAAAGTCTTGGAGTGTTTCCTTTGCTTCATTTACTGCTGTACAGCTGTATTTTAACGGTCTTGTGGAACTTAGGGAATTATTTACAGGCACTGTACATTTATGTTAAGTGAGGTAACTTATGACTGTCTAGTCTGCATGATGCATAAAAATACAAATAAAATTAGGTAAATTCTACTTGTTTGTTTTCTGTCTTCTCATGTTAATGTGGAGTTGATTTGATACTCTTTCTCAAAAACATTTTCTTTATCTTAGCAGATAATTAAAAGTATATCTACTCAGTTTTCTTTTTCTTTGTGGAAGAAAACAACAATTAGAATCTTTTATAAAGTGCTTCTAATCAGGAAATTGCACAGCAGTTTATGTGGAGATTCCAACAACAATTACAAGATCCAAAGCTCCAAAACTAATTGCTGTTATGTTCCTGCCTTTTTTTAAAGCATAAAGAGACTGCACACACATTGGAACAAAGGAATGCAGAGTGAGATTTTTTTTTTGGGGGGGTTAACCCAGTGCATTTTGATATTATCTTTGCAGGCTGCATCCCTTGGTGCTGAAAACAAACCATTGCTCAGCTGTGGGTTTTCAGAAACACACCAAACTTGGGGGGGTTCATCAAGACAAGGTTTCAGATAACAGAGGTCTAAGAGGAAGTGAGATGTGACTATAGAAATTGCACACTCCTACAGAAATTGCACATTACAATTTACAACCGTCCCAGTTTCCAAGTACATTTGGTAGAGGTTTAAAAGTCATGCTAGAAACCAATTAACTCACCAGATTCTTATAAAAAATCTACTATAACAAAAAATGTTTAAGGATTTCCAAGGAACAAAGGAATGACAGATGAAGAGTTCAGGAATCCAAAAAAAATAGTTTGATAACATAAAAATTGAAAGAAATATGCTGGGTTCTTTCAGAGTCTTGTTTGCAAGTAGGTTTGCCTCATCTCCTTAGCTCTTTTTGTTTTGACCCAAGTGAAATTTGGCAGAGCATGATATCTTTCTAAATTTCTATCCAATTCTTGGCTCTCTGCTAAATAACTTATTTTTCTGAACACTGTTTAGTTGCTTTATCTTGATAAAAGGCTTTATGTTGTCTGTTTGCTTACAACATTTGTTCAGTGCTAGTTAGCGCATCTTAAGATGTTCTCTGTACCACGCTATTTCTAAGAGCCATACGTTATTCATCCTGTCCCAGGATCACAATATTGACTGGTTTTTAAATAAATAATCAAAAAAAATTTAAAAACCCAAGCCAAACAAAAAAAACCAAACAACCCCCTCCACACACACACACAACCAGGAATCTCATCTGCTTGCTCTTACACAGCTTAATTATATAGGCAAATTAAAGAAGTCTTTTAAGTGTTGAAACTCCAATAACACTTAGATCATGACAGAAATCTTCAAACTACTAAGACTGAACAGGATAAATGCTAATTAAAATTAGAACAAATATTTGGGGAGGGGGGTTTTTGTTCCCATATCAACTAGGTGTATGTTTTAAAGCGTGTGTGCGCTAATCTGGTGTGCACACAGTCACATCTCAGGGGCATCTCAGTGACCACTTGGACACTGGTTGTGCCCCAGTCCTGCAGTTGCCATTTGCAGCTGTTTCTGTTCTCTTTCCTGAGGACTGGAATCTCTTCTAGTTAGGGCAGTCACCACATTTATTAGAAAACTGGTTTTCAATTACCTTCCAAACACTGCCATAGATTGAGAACATGGATTAGCTAGACAAATGATTCAAAGCTAATTAGTTAAAAATAGATTCTCTTTTCCCAAATACTATTTTAGTCCCCTTCAGCTATTTAGCACTTTATAATGAGTAGAATTACAACAGTGGGCCACCTTTTAAATGCATTTTCTCCTTAAAAATCAATAAAGACCTTTTAAAAAAATCCAATAGTCAACACCCATGAACTATACAGGTGACTAATTCAATACAATCAACATATCAAGTGATTTAATTCTACAAGTGAACACAAATTGTCGCTGTTTACCAGAGCACTTCTATTAAAAGTTCATCCATGAAAATTACAGACTGTCATTATAATTTTTATTTTTGCTTATGTAAACCTCTTGGAGAATGATTTCAGCTTCTACTAGAACAGGTCCTCTTAGAATACAAATTAGTCTTGAAAACAAAATAAATCACTCCCAAAGTAAATCTTAAGCAGAGCCATAAATTTCAGTTGATACAGCAGCATGGTTACAAGACCATCAGCTGTGTAACAAGATACACAACTGGTTTGCAATCCAAGCAATGCTACATAAAGTTAGCAAGCAATGATCCATTAAATGATCCCTCCTCTGTGTGATTTCAAGTCTGGGTTAGGAGCAATGCTATGACCCACACTTGATTCAATTACCCAGACTTTAAGAAAACAATAAAATTAAAAAGGAAAATAACATTGGTGTTATGGGGAATAAGAGGAAGGATACCTTGGAGAAGCATTTCTTAGACTTAATTTCAGATTTTTGTGGGTGGTTTGGGGTAGTTTAGACCAGCTGTGTTGAGTGTCATCAGTGGCAGACAGAAGTCATGAGCAAGCAGTGCTGGTGTCCTAGTCCCAGCAGGGTCACAGTCTCATTTTTGTAAGGGCCTGCTGTGGAGCCAATATTTAATTCTGAGAATTGAAATCAGCTCCCAAGTGAGCTTGGGAGAGGGAGGGCTTACATTTTTAATAGCTTGGCATAAGCAAATATTGTGGTTCCTGTTACCAGTAAAACTGTGGGGGCAGAAATTCTTGCTTTTGAAGTATCACTGAGTGCACTGCTGTATCTTTCACTACAATATTGTTTTCTCTCTGCCAAGAAAAAAGGTTCTGAAATCTGCAAGGTAACTGCAAGCTTTATGTAGAGTTTGATTTTCCTGTACACTCATGTTTATTAAATGCAATGCATCACTGTGTCCTATTATCTTACATACAGAACATCTGATTATTATTGGAATAACTCAAGGTTTTCCAATTCTTTTCTTTATCCTCTGTTAATGCATGATTTAGAGTTGATGACCTTTAAGATTCTGTTAATAAAGTTACAACATACTATGCTGAAATAAAAAGAAAATCAAAGTTTCCATGTACTTAAAGGAAGGGGTGTTTTTGTGTAAGTTTTACACAGATGGCACACCTTACCAAGAAATATAAGTTTAACATATCCAGGAAAAACAATATTTTTTTCCTCTTTATCATATTTAGTTTTCTTCTAGAAAGTGTCTGAAGAATACCCCAGGATGGCAATCAGATTACAGTTTTTAAATTGTCATGAAGATGGATTAGATTTGTTGTACCATTCACTATTCTCATTACAATTATCATCACAAGAATGAATTCATAATATGTCATTTCCTATTCATTACAGACATTGTCACTGTAGAATGTGAAATGAGCACTGAAATGCCTCATGCATCCTGCACAACATGACAGTACTGTAAATCAGACTGCTTTGACCTTTTCAGTGCTCAGTTATTCCTTGCACTGGTCAGCCCTGTCCTCTTTCCCTGCAATTAATTGGTTGTGCTGTTGGGAACCCTTGGCCTCCTTTTGAGGTACTGAGCTTACAGCAGGTGAAGGTGGAATTAGGATGTTGGGTTGGGAGACCAAGTGCTAAAGTATTTATCAAGTTATGGAGTGCCAGGCTGGAAGGAATTGAGACTCAGGAGTAACTTGCCAGGGATAACTTTGCAATATGGCAAATTCTATGTTGTGATATAATAACTGAATAAATGCTAAACATTCTCTACTGTTTTGCCAAAGTCTTCATAAATAACAAGAAATTTGGTGGTTTGCCCTAAAGGGGAGGTTTTCAGGAATTTATTGGTTCATCCTTTCTAAAATTCTCAGTTAGCACATCTAAAGCATTTTACCTTTTCTACACCCTTGTTATCTATATTAAGTCTTGGGTCTGTTGTAGCTATTTCAATATTTTTGATTTCAAAAGATGAAAATAAAGTATCTCAAGTATAAAAACAGAGTTAGAAGAAAGGTACTTTTGCTATTGGTGATGCTTGAAAAATTGAAGCAATGAAAGAGGGTAAAAGAAAAGATACAGTGAATGAAATATATGTTGGTGAGAATATTTGTAGATTTTGGCCTTTTAAAGAAGCTCTTTCAGCAGAGCATTTCTCATTCACTTAGTCTGGATTAAGAAAAATATCAGTAGATTTGTCCAATTATAGCATGCACCAAAAGCCTTTGAGGGTGAAGATGTAGGAATAGGAATGATAAAAGGAATTTGAAAATCATTAAAAAAGAATTTCATTTAATATAGTCTTATGGATGAAAATATATTGGAAAATCAGGCAAATTAATTGAAAATTTTGTATTTGATATTAAAATCCTACCAAATATAAACCATTTGTTTCTTTGCTAAGCCTAAAACCTTCCCCCTGCCCAACTTGGTCCCAAGAGTATAAAAGCTGTTTTAGAAGAACAGTAGTTACATCTGTACCATTTTGGAAGCCATTTTCTGAAGAGCTCTGCAGTTATTTTGGTTTTTTAACAAGAAACTCCTGAATTCATGAAGGGTAGATGTGGCTTCTGTTACTATACTGACAAGTATAATGCTTGCTCATCCAATGTCTATTATTGGGTACAAAACTCGAAAGTACTGAAGGAAATTAGAGTCTGTGAGCAGCAAAAGATGAAATTTCTGGGTTATTGAATCTTCTCTCACTTTTTTGTTTCATCTGTGTTAAAAGTGTTTGAAATAAATAGCAAAATGTCTCCAGATCAACTTATCTAATATCAAAATATGGAAAATCATTTTTGATAGCTTTGAAATGAGTCTCAGTAAAGGAAATTTCAGATGTTTTCTGTCATTTTCAGGAACTATGCTGATTTTTAAAATATTTTTCCATTTTCACAATTAATTCATACTGCTGCAGGCTTTATGATGCTTCTGAAGTTTTCTCTATACCTTCAGCACATGAATATTTTGCTCCTGCCTAATGTGACTTAGGACTTTTTTTACTTTTCTCTTTGTTCTTCAGGAATCCAGGACAACTTGCTGAAATTCATCCTGGCTGCAGGAAACATATGGAAACATAAAGTGCCAAGTTTCCATTTGCATTTCTAAAAACATTTTTCTGGCCTTAATTTTCTTTTCCTTTGAAGAAATATCTTTTTTTTCCTTTTTCACTTGAAATTGCTTTTTATGTATTAATACATTAAAACTCTCACACTCAGGTTCACTCTGGCCAAGTCCTATCTGCCAAAGGAAGGATCTGCCAGAGAGAGGATTTTAAGAGTAACACACATCCTGGCTCCTTTATGGGGAAAGTTTAATGCTTTTGAAGTGAGGAAGCTCTTAAAGCTATGCAGTGTTCAAGCACTTAATATACTTGAATATGATGTGAATTAAGTCAACCTGTCATTTTGCATACTTAGATCACATTCATTGCAGCAAGCTTGTAGCACCTGGAAAGCTGATCTTATTCTGAAAAATAGAAAAACTATTTATCTTCTAGTTGCCCTTCTCCTCCTGGTGATTTCAATACAAACCTCTGTTTGTGTTGCACTTTCTCCTCCCTTTGTTTCGCTGAATTCTGGCCTTTTATTTTTTTTCCAGAAGGCGATTTTGAGAGGGAGGTCTGTGGAAATACAGAATAAAAACCCCAAAACAAATAACAAACAAACCAAATTTGTTTGGAGTTTCCTTTTTGTATGAGCATGGAAACAGTCAGGTTTGGGTTAGATGATGTTGCTCTAGATTAAACACTTGATTCTTGGTAAATAATTTTGTCCAGCTGTGCAAAATTCATTGAATTATGTGTTAGTGTTTACAACTGCCCTGAGTGTTGGATGGTCTTGTTTTTCAAAGTTAGGGAGGAATAATTCTCTTCAGATGCATTTCCTCCTATTGGCTGTTTATTTTATAATGGAAGTGAGAAGGTGATACAAAGTACCTCCTGGGTGCATATCTCTTAATTTCTCTGCATGTAGGGACTTGATCTTGCAAATGGTTATGGGCCACATTTCCCACATTTTTTTTATTTTTATAGTTTCTGTCTAGAAAAGACATCCTGGAGATTCATTTCTGTTGGGAAGAGGGGTGGAGTGTATGAAGAAGGAGCTTAGTTTGAAAAGTGCAGAAGCTGTCATATTTTGATGCTTTTTCTCATCTTGTCAACATTCTCAGTAGTTTTGTCACATCATCACCAGAACTTAGAGTTGAAAGGTTCCTTTGAAGATGATTTAGTCAAATCCTCTGGAGTCACATTCTGAACACCCAAAGCCACTGTGTCTTATCCAAGTGTGTAGTGGAGGGCTCAAGAGGCCCTTCTTGAGGCCAATCACTTGTTATTATGCACTTTACTATAATCAGCTTTTTAATGTCTCATTTAACAATTTATAGATGTATTTTACAGCTCAGGACATTCTATGATTCTATGATTCTGTTTTCTTATATGAATTCTTCCACTGTTATTGGCATGTGTGGCTGATAATTAATTGTTCTAAAGACATCCATTTCTCACTGACACGTCATTGTTTTCTGCCTTTGCTTCAGAACAAAGCTGATGTGCTGTAAATCATTCTCAGTCTGCATACTGCTTACATCCTTAATTACAGCTATTTGGAGACCTGTATCTTTCCTGCAGAAAAAAAACCCAAACCAAATCAAACAAACAGAAAAAACCAAACAAAACCAAACACCCTAAAAACTTTCACTTAACACAAGTACAATTTGGACTAAAGAAGAAACCACTCATATAGTTGAGTTACAGCCATCTAATTTGTAAACGTTGGTTGTAAATAATCCAGTTAGATGGTTTTCACTTGAAATTATGCACTAAGTTCATTGTGCAGAATTTGCACACAGGGACTCACTCACTAGGCCATTGATTAAATTGCTGTTCTTAAGGCCTAATCAGGCCTTCAGTTTTTCTGGATGCAGAATATAAATCAATCCTATTGGACTAATGTGTCTCAGAGATAAAAATGCCTTACAGATGATGAACTGAGCTATTTCAGTTCAGAATATTTCTGAAATCAAAATAAACACATCCTGGATTTGATCAAAGTGAGACCTTGCCTTTCCATTCCAAGAATTATATATATAGCCTCCATTGCATAATAGTTACCGTGGCAAATTCAAATGAAACCTCTTTGATTCTTGCAAGCCTGAAGTACAGGAGAACTCAAAAAAAAGAACATTAAATGTCTTTTACTCAAGGTGGTTGTCCCTGGAGTTCCAAGAGTCCAAGTCAGGAGTTAGTCTTGAGAGCATGGCTATTGTGTTAGGTACCAAGGGGGATGGTGCACCATTCTAGCCTAAGTCCTACAGTCTGTGCAAACATCTTGTGTTGGTGTCCCAGTGGAAATATTGTCCTATTTATCCTGCTTATCACTATGTGCTTAAAGCATTATCCTAAACCAAGTTGGTACTCTTTGTAATCCAATTGGCCCTGATCTTCTGTAGCCTTGAAAGGAAGGAGTGTATATTGACACTTCAGATTACTCTGTGTTCCTGTACTAAAAGTCAAAGGGAGGGATCTTTCACTTTTTATTGAGCGATGAGATTAGCATCTCCTCCCTGGTTCCAAAGTCATGGTTCAGCAGAAGAAATTCTCTCTGCTTCTCCTACCCTGGTTATCCCTCTGTTACAGTTTTATGAGAAGGATAACTCAAACTCTTGAGCAGTAATGAATTTTCAAGGCTGTGAATTCAAACGTGGTCAATAAAAAAAGTAACTGAAAAGATCAAGTACTCCTTCAAGAAACTTGTGCCTTAGATTGGATGAGGTAAAATTGCTGATGAATGGGACAAACTATTAATACTAGGTAAATAATAGGAACACTGATTGTGTCAGGAACACAAGTGTTGTTCAGCTATAAAGTGTTTGTTACCTACCTAGAAATCTACTGACCTACACCTTGTTAGAGTCTGAAAAGGAGTTTGGAAGAATACACTCCATTATAAGAAAGATTGCTAAAATAGAAAAATAGTCTGTTTTATAGAATGACAAGTAAAACAAGGAGAGAAAAAAAAAAAAAACAAACCAAACAAACCCAGGCTGGTTTCACAACAAGCCATGGAAGTGTTAGACTTCTAGATGAGAAATGCAGATGAATCTGAAGCATATTAAACACCTCCAAGGAAGAAATTTCACCTTGATAGCAACATTAAGGAAACTACCTTAAATGGTACTGTGTGTGACAAGGTGCAGAAAGAGAGGTGATGGAGCCAAAGGAGACTTTTTAAGTGAGGAGTCAGGATATGCAGAAAGGAAAGGCTCTGAAACATGGGTTTGTCAGAATAATTTTCTGTGAGTTTTAGGGCACCTTCTCCATTCTTCAGGGCTTTCAATGATGGCTGTACCACTGAGAGTGCTACATTCTCATCACAAGCCACAGTGAAAGGGCAGAGGATCAAACTGAGGAAGCGACAAGTCACCACCCTTACTCTAGAAGGGAATTAATTCCCAAAGAAACAGTTTTAGCATACACAAAGATGCAGTCAGATTTTTTTTTCTATTTAAACAATGTTTCCTTCTTCAATGGTGACATATTTCTACCATTCAAAGAATAAAGAGATACCTAACTGTGAAAAACAAATCACAGCTGCTGTCAGAGGCTTCTCCCTCAGCTGCCTTCATATCAAGTACATCCATCCCTCCAATGCATGACTTGGCACAAAGCTTTGATGTGCATCGAGCTGCACTGGAGCAGAAAGACCTTGTGCTGGAGAGGGGACCCAGGGCTATGCTTCACACCCACACTCTGGGCCATGCCACTGAGAAACAACGGCCTCAGAACATACAGTGTACACCTACAGCTTCTATTTACACTATTTAAACAGATATTTTAGCTTTTAATGTCAGATTAACATTTAAATATCCCTGCTGGAACTGCTATTAAAGTGTGAAAAAGAAACCCAAAACAGAAGAAACATTCAGTAAACTGGAATTTTTAAAATAGCAAAGACTTGAAAACATCGTGCTTTGTCCATGTTCTCAGTAACATTTGTCACAACAAAATGCATCATTTTCAACACCTCACCTGAAGGTTATCTCCTTTGGCTTAATGTGCTTCCTCACACACAGAGAAAATTGGGATTTTCTTTGCCTTCTCTGGGTTTTTCTCTCCCACCCCTACTGCTCTCTCAGCACAGGCTTAGGCACAGAAGAGGGCATTTTCAAGACTGTCTTGTCTGATGCAAGTATTTTTTCTTCATACCTTCTTTTCCCCCACCCTTTGTTACAGAGAACCACAACATTTCAAGCAAGTAATACAAAAATTACAGCCAAGAACACACTACTACAACCTGAGATTATGCAGGGTCTTGGGGTGAGTGTGCACCAACATACAAATTGAACCTGCAAACTACTTGGAAAAGCCATTTATAAAACCAGGCTAAGGATCCAGCATATCCTATTATTTTATTTATAACTTAGAAGCCTTCACTGAGCTGGGTGAATTATGTAAATGGTACAACAAGCTGATTTTGCTTCTGCTGGTTAATTTTCCTCAACGCTTCAGGTCAGTAAACAATTTGAGGTTTGCTTTTTTAAATTTTACAGCATTAATATTTTTAATTCAGTTATTGTTTCCTGAGGTCTGACAGATACTTCATAGAGTCTTAACATAACGCATCTGCACTGTTCTTTTTCTCAGCTAAATTGCTGTATTACAGAAAGATGCTAGAAAAAGAATTTATTAATTCTCCTCATCCAGTCATAAAATCAGTGCACCCCAGCTGTTAATTAAAATATTCTGTAATTATCAAGGTTTTCCTCGCATTATTTAGAAACAGTTTGCTAGGCTAAACTTACATTAAAAAAAAAAAGAGAAAAAAAGAAAGAAAAAAAAAGTAGACAAGTTAAGCACCTATAGTTTTGTGTGTTATTCCTAGAATATTTTTGAGATGACTGTCTTTGGGATTAATTTTTTCTTGCAACTTGGCTCCATCACCCCAGGACATGCCCAGCAGGTGAGGCAGGTTTTCTCACTGCCTCCTATCCAGGACAGCAGAGATGCTGCTCCTGCCTGTGGCATACCATGTAAGGAGGTGTGTAACATGAAATAATACAGCAAAATATAGCAGCAGCAGCAGCAACTATTCCAGGGAGGGCCCCTTGCTTCTAGATCATGTTCTCTGTGTGTGGTGAGTGACTGTGTACTAACAAACTGCATTTACTCAAAGGTGAGAGGAAGTACAGCAGATACCGAGGAACCTTAATTTTTTTCCCCTTGTTTTGCAAGACAGTACATTTCCTTAACTTGGCTTTGCAATTAGGAAAGTGGAAATTGAGGGTCGCTGTCTCTGTCAGCTGGAATATTTCAAAATTTTTATGAAAGCCCATTTAATGCATCTTCCTGAGTTCAGGGTAGCCTGTTCAGAAAAGCATTTCTGCTCAGAGAATCCCTGCTGCTGTTCAGCAGTGTCACTGCTAAATGGCAGCAGGCTGTGCACTGGCCTGTGAACTGAGCAGGGCAGCCTGTTTGTAACTGTGAATATGCTCCACACTCCACAGTGGGGTAAAAAAGTCCCAGTTAACACAGAATGAGCACATTTATTGTGGTGGAATGAGCACATTTATTTCCATGGTGTAATGAAACTCTGCTTGTGTCCTTAAGGTGTGCCTGCTTTACCCTATGCCTGTACCAAAAAACCTTTTTCAAAAAGTGAGGGCAGAGGCTTCATTTACAGGGAGATATATGTAAAGACATTTCCATGTGAACATGAACCTATGGCTGAGTTAAATATCAAATAGATACATTTTGAGCTTGCTGAGCATTCCAGGAAGAAGATAAATGATGATGATGTTCTTGAGGTTACAGATTGAATTGTGGGCACACATGCATTGAGACAGACATTCCCAATGCTGTATCACAGTCAGCTTTGTGACAGTGTGTAGGACAGCCTGAGAGTGGGAAAATACTGGATTGAGTATTTAGGATATTTACCTTTTCTTTAACTTCTCACCTCAGGCTGCAAGACAAACACTCATATCTTGGTGCACAAATTGCTGCCATTCCTCAGGCCTACCCTGGATGTGTGTATGGATGATTACCTATAGAAAATCTGTATGTCTTGGGGTTTTCTATCTTATTGTGGCTTATCTGGGTAAATCTATCACAAAAGCTGCCTTAGAGCTGGATGCTCAGCAACAGAGGGATTGTGGTATCAGTGTGACCTAGTAGACAGACAGCAATTGGAAGCAGCCAGGGGAACACCTGCAAGCTTAAGGCCCCAATGAATCTTTGTCCCCTCACAAATGGCCTCTTGTGTCATGGTCCAAAAAAAATTATGAGAATTATGTAAGAACAATGGATGCTGCATGCCAGCTAACACCAAATGGAAGTGTGCTTTTAACAGGTAGCACTCAAAAAAGTTCTGTCCAGAAAGGAGATGACCCAGTGCTCTGAATGGCCTGAAATACTCTGTTCAAATGGTAATTTCCTGGTGCTGGTGGATAAATGTATTCCTTTTTGCCAAAAAGGTGTCTGGGACAAAAGCAGATCTGGGACCTGGCCTGTGGCAGCCTTCTTGCCAAATGCTCTTTATAATTTCCCAACTTCAAAAGCTGTGTTTGGCAGATGATTCCTAAAACTCAACTAAGAGCTGTCCTGAGAGTGCTGTGATACTGAATCCAGACTGGCAGAGCAGCAAGGATACATCAATGATTAAAATCACATCTCTTAATTTGAACCTGAGGAAGCAAGTTCTTGAACTTTAGCTATCAGAAATCTTTTCCTGCTTCCTACCCAAACCATTTTGGGATAGCCTATTACCTAAAACCCCACTCAGTTTGGATTGCTGCTAGACCCTCTTTGAGACTTCTGAGGCTGCAGCAGGGAGGTGGAGAGCTGGTCTGTTACCTGTTCTAATGAATTTGAAGATTTATGAAATGATGGAAGAAATAAAAGTGTAGGGTTCTTCAATTGAAGTGAAGGATCTATTTCAGCCAATTATACAATCTCTTACAGAACATGAATGCTTTATTTTTAAGAATTTGTCTGAGAAATAAAACTAAAAGTTCTGTGGTAACAGTGGTAAATCTCTACCCATAGTGTGTGGGTTTTCCTATATTTTTTCCCTTAATAAATATCCTATTAAATCAGATTAATGCTGATTTACTTTATTGCATTGAACCATTCACTTGACAGTTCATTAAATTCAAAATATTTTAAGAACTTTAGGGCATTTTAGAAATTCTCTAGTTTCAAAATAAGTGAATTTTTAAGAATCACTGATCAGAATTGAGACTTTCAGATTGTGATTTACAAGATTTTTGATCAGCTCTTTCTTATCAAGGGTCAATCTTCTAGGGGTTTTCAAGGAACAACATCTGTCTAAATGCCAAAGAGAATTAAACCCACTAGGCTTCAAGAACCTTCTTTATTAGTTGTTACCTGCCCATCAGTGAACTGCTGTAGAAATGGAGGCCATGATTGTGTTAATCTGCTATCAAATGGTGTCATTTATTTTTGTCATAGTTGTCTGTGTAAAAAGCTAAACCATAAAACCAAATATTCAGTTTGGGCAGCATTTTTACAGCTTTGTTTAATCTCTTTATTATGGCCTATTGATGCATCTTAAAATGAATTGCAACAAAGAGAATACAAAAAGGAATGCTAAACTAGAATATTTTAATAACTAAATTTTTAAAACTATTGAATTAAACATGGCAACATTTCTTTCTTAGCTGAATTAATGTTCATTCATGCAGAAAATTTTGAATGTAACATTATTTAAGCAATTTAAAAGTGAATTAGAGATTCATCCATTGTATCAGGTATCTGACTTCAGGCTAACATTTTAATCTCAACCATTGTTACAGTGTTTGCCATTCAAAAACTCTGAGAGATAACAATGAAGGTTAATTCATGCAGAACAGAGACTCAGGTCCTTGTGGATAAGTATGGCTGGCTATCAGGGAACTGCAAAATATGCTAATCAATTACTGTTTACCTTAGCACATTAGGCAAGTTACACTTGTTTGGGTAATTGTTTACAGGTTTTGCATTTTGGATTTATTTTTTGGTTTATGTTGTTTTCATAGCTGCTCCACTGACCATAGAAGGATTGCATTTTTTTTCTCTGTTGTAAACAAACCCATAGAATTTATTAGAACATTTTGTAAATATTTTTACAACAGCAGATTGACAAACTTTTCCAGGGGGATTTGGTTTAAGGAACAAATAGGTGTCACTCTTTAGCATTTTTCAATTTGCTAAGTTATTGTCCTTTTCTGATCTTTTCATCAGCAGACCTGATTTATCTCCAGGTTAAACACGTGTAATTTCTTCATCTAAGCTGCTCCTGAATTTTAACTAGGAACAGTGAACTCATAATCAGATTTATTAGATAATGTTCAGACATACTGAACCACACTAAGAAATACTCTTAATGGAGTTCTGACTTGGTAAAAAACACCTTGCTGCTTGTAACAGGCAAACAAAAATTACCCATGACATGCTCAGAGTCTTCACAATACATCAAATATGTGAGGAGTCTGTGACTAGGGTATATGTATAAAATGGAATGATAGAATGTGCAGTATATAACTCTGCACATGGAGGAAGTCCCTACATCCATGGAGTGTGTTTCAACAGGTTGGAAGCAGAGGGCAAGAGACTGCTTCTGCCACAGGGAGCACTTTCCTTAATTCCTCCCACTGAGGCCAGGTGATATTTGTAGAACAGAGGCTAACTGTACATTCAAAACATTAATTCTTTAGCTGTGGACACTTTAAAGTCAGTGTAGTTATTTTTTGTATCTTGGCAATATTCCAAGGTGTTCACTTCTCCCAGGTTTACACTTATTTTAATACCTGTTCTAAATAAAACAGTGGGTTTTTTTTGTTTTTTGATGTAGCAAGGAAATAGTGTTGGTATAAACCATACACTTAAATATCGCCACATATTTGTGATGATCTTTTCCTTTCCCTTGCCTAATTTGGAAGTGAAATATTCCTTCCCTTATGGAAACACTGGTAAGCCTGTTTCTCTACTGTTTTTCTGTAATTCTCAACAAAAACTGGCTCCCCTAAGAACTAAATGTAATGACTGGAGTTCTGCTTACTCTAATTAGATGACCATGTTAGGAAGCCAATTAGTCATCCCCTTTAGTGTAACTACAGGCAAATTTCACTGTATAGTTGCACACTAATGCACAGTTAGGTGTTTTCACCAAGTTTTGTCTGATTCTGAACTTCCACATCCTGTTTATAAAAGGTCCAGGTGTAGTGATCAGGACCTTTTTGTTTCCTCATGAGGGAGAAACAGCAAGGATTTAATCCACAATATGGCAAACAAGCTGGATAGATATCACTGAAATCAGGAGATGCTGATATTCCTTAGCAGAAAAACCAGTCTACAGCATTGTGAGCTTCTTCAATTGATCTAATGAAGTCAGGTTATATTAAGATGTGCAGTAACAGTTTAAAAAACTCACAGAACCCAACATTTAATTATGAAAGGGTTATAAATATGCAAAGAACCTTTCTTTATTTTTTTATTAATGAAAGGTTTATTAGAAACTAGTTGAATTTCAGTGGGTGGGGAATTACACAGATCCAAAGCTACAGGGATGATTGATTGGTATCAATTATAATCAATAATTACATGGTCTGACTAAACTCTTTCAGATTCCTGGTGTTATTGTTTCTTGTATCCAAGTGATTTTATTCTAATTTCTGTGAACAAAAAAGGGAACAAAACCAAATAATAAGGAAACAAAACCTCAAAACCTTCCCACAAAGGCTCAAGGTTTAACTTTTTTCAAATATTTGGCTCCAGATATAGAACACCTTTAATTACTGATTGCTCATAGTACATAGAACTGGCAAGAAGAAAGGTCATTGAAGTTTTCCTACTCTCTCTTGAGTGCTTCTCTGTAATAGTCCTAACTTACAGCAGGGAATGTGAGTGGTTGTTCTTAATGTTTACTGTTCTGATCTTACTCTTCTGTCTGCTTTTTGCATGGCTGGAAGTAGACTTGCAAATGAAGATGCTGTGTCCTCTATTTTCAGCATTGGAGAGGGCAGACCATCTGTTCCAGGAGGGGAGAGGATGAGTGTCACCTTTGTGATGGTAAAATCTTTTCCTTCTCCCACACTGTATTGGATAAGAATATAGGAAGGGAATGTACAACCACTAAAAAGAGAACAAGCTCTGTCACTCATTGAGATAGGCAGTATCAATTCATATTCAGAACACAGGAAAGCTTCTGGGCCAAAGAGGCAGAAACCAGCAGCAGGACTGGTAACACCCCTGTCCGGTACTGGCAGCTCCAGTTGTTATTTAATGATGCAGTATAATAGAAATATTTTAGAGGCACCTGATCATGTGGTTAGACAATGGCAGCTATAAAAATGATGCATGTTTGGGGCAGTTACCAAAAACATAAAATGTATCTAATAGAGAAAGTGAATGGATTTTTTTCCTTTGTTAATCTAGAGATTCCAGTAAATTAATTACTTGCATGGGAGCTGGGAATCAGCACACAGACATATAATGTGAATACACTATGCAAATAGCCAAGTCTGACCATTGAACTCAAATGTAATTTGAACAAATATGTCCAAATCCACTCAGAAAGTACTACATTAAGAAAAAAAACTGTGAAAGTAAAGAAGATTTAAAGTTAACTGGCTCAGAAAGGAGGGAAGGAAAGGAAGGAAGGGAAAAAGGAAGGGAGGAAGGAAAGGAAGGAAAGGAAGGAAGGAAGGAAGGAAGGAAGGAAGGAAGGAAGGAAGGAAGGAAGGAAGGAAGGAGAAAGAAAGAAAGAAAGAAAGAAAAAGAAAGAAAGAAAGAAAGAAAGAAAGAAAGAAAGAAAGAAAGAAAGAAAGAAAGAAAGAAAGAAAGAAAGAAAGAAAGAAAGAAAGAAAGAAAGAAAGAAAGAAAGAAAGAAAGAAAGAAAGAAAGAAAGAAAGAGAAAGAAAGAAAGAAAGAAAGAAAGAAAGAAAAAGAAAGAAAACTAGGTTTACTGAATTATGTCTGGAGAAGAAATCATATCAGCCAACATTGCCCTATCAATTTCATACCATAAATTACATTTTCTTAGACGAACTGGTGGGGAATGCAAATGGTTTCATGTCTTGTAGTGTCTTAAAACAAGTTGTATATTATGTACTCAGCACTAGCATTGAATTGTATTCTTTTTGAAGCTCTCCACCTCTACTCTGCTGAACAATATTTATTGCTATCATAGGCCTTTAGAAGTTAAGATGTATTTCAAAACAAAATTATTACTTGCTCTTGGATTTTGGATGGAGGTTTTTATTTGCTTAAAAAAATAGATGAGTATCTGCTATCAGACTTTCCTGGGTTATTGAGAAAGGCTTACTTTCCTATCAATTTGAATCTTAAGCATCTACCATGAATTTAAACTTGTTCTTAAAGAAGATTAAATTCATTTTTATTGCAAATATGGTTCTTTTCCAGCACCTTTGGGAGAAGAAGGCAGATGAAAAAGAAAACATGATGTGAGCACTGAAAAGATGAGAAGCACACAAAAAATGTGAACTGCTGAATTTACTGTCTAGCTATAATGAGGTATTGCTTAACAATTAAGTTAAATTATGCAGCTGTTTCCTAGTATATTGTGCTAATGCATCTGAGAAATTACAATTTTCTGATTGAAGAACGATATGTGGAGGAAACTGTAGCATTCCCCATTCCTGCAACAATTCATTTCATGATTAAAAAAGGAAGCCAGTATTTTTGCAGCTGTCAGGAATAGGCAATAAAGGATGACAATCCAAGGGGGCCTGTTAGTCACTGACACAATAAAATAATCCCAAACAAAAGCTGCAGAAGGAAATAAGCTTGGAAGGGTAGCAAGGACTTGCAGGCACAGCTCCTGGGTTTCTGTGGTGAAGTGGCTGCAGAGCCCAGACTGGCAGAAACAGCTTTGAATGTTTCAAGGAGAAGTGATGCCACACATGATACTTCAAAGACAAGTGCTCAAAAATTTCAGGGAACTCTTAACTCAATGCTTTAAAGCAAAAATTGCACATACATCAGAGGTGTGCATCAGAATTAAGAAAAAAAGTGAAACAAGAACCCAAACCAAACTTTACTAATCAGTCTTAATTACATGTTAAAATATACATTTACTTGAATGAGAATTAAGTGAAAATTAAAGATTTGTAAAACTAAATAATATTGAAAACATAAACCAAGGAAGTACACTGGTGCTCCAAATTTTGCATGTGGAATGGACTCATGGGAAAAATTGCTACATAAAGTAGAGAAGAAATTAGGTATGTTAATTGGAGCAGGTGGCTTAGATTTTATTACTTCATTTTTGACCAGCTTGAATTCTTGAGACTATTTAAAATTCCAGACTAAAAAATTCACAGATAAATCTGTATTACCCATTGTTTAAACTTATTTATGCAAAGAATATCACAAACCCAAAAACTCTAGATGAAAACACATAATAGCTTTTGAGTAAAAATGAAAGCTTTTCAGTTAACATCCATACTTCAGATCATCCTTTTATTCTGATCATCTGTTTTGCACGATTCTTTTGTTTTAGTCAGCATTTCCTTTCAAAAAAGGTTGAATTGGGGGAAAATATAATTTTATTTCACATTTTAGGAGTCTGAATAACATAAAATGAGGTTGTGCCATATTTCATGACCATGAATATTTAAACATTTTCTATAAATAAAGTTACTTATTTTTGTTCTAATCTTGTGAAAAATAACTGCCTGGAAATTATAATGAAGAAACCTAAGAAAATACCAGTTGGAGTAATTCTTGCTTTTGTTTTTACCAGTTGTTCCACAAAGACAAAGCAGATTTGGCCTTTTAATTTCCTTGAGTGACCTAATTCTCTAAGCTTCTACTGCACTTACTTTTTACATTGAGTTACATTATTCTACATGAGAAAAAAAAGTTTATGATCAAGTGAATTTAGAAGGGTTTTTTTCCAATCTTTTCCACTATTTATCTATCTTGTGTTTATGAGGGTGAGACTGATGGCACCTTGCTGAGGCAATGCCTGAACAAGGCACCTTTTATCTGATGGGAACTTTTATCCAATTGAGAAAAAATCTTCTCAAATATTCAATGTCCTTCCCTTTTGAAGCCACTGTGAACAACTGACCCCTCTCCAGAGGTTTCCTGTTGTCCCTTTCTCCCTGCAAGCTAAGGAACAGCAACATGGCCGGTAGTGGATTGTAGATTTAGCAGGAGCACCCGAACTATGAGCAGTGCAAAGCATTCCTTTGGCATGCCTCTGTTTGCTTGGCACATTTTTGAGCTGTCATTACTTTTATGCACTTTTTCATGAGCCCACCAGCCAGCTTTGTTCTTTTGTTCATGTCCACTTGTGCCTGCCGCAGAGATGGAAGAGGCTTGGGCTTTGTAAGAGCATGCACTTGGCAAAGAGCGAAGGGCTGAGGGGGAATATACTAAAATAAAACCAGGTATTGTTGCTCTTAGGCGTAGTATATGGAAGTGGAAAAAAATCAGAATGGAAAAAAAATCAGCTATTACTACAGGAGAAAACCAGGGAAACATCAAATTGGTCTGCAATTCTGAAGTACCTTTTCTTGTCAACTTTTTTTTCTTTCTCTCTTCTACTAAACAGTAACTCTGGAGCTAGTTTGGTGGGGATATCCTAAGTATGGAAATGCCAAACTGGACAAGGAAATAACCACTGCCCTTGCTGGCACAGCTCTTATGCTTCCAGTGACAGTGTTTACTTTGTGTTACTTGTTTGTGTCAGAGCTGTGTTTAGACCCTTGGCTGTAGACTTTCACAACTTTTGCTGCTTGTCTCCTATAAAAATGTCTTTTTGTCTGTGAGAGTGTCACCTCTGTGAAGCCAGGTCCTTCCAAATGAATTATTACATGAGAAGCACTTGCCTGTAGGAAGTGATGAGAACAAACGTCACCACTGCATTGAACCATATAAGAACCATAGAGGTGTCACACATGGTGTCTCTTGTATCAATGTACCTATTTAGGCACCTGAATAGACAGAAATGTCTACAGCATGCTCATGACCAGGTTCTAAATGTAATGCAGTATGTGTTTTGATATTATAATAAGCATAAATAAAGGAAACTTACGTGCTAAGTTCAATTCTGAGTCTTATAAATATTGCAATATTTTACTAATTACTGATGTTGTGGCCATATAATAACCACTTAGAATTTATGCTTTGTAAAATGGGAGGTTACCACAAAAGTTGTCACAGACTCTTAACTAGTGTCATAAATATTCCAGTGTAATATATACAATAAGAGATCTTTCACTGCCTCTCCCCTGAAGGTATATTATTCAATTTTCAGAGTTATAGCACAGTGATAAATTACAGCTTAATGTTGTTGTGCCACTAAGCTAACCAAGACTTTTTATAAACAACTGTCCAAATGTTAAAAATATAGAAAGCAGTCACACAGTTGTGATATTGACTCCTTTCTTTCTTGCATTACCTGGGTTGTATCTTTTTTTTCCAACAGACCAATACAAGTTTTTATACTTATTTCAATTTTTCAGTGTAGATTATCTGAGTTTCTCAAACAGCACTTGTGAAAATGACTTGTGTCTTAGGCTCAGTTTTACAGTAAGCGCAATATTCTAGGGAAACTCGCAATACAAACCTGCTCTTTGACACAGTGTGGTGAGAATGATGTTGTGCTATAAACCAGGAGACATAGCCCTGGAAATAGGTTTCATTTTAAATGAAGTAGGCAAAGCATCAACCTGAGAAACACTGATGTCAACAACCAGGATAAAAGTCAACACTAACAAGCAAACTCTAGCAGAAAGGGATGTATAGACACTTCAGACTTTTGATACTTACCTATATGAAAGTAGATCAAATTCAGCCTTTTTTTTTTTTTCTTTTTTTGAGGGACTAATTAATTTTATTAGAAAGTAAGTAAATTCAGCTGCAAATCCTAGAGAATCTAATGACTTCCAGAGATTCAGAATGAATTCAGCAATAAAAGCTAATTAGAAGGGAAATGGATGCCTAAAGTATCCCTGGTGTGCATAAAGAAAGAGTATAAAGACCATTAATTGAAATTAAAATTTAACAGTAGCCTAATGCTGCATGACATAAAATTCCATCTGTTGTGCAGAGCCACTAAACAAAGATACATGGGGAATAGTGCTGGATTCTCAGCTCTGCAGCCAGTCAATGAATGTATTTTAATGTCAGATCATTCCACACACTGAGAAGTCTGATGTTCAGAGGAGTCAGTTTAGGGTGTGATAATTTCTGTATCTGCTGAATTAGGGAGAAAAAACGAAAAGTGTTGCTGCATTAGTGAGACATTCTATTTTTAATGAAGTAGCTGGGGGTTCTTCCTCCTTTTTTTTAATCCTTACAAGTGCAGAGCATGTATCCATGAATTTTAGTACATATAGGCTATAAAATCTTTGTCCAAACCATTTCTTAGAGGTGCCTCTGTGGTGCAGGCAGAGAAGCAGGAACAAAGTCAGTGTCCTTTCTCATAGCATCTCATCTGAAACGTCATGGAAGTTTCTGCAGAGCACGTGTAAGGAAGTAAATGAGCTTTGAATAGCTTCTCCTGGAATGTCCAACTTCTTGTGCTGTCCACAAAATGTCTGGGAATGTCTTTTTTGTTGTTTGTTTTTTAAAGACTGATTAACAGTGACTGCTGTAACGACTTGTGCACACATCTCTGGCATGAATTTCCCTGAAACAGTTTTCAAAACATGGAGTGATCTATTGCTGAAAGGTGGTTATATTGTACCGGCATTTCCATAGTAGATGAACACACTATAATAATTCTAATAATTCCATGACTAGATACATGAAGCAACCAAAAAGAGTCTTGTTTCTTAAATTACATGCAAATTAGTTTATTTCTAGAGGATTTATAATGAATGAGAAATTTCCAAAACAATGATTTTACTTTCAGGTTTATGTGTTGGACTGGAAAAGCAGCCATTCTGCAAGTGAGTCTAACAAAGTGCTTGTATGATTCTTAGCACAACATGACTGTGGACTGTGATTGTTATGTGAATATTGTGCATGCTGAATAGGCCATAATGTCAAATTAGATGCTGTTTGAGATTCATAGAGTACATTTTCTGAATGCCCACATGTGCATTAGTAATTCAACACTTCCATTCTGGGACATCTCTCAGTGCAGAGCTAACAGCTACCACAGAACACACACAGTGAAAGAAAATAAGAGGTTGCATGGAGATTCACCATCATGTTATGTGGATTGAAAGAAAAAAAGGCCCTTTATACAAAAAAGTTATCTAAGCAGAGATCAAAACAAAGATTGTCTGCAACAGAAGATTCTGTGAGTTAGCAGGAAGCGGAAAAACTACAACCAAAGAGAAAAACAAATTCACATTCAGCAGTTTTAGGGGTATTTAGCTGAAGGTAATTAAACATTGGATGCAGCAGCAGCAAAATAAAAGGGGATGACCTCTTTTTTGGTCTGAAACCGAGGTCCACTGCTGTTTTGGACAGTCCTTTTAATCATTTAGAATACACAAAGGTAAGTGTAAAGAGGTTGCTAATGAGGATATTTCTAACTTGGATTTGCAAATTTACCCAAAAGAAGAGCAAGAAGGTTTTCACACAGAGCAGAAAAATACTATTATAGATTTAACTATGCCTATTTCTTGAGGGAGCCAGCACTTATTGCAACAGTAATGATAAACAATGATATTAAAATGCAAAAAAAAACAACAGGTGTATCAAGCTTTGGCCAGGTTGGCAGCCACTCTCTGTGCCAGGCGAAACCAGGTAATTCAGCTGCAGGATATTCTGTGAGTTACAAAGAGATCACCTGGCAGATGGGGCAGCCAAGGCAGGGGGTGGGATAAAATTGCCTGCCTTGCATCTCCCTGCTCCCCTCCCTCACAGGCCACTCTGTGCACTTGGCTCTTGCTGGCCCATCAGCCTGTTCCTTTCCTCTCATCGCTCTTGCCCTGTGTATTTGTGAGCTGCTAAGTACTACAATGACTTTACTGTTAATTTGTTAATGAGAAATGGTGCAGCTCTTAAGTCTCTCTACACACATCTTTCACTAAGCATCCCTGTATGAACAATTCTCTGGATGGGCAGCTATTTCCAATATTTCCTAAAGTCCTTGTCACTGCAGCCCTTAGACTTGGCATTTGCTGGAATATTTATCTAATTTTTGCTCTTTTCATATCAATGTTCACAGTACCTGTCACAATACTTTGTCCTGTTCCCAAAATGTTAATTTGGGATGAAAGAGATAAGTGGCTGGTTTTGTATTTGCAGCAGCAAAGTAAGGTATCCACACAACCTTTCCTGACTTTCCAAATTGTGCTTAGGTAGTTCAGTGCATCTATATGAAGCCTGTTAGACTGTGCTAAACCAACTGTCTTTAATTCTTCTCCCAGTAGTAATCTCCATCTGTAATTAATGTAAGGTGCATGTATAAATAATATTGCCCATTAGTGAGATATCTGACAGCTTCCATATGCAAATGTCCCTCTCTTTCAGCCTAGGTGTAATCACAATGTACATAGTATTTATAAACATATGGCAAATCATTCTATAGAATTCATCTCAGTATTGCAGGATACTTGGGGAAGATACTGTAAAAGCCATCTGCACAAAAGATAATGAGAGGTGTGACAGGCAGGCTGCTAACTGTGAAAATGCTCATATCTGCTGCATTGTTATTGCACTTGTCCTTTCTTATCATGCAATGACAAAATATGAAATTGTTACCCTTTCCTAGAGCTTCAGCTTTTGAACCTTGGACATTATCAACATAAGGTAAAGCTAATAAAGTTTCTTTTCCCATTTACTTTGCTTTTTAAAACATATTGATAGATTTAGGTACTTACAAAAGTTAAAGAAAAATGAGATGCTGCTTTAAACTTTGACAGCAAGATAGTTAACATCAGTCTGTCACATCTCTCCACAAGATTAATTTGCATGATGGAAGTATTTTCTGTGTCATTATCCAGAAGGAGAACTGCAAAAAGAATACCAATTTCCATT
>WBNO01028771.1:0-31978 GCA_013400575.1 Peucedramus taeniatus | reverse complement strand
AAAAAAAAAAAAAAAATCCCTAAGAATGAACATGAGTAGCAGAGTATTTCACCTCAAAAATGTTGTAAACATGATCTGCACGTGCCTCTATGAGATGTTGTGAAATTGGTGCCTATGGTAATATCAACAACAATCTTGTTTATCAAATAATTTTATCTTTAAAATGCTTGTTGGATACTTTTAGATATTTGTCCAATTTAAGTGTCACATATAGAATGATGTTTCCAGTTTTGACCTCATGGGTCAAACACACCATTTTCTAATCAATTTTTTTTTACCTTTTTTGTATACATTGTCCTGGTGAGAGAGCACTATTGTCTGTGGCTGTAAAATGAAAACAATGAGCTATTTCACCAAAAACCCTCAAATATCCACAGCACCAGGGAGAGTTAGTAAACATGTTTTTCCCCCAGAAGTTGTAGTCTTTATGAAAAGGCAATCAGCAAGGCTGTTCCGAAGATTTATTCCAAACAAAATCTCCCTTTCTAAATTTATTTTCCCCAGCTAAATCTATGGCTAAATTTGGTATACTCCTAAAGAGATTTAGATTTTATGCCCATGTTTTAAGGCAATAGAGAGACCCATGGTTTAATATTTTTTAATGTTCTTTCCTGAAGCAATTGTATTTGACTGTTCTTCCAGGAATCAATTTTCAGGGATACACAGTCAACTCACTTTTATTGCAACCCATTTCAGCCATTAAGCAGCATAATTTCAGCTACCATGGAAATGCTGATTAAATCTGCTGGTTTTATTTTGACATTTCAGCCGCGCCTTGACAACTAATTGCTAGTTTGGTTAGGCATCAAAGGGACATTGAATCTTCGGAGTAAAAAATGGAGCGAGACCGCATGTCAGGAAATCATGGATCGCACTCACCCGCACTCAGGGCTTGGTACATCAACATCCATGGTTTCTTCATCCTCTGAGCATGGTGGTGGCCAGTGAGCAGTTAGAGAAACACTCTGGTGAGATGGAAGTGTTAACACAATTTCTGAGCAGCTTCTGTTAAATGAGGGTTGGGCTGAGGGGCTGCTTTTTGGCACGGAGAGAAAGAGGGAGAGGGAACCTCCCGCCTTCTGTGGGCACCTTGGAAAATGGTTTGTGTCGTGCCCAGCATACAATTACCCAATGCCACTCGCTCAGATGAGTACAAGGTTTAAAAGTGTGAATATTATTTACACATGGGATGGGAGTTCCCAGCTTGGCCTGTGCCGTGGCCCTCATGGGCTGCGCTGGGTCTGTGCACTGAGGGGGCGGTGCTGGGCCTACCTGAGGGGGGTCAGCACTGGGGCTGCTCTGGCCACATCCAGCATGTTCCCACCTGTTCCAACATATTCCAACTTGTTCCAGCCAGTTCCAGCCAGTTCCCCCTGGTTCCAAGCTGCTGCAGCTGCCCCAGAGCACAGCCAGCCCTCAGCCATGGGCGTGGTGCCCCAGGTGCGCCTGTCTGAGTCCCACCCCTCAGGCCGTGAGGAGAGCAGAGAAGCCCCTGTGAGTGCCCGGTGGGGATAAGAAGTGGTGTTAGAGCAGGGCCTCTGCTTGGGGAGATGGAGTCTGTGTTAGGAGCAGCTTCATCCCGAGGGAGCTGTGCCCTGTGGGGAGAAGCTGATGCTGGAGCAGAAGCCCAAGGAGGAAGGGGCTGCAGGTGGGTACTGCTGTGTGCTGGCTCATAGCCCAGTGCGTCTGTGCCACTCAGGGCAGGAGAGGAGCTGGGAATGAGGGGGTGGAGAAGAGCTTGGGATAAAGGGATGAGAAAGGTATTTTAGACTTTGTCTGTGTTCCTTGCTATCCAACTCTATCTTAATTGCCAAAAAAAAAAAAAAAAATGGGGGTTTGTTTAGAAGATAAGGGGATGTCTTTGCCTTGGCACTGATGACCCCTTGGGTGGAGAAATACAACCTGGGCATCTCTCAGGGGAGGAGCTGACATTCTCACCTGGGTGCAACAAATGCTGAGTTAAGGATTCTTTTGTTTTCTTCCATTTCTCTTAAGTTTTAAAGCAAGTTTTGTTTTTTTCTTCAAGAAGAAAAAAACCTTAAGTCTGTGTACTTTATCTCCAGGTATTCTCATGCAACTCTTTTACGCTGCAGAAGTATTATTCCTGTCACCTGAGGGATTTTGGGTTTTCTTTTATACATTTGTATTTGTAACTCCATGTAAATGGGATGTAAAAACTAGATTGGTATTAGAATCTCTGTTGTGATAGTAGGATATCTTTAAAATTATTCAGAAAAGGTTTTGACTTGACTTTATCTTTCACTCTACTTGATGAGAGTGTTAGTCAATTTAAGAAAACTGAGAAAAATGCAGCTCTACCAAATATTTCATGTTCCTCTAAATTTTTATCACTCCTGGACCAAAATATAATTGTGATAATATAATTCTGATATGTCCAACCTATTGCTTCATTGTTACTATGGTAAGGGGTGATGAGGCTGGAAGTTTGTTTGTTCATTGTGGGTTTTTTTAAATTTGTTTTGAGCAGGTATCTTCAGAAGTTTAATTGTTTGCTTGGTGCCAGGCAGTAGAACGAACTTCTAGTTAAATTGCAGTTCATTTTTTTGCCTTCAGATGGTCTGGGTTGCTTTCTGAGACATCTCTGCTGATTGTTGATCAGCACTGGAGTGCCATAGGTATAAGCGTACTTGGGGTTGCATGTCACCATTTATTTTCCTAAGTTAGTAAAATATTTTGCTATACTCTGTCCCACAGCGAGTGTTGAAGTCAAAACAGATTAGTGTCTTGAAAATATAGCTCTTCTGGTAGCTGATATTTTCTCTCATTCCTCTGTTTATTCCTGCCTGCTACTGCAAGTCTTTGACCTCATGTTTAATGCTAGTACCACTTTGTATCTACTCTTTATTGCATTTGGATGACCTAAGAAAATACTTTGTGTTTTTGTGATGTTCCCTACTGATCGTGCCAAATAGTGAACAATCTCTAGTTAAACCTCACTTCCATCAGAGATTGTAGAATTATTAAGGCTGGAAAATAACTGAAAGATGGAGCTCAGCTGTTAACCTCAAAGTCTGAGATATAAACGTTGTGTTACTTGTCCGAGGCTCTGTAAAATTAGTGACAAATATGAAGAAATAATGTTAAAAACCTGGCTTCTGGCCATAATTAATTTTTCAAAGTAAATTGTAAATACTTTATATATTTGACACAATGATACAGGTGCTTTAAAGCATGGAAGTGTTATTGATGGAATTTCTTTCTTTCTACTGTGGGATTTTTGGCAAGCCCTATTGCAGGAGTCTGACTTGTCTGGATACATGGGATAAAAGGGGTGGTCTCTTAGCTGAACACAGCAAACACAAATAAGTAAAAGCAAATATTCTGATGGCCTTATAAATTATCTGATGGAGAGGGCTGCTAACTTAAATCTCCTTCAGCCACACTTTGAACCCTCCTGGCATGGTGCAGTTATGTTATTTGTATCATTAAATAATCTTGAGTGCTGTGTGGTATGCTCTTGTATTTAACACCCACTCATTTTTGAAATGGAACCTGCATATTACAGTAAAGTTGAAAGGCATATAGTCTGTTCTGAAACATGCAAATAATACCCTTTAGTGCTGAGAGGAATTAAGCACATATATCAAGAGGAGACTATGTCCTAAAGTCTAATCTGTCTAGCTGTTTTCTCTACAATAAATTGCATTTTATCTGAATCAGTGTTATTTTTGCCAATAGGTATTCTAAAACTTGATACTATGAAAATTCAGGGCAACAGGAATTAAAGCTCTTCTGCAGAGTGAAATTTTGAATTTTGAGAAGCCTCACAGATTTCTAAATAACACCATGTGGTAAAACTGTTCCTTGAGCCAATACATTTATGGATTAACTAAGTACTGCTTGCTGTGTTTGCACATACAAACTCCCTTCAGAAATTTAATTTACAAAACATTACAGCCTAGCAAATATTGTATGAAGATCTGCTGCCTGGCATTATTTTTACTTGAGTTGTAGATATATTTTCATTTTCTTGTCCCATTTGCTGTACAAGGCCTTTGACCACTTTGGGTGGTGATTTTTTTCTTCTCAAAATATCCTCAGTATGTTTACATCAAGGAATAGAATTTAGATTATGGGAACGATTAGATTCAAAGCAATAACATAGCTGTTTTGTGGTTTTGGTGTTTGTTTTTTTTTTAGACTGTGACTGCAAATATAGATACTGCTGCAGCACCACAGACCATATGTGCACAACAATTCCTTGCTGTATATTTCTGGCTTATAAATACAACTCCAAGCTTCCTTTGATGTTAATTCTCAATGTTTATTTCTGTTTGATTTCACCTGTCAGTTACCGTGTTTACCTCTGACACGATTTCTGCTCTGGAACAAACTTTCCACAAGGCAGTGAAAACTCTTTTCTAGAAGGCTCATAAGAAAAACTCAGGTGTCTGGATTTTAAGTGTTTCCTAATGTTCTTTCTGGCTTTTTCATTAAATATTTGCTATAGTTCTAAGAAGCAACTACTTTTCTTGAATTATAATGGCACAACTCTACCATCTATTCCCATATTTCACTGTCTTCCACCACCCATGCAGGGTTTCAGCCTTGCATCAGAATATCGGATTTGTAATTTAATCCCCTGAATTAGATAGTGTGATGAGTGTGAAAAGCTTGGGCAGTATATTGGTTTATATAAAATAAACCCAAGACATCTTGTTGGCTTAAAAACCCCCAAATGCACACACAATCCTGCATATCCCTCTAAAAATACCAGACTCCCAAAGAGAAAACTCAGAGTATGTGCTCTTTGTAAAGCAAAGCTACAGGAACTCTTTTCTGACCCAGCATCCTCCTTTTTATTAGTTTGGAGTAACTGTAGCGTTTTAGCCAAGGCTTTCCTTAGTCTCTACTAATTTTTGAAATGACAATGACAGTGTTCTCTTAGTAAAGCAGCACTCCCCTCTTCTGCCTGCACTCCAAAGGCACGTGCCTGTCTAATTCAAAGGGATGCACGTTACTCGCTGTAGTTGGGAATAAAATACTAGCTAATGGTGAGAATGAGCAGTGTTGGCTTATTGCTTTGAATTAGTCGTCAGATAAGATTTTTCAGTGTTTTTCTGAAGGTGGAAAACCTGACTGCTGGCCCAAACTGGAGAAGCTAGGCAAGTGTTCTTCCCCTCATACCAAATAATAGTTAGGAGCTTGAGTTGGTTCTATCCCTCCTGCGTGCTTCTAACACAGTTAAGGAAAACCGGAGACAAGTTACAGGACAAGAAATTTCTCCTCATGCTTGCATTGCCCTTCCTCTCTAGCTCTCAGTCCATGTATAAATGTGTACATGACAGGTTTTAACAGAAATTATACTGGAAGGGACTTTCAGAAGTACTTTAGGAGCCTCTATTATATCTTCTTTATTCCTGACAGCCATTTCTTTCACCTGTTTAAAATACCAGCTTAGAGATTATGTTCATCTCACTTGTGTTGGCAGGGAGGGCGAAGGGCTGAAATAGAGGCTAATTTTCTGGGGAGGAAATGGAACCTTTATTATTGCAACTGCAAATATTTTTTTTATCTAGTACACTATGGCTACAGATGCATTCGTCACTTCTGTCTGACAAAAAGCTTTTGCATACTTATAGACTATCATCACATTTCCCATATTCTATTCTATTTCAGCTAAACAGTTCCAAATACTTCTGTCTTTTGTCATAGGTAATGAACCCTGGCTGTTTGAGTGCCCCGTTTCACTCTCTCCAGTTAGTCTATATTTCCTGGAAATCAAAGTGAGAAGCTGCATGGCATGCTCCAGCTGCAGCTTTATTGGCCCTGCCTAGAGGGAAAAGATTTCCTGATGCATCTTGACTCTCACTTCCAGCTGTCTGATGGGGGTATTTGGCTTTTACTCAACAGTGTAACATTGTTGACTCGTGTTCCTCACTGATGCATAACAAGCCTCATATCCTTTCCTGTAAAACTGCTAACTACTTGATCCACGTGCTACATTTGCATAGCTAATTATTCATGCTTAGGTACAGAACCTTGCCTTTGTCCCCACTGAATAAACATCCTTTGTTTTTCAGCAGCTTTCCTACTTGTCAAGATAATTTGAATTCCTAGCTTGTCCTCTAGCTTATTTGTAGTCCCTACAAGGTTTGTTATCTGCAGATTTAGAAACTCATTGAGATTTCACAAATCTGTCCTGAAGACAAAGGTCTTAATATTTGGTACTCATCCAAATCTTGAAATACAGTGTAATCAGGAAATGCACTTAATCCTTAAACAATGTCTTTCTTATTGTGAAATTTTAAATTGCCTATTCCCAAGTGATGTGAATATTAGGGGATGATGTTAGTTTAAGAAGATGAAAGAAGAATGCCTGCTCCGTTTCATAATTTACATTAAAAGATAGCTCTGTGAAATAATCAGTAGCTTGGATCAGTTTCTTGAAACAGCAAGAAATTTTGAGCAGATTTTTACAAAAAATTAGAGGTCATATTTAGCCAGACAGGTGAAAAATCTGTTAATTAATTTGCAAAAAAAATGCTTTTGATTATTTCAGTTTCTGTGCAATTTTAAGCTGTTTTTGTAATTCAAAAAGTTTCAGGTTGGCTTACAATTGCTGCACAATGCATCTGTGCTACTAATGGCAAAGACAGTCCTTTGGGGATACTTTTCAGAAAGTTATTGAGGGGGGTTTTGGGGGTATTTTTGTTTTGGTTTCTTTGTTTAATTGTTTTTGTTTGGTTTGGAGGTTTTCTGTTGCTTTGTTGTTTTTTTGTTTGTTTTTTGGTTTTTTTTGTTTTGTTTTGGGTTTTTTTTTGTTTGTTTTTTTTTTTTTTCCACAATGGCAGCATATATTGAAGGAAGAACCCCAATCAGAATTTGAGCTAAATATTGAAATGTTTTCAGAGTTCAGGCCATGATACAACTGAAAGCCTTAGAAGGGAGTCCTGTCCCTGGAGCTTGAGACACCTCCAGCCTATTCCTGCAGAGCTTGAATTTTCTGTGGGTTGAATTTGAAAGCTCAGCACAGGTACCTGTGCCACAGGAAAAAGCTAATGCAGGCTATCCTCAGCATTGTAACTGTTATAGATGTTAAAAGATGTGTGAAGTTGTGCCATTAGCCAGAGAAATCTACATTTCATATACAGTGAATTTAATTTTTTTGTATAAGTGTCTCTAAGGTCAGCATGGGGACACTCTGCAGTGCTCCTGAGATGAGAGTTTGAAGATGCTGCACTGAGCAATCTTCCCAGCACTCCTATGAGAAACAGGGATGGGTTCATCATGAGATTTTGTAAAGTTGAAAAGAATTGTCACTGGCAATAGTGTTTTTTAATTATTCCCATGAACAAGGCCATGAACTAGACTGTGCATTGGAGGAATTTGGATCTAAGTAAATTGCCTTGTGGTATTTTTGTTTTGAAAAATGCTTGTGTGTGTGCTGAGGGGAAAGAAATTATGCTCCAAATTATGTATTCTGCCCCATTCTAGATTCTCAAGTGCCAGTGCCTTGTCTAGTTCAGGAAAAGCTTTTGAAAAGCTTGAGTGTAGTTTAGAGTCAGTGTGTCTCCACATCATGGTACAGAACGACTGCTCTTGAGGAACACTGTAAGGAAGGGACTCTTGATTATTCATCTGAATATTAATATGCTTACGGACTTTATCTGTTACAAAATTGTCATGGTTCCTTGATTCACTGCACTAACTAAACAGTCCTGGAGTACACAGAGAATGCATCAAAGCGACTCAACACACCCCAATCCCAAAGCACATGTTGGGTTACCTGTAAGGCAGGGTACAAACAATACCAGGAGGAAAGTCAGATCTGCCTAGGGAGATTTGAAATCTACAGTGAAAAACTTTGAAAGAAAATTCCCTTCTGTTTCCAATCATGTGATGAAGACCAATATTTAAGTATTTTTTAATGTTGTGGGCTGTCAGAATGCATTATAGGGTTGTAATGGAGGAATAAGGAAGGAGAGGGTTTCATTTCAACTTCCGAAATGTCAGACAGAAGAATAATCACAGAACTTGCATGGAAAAGGCATTCTGTACCTTATGTGCACACTGTCAATCAACCAAAAATATAAACAGAGCAATTGGTTTTATTGGTTTCAGAGTAAAAGTTAAAATGAGCTTACTGTAGCAGAAGGAAGTCCTTGCACCTCTAAGTGTGTGGTGGTGAATGTGTGTAATTAAAGAACTCGAGTTAGTCTGACAATTGATGAGTTACACTGTTCCACAACTGAATTCTTGGCACAATTTAGTTCCTACAGGGAAAAGTCATATACATAGGAGGAAAAAAAACCCAAACTTGTCATGAATGCTGCTATACTTTCTTTTCCTCATTTTGTGTACACCTTAAAAAAATGTTACTTGTATTTTCGTAGAAGGGTTCTTCAAAGGATTGTCGCTTAGAATGGTTTAATGGCTTTCAGCATCTATGAATATAATAATACCTGTTATAAGTTATAATAATACCTGTTTCAAATTGTTAGTGATATCATTAAATGCAGTGAGAGAGGCTTATAAGACTTAAAACTCTTATGGTGCACAGATAAATAATTATTAATAATAGACTCTCTTCAGCTTCATTAACAGTGAGGGTTAAAGGTAAGTTATCAGTCTCTTAACTGTTCTTGATAAAACCATACTGGGTGTCTTGGAGGAGGCTTGGCAGGGCTGGGAGGTGGTTTAGGGATTTTCTAAGGAGGCCAGAGAGCAGCAATGCTGCTATAGCTCTTTCTATATCTTTAGTATTTTAATTACTTCTGTTGTGTATGGAAGTGGGAATTGTGAACTACAAATACCTTTTCAAAAGGGGAGGGGGGAGGATCAAAATAAAAACTGAGGGAAAGCATTAAAAGCAGACATGAAGGGTGATTGGCTTTGCATGAAAAAAGGGAAGTGCAGATGGTGTGTGGTGATGCTAATCATTTACCAGGAATGATTAATCGGTAATGGAGTTTTTAGGTCTGAGTTCAGTATCCCAAAGCAAGAGTAGATAAGCAGCATGAATCACACTTTGATTAAGAATGAAGTTCACCTCTGTACTAATCATAAGAAATGCATTTTTTCACTTTGATATGTCTGTCTCTCTATAAGTAGATGGCAGAAGCTTTCTTTTAGAAGTATTTACGTTCTGTAATCTGGAGCAGCCTGCTTCAAACTGCAACAGCTTTTTAACTGCTTGGCACCTTTCTGAGCTCTTATTTAGTAACCTCAATAAGATAACCACAGCCTCAGTTGTGAATGACTGTTGGTCACCCAAGCCATTAGCTAAGGCAAAATACCTGACAATTCAGCTTGACAAACTTAATGAGAATTCCAAGGCTGCTTAATTTATCAACCTTTAACATTAGAATGCTTTGCTTCTGCAAAGCTTCAGTGTTATGAATGTTATGTGCTGAATCTTTTGTCAATAGTTAATGATCCTCATCATTGTGAAAACTCTGAATAGAATAATCTGATCAGTTCATTAAAACAGAAAGGTCTGAACAAAATAATAATGCCATTGTTTACACTCCAAGCAATGAAGATGAGATTAATTTCTGGTGTATTTCCATAAACTTTAATACAGCAGCTCTATGAGTACTTTTAACCTAAGAAAAAGAAGTCATCCTTTGTGAGGAATGCCAGAACTCCACCCTGGCAGTCCTTTTTTTGTATGGTTACCCTCTTGACTTAGGTGTATATTACTGGAGATCCATAGAGACTGAGCTGTGTGTGTTGTTTTGTGTAGAAGGTGGATTTTGAATCACTCAAGTACTAATGGGGGAAATATGTGGCTCATCTCCTCTGAGATGCATGAAGTGATAGTTTTGTCAATGTGAATTTACCTTGGTCATTTTTGATATGTATTCTAGAACAATATACATGATAAAGCTGTACTAAGTGTAAAGATATAGTGTGAATCCAGAGAACATGGCTAAATCTGTTTGATTACTATCCCCCTGCTGCTGGAAGTGAAATGGGGAGATGCACTAAAGTGAGATATTTGGAAAAATCTACCCTGACTTAGGGAGCATGCACTGCTATGCAAGGCTGCTCAGAACAGCCAAATTTGGTTTCTGCTCTCAGTTATTCAACATCTCCCTCTCAAAGACTGTAGAGAAGGTAAACTGCTACTAAGTTACCTTCAGCCCACATAATTCTGTCACTTCAGGCTTGATTTCCTACCCTGAGACACAGTTGTGATTTGAGATGCAGGGGCTGGCAGAGACCTACTTGAGGAATGCTAATTGCTTTATGAAGCTTTACTTGTAAATTTGTTTGTAAGCCACCACGTAGATCTTCTGCCAAATTGTGTAGCTGCTTGCAGTAATATAAAATTTCAGTGTTTTTTGGACACCTTGCAACAGTTACCTACAAGTAGTACAACTGATTAGCTGACTAAGCACTTTCTGGTGTCCTAGGGAAGTCACCATCCTGATCAATGTTATTGGAGTAAATATCAAGCACTAAATGAAACATAAGTGATGTTTAGATTATCTTGATTTGAAAATCTTAAACCCCTTAATGCAGTATATGGTTTTTCCATTTTTGTGAGATGCAGGATTTTCTGTATCTTGTTTAAAAGGTTGCAGAATCTTAAAGGTTCTGTTTAACTTGGAAAAAGTGAGACTTATTCATATTCTTCAAAGATATATAGTTCTTTTCTTTAAGGCTGCTTCCCAGAAGAGTTTTAGACAGGCACTTTTCCATCCACTGTGTTGAAATTACATTTCTCTACTAACAGAGGTCAGTGGAGCTCTGCCCATGTCTCTGCCAGTGCAGAGAAATAAAGTACTGAAGCCTGGTGGCCCTTGGTGGGAGGGAGCTCCTTTTGGCTCTTCTGCCAATTTCAGCAAGCATCCTGGACTGTTAACTTCCACACCCATTCAGCAAAAATTGACTTTATGATTACAGAGCTGGAGCCATGGCCATACCTCCTTTCTCTCCTCTGGTAACCAGAAATACAATTTAGCAAAAGATTTGAAAACCTTTCATTTTGGAAGAATGACTGATTGTCTGTCTGTTCATGTCTTCATCAATAAGCAGCCACCAAATCACTAAATTTCCAGCTTAACTGAGTATAGCCAAATCACTAAACTTTTCCAATAAACTAATATATCTCCTATTTCCCAGTGTTGAAATAGATCACAGGCAGACTGCACTTGCTTTATAAATGTAGAATAAATAACATAATTTTATGCAAGAATATACAGCAATGTGTTTATGATTATATTGCTGCCTTATGTCATTACTAACACCTCCAGAAATAACTGACTTGAGCACTTCTTTCTTATCCTTAAAGAATCAAAATTGCAGCAACTTGTCTTTAAAAAGCACTCACTATTGTACTTCCAGAAATCTTCAGACTTAAGGTGAGGAAAGGCTTGTTTTCACAGCATTTACAATGAAGTTTTATTGTTCCTAGTACTTGTTACAGATTGTGAGTAATCAAAACATGCTAGATAGATATTACTAGGTTTAAGGATTTCTTCCCTGTGCCAAGTTTTCTATAAAGCATTTGTTGAAGTGAGATATAAGCAACAGATGTATCAAAATGGGACTTTCCTGAACATCCCTGCCATAAGACATTTCTCATCAACTCACTGCTGAACTGGTAATCCTAATTATTTTAAAATTATTTCATACGTTTGCTTGTACATGAAATGCATAAATCACATCTTAGTCTAGTGTCTCTATGCACAGGGCTTTTTTTCTGGTTCCACCTGTTCAGGAGATGTGATGGAACTATGTCAGACATAGAGACAGGCTATTTGGAGCTAGTTATTGGCTCACAAGTATTACTTTCATGAGACAAGGCAATTGTTTTTTCTGTTTTTTAACTCATCATACTTAATCACAATGATAGGTATAATTTTGACTACTATCTAGCAAATTTGAAAATCTAGAGCTTTCTTTAGCATTTTTTAATGGACTAAGTACTCTGAGTAGTTAGGCTTTTAAGAAGTCTGATTATTGTCTTATAGTGCACTTTCATGATTAATTCCAGCACTGAAGTTCCCTATTTTCTTAGCACTTCCAGCAAATGCTTGTCACCACTTTTTTTTCTCCATGTTTTACCCAGTTTCTAAAAAGGTCAGTGGTAGTTTTTCCATTCTCTTCAGTTTTTATGAAATAAAGGAATCATGGTTTTATTTTTATCCTGCTTTTATTGAAAAAAAAATTATAAATATTCAAGTAAGAAATAGGCTTTATTAAGAGTTCAACAAATCCCCAAAGAGAGACAGGTGTTGATAAAAGATGCTACTGGCATATGGCTGTTAATATCCTCATTCTTTTTCTACAGTCATAAGAGAGACAGAGGTTCTGGATATTTGAATTACAGTCTAAATATACCTTCTCACTCCAGGTAAAAACGGCAAGATGTCTCACCTTAACTTAGAGCTTGACCTTGTGAATAAAAACATGTTTTTAAAGTATTTTTGAGGAGAGTTATTAGAGATCTATGGAGAAAAAAAAATTGTCTGATATTGAGAACCTGCCTTGATTCTGGTATGATCAGCATTAGTAACACAGTAGTTTATTTTGTTCTCATACACTTTTGAATGCAGTAATTTTAGGCAAAAATAAAATGTTAAGCTAAACTGATTAAAATAGTTTTCTCAGGGTGGATCACTCAAGACTTTTTCCAATTCCTCTTTCCTTTACTCTGGTGTGAAGATCTCAGTCAGGTTCTCCCAGTCCTGTTAGAGTGTGTGCTCATTCAAAATTTCATTCTTGACAGATAGAAATTAAAATGTCAGTCTCTGCAGTCCTTTTCCTCTTCCTCCCACAAAAGTGACAGAGATGGAATGCTAACCATAATCCAGATGAAATATATAAGGGATTTTTCAGTGAAACAAAGAGGGGAAAAAAGCTTAGGAGATGAGATTTCTGTAGACATAGTGTGAGACTTAGACCCCTTTTTCTTGTTGGGCTTTTTCCCCTGGGAAATAGTGCTGTAGTAGGCTTTGCCCAAGACAGTATGACCATCACCCATGACAAAAATGCAAATGTTAAAACAGAGAAGCTGATGTGAAATGTTTCTTCATTGCACAAAGATGAAAATAAAGATAAAGCCCATGATCTGAAATTGAATCCTTTGAATGAGACATCCTTACATTCATACTATGACCACAATCAAATCATGTATCAAAAGCCAGGGTTTTAGTCTTCTCTGTTCTGTATAAATTAGGTTTTTCCTATTTTATTAGCATTTTCATTAAAAGCTACATATTTTTCCACTGCTAATAGTGTATGAACACTTTCATTTCTAATGAATTAAATTTAAAAATTTCTGAAAAACTCTAGCCTGGTTTCCCCTACTATGTAGCATCTACTTCTTTTCAGCCAAGATTATCTCCCCAGGAAATGTATTTGAGTCATACTGATATGTTAAAGGTTGCCTTTTAAACACACCATATGAGGTTTCGCCAGTGCAATATGCTAAATAAATGTGTATTTAATATATATAATACCTAGAACAGATTATGATAAAATGTTTCATATCAGATGAGATAAAAATGTCACCTATTGCTCACTTGTAATGTTTTTGTCATTGCAGACTACATATTTAGGCCAGATGAAACTGCAAGGAAAGTAGCAACTTGAGCTTGACTCAATGATCTTTCTCAGACTATTGTGTGACTCAAATATCAGTAAGTATAGTGTTTGTTCTACACCAAATTAGACTTCTGTTCCTGGCTAGGACAGGTTTTCAAACAGGAAGAATTTGAAGTTATGTTTATGCAAAAGGAAAAAGAAGAGAATAAATCTATTGCATTTTGTTCTAATTTAATTTAACTCTTGTTGTGGAGGCACTGAATGAGTCTTTACTCAGCTATTGGACACTGACCAATATGGGATTTTTGTCATGCTGTCCTTTATGCACTTGTAGAACAATATAGTTTGGAAGGGATGTCTATAGGTCATCCAATCCATTTTACACAACTTACCTGTTGGAGACTTAATATAAGATAATCTCTTCAACAACCTGCTTCACTGAAAAAGAGACTACACAGCAGGAGGGAGTATGTCTTTATTCCTGAACTAGTCCTTCTCATTTGTAGAATTTTCAAGATAGTTCATAACACTGAGATCATGTGTTACACTAGGGTGGGCAATTAACTAATTATATAAACTATATGAGTTCTGGAGATTTCTAATGCTCAGCTTCACCAGTGGAATCTCCAGGAGTCATAAAGGATAAATAAATTAGGGGAAATATTTGGCCTCTGGGCTTTATGTTTTCAGCAAAGATGAATGTATATTTTCCTTCAATGGAAGTATTGACCTTCTCTTTGTTTTGGTCAATACTTAGTTCTTGACTCAATTAATCTCAATAGATACCCAAACAAAGATCAATATTTATTGAAATTGTGGGAATTATGTATATGTGGGGAGCAAATGGATTTCCACAAGTTTTGTTAAGAGCTTAGATGTCTAAAAAAGCCCAACACTTCTCAGTGGAATATGTAGAATCTTGAGCTTTGCCAATGACATTGAAGCGCCAGGAATTTTTCCTATTCTTTCCTTTAAAAGCTGTTGTATGCTTGGCTTCTTTGTGTGCTAAGAAATCCACTAAGATTTATCACAGTGTCTTGAGAAGAGAGGATAACATGTCTTTGGTTGCCTGCTTGGACACCTGAAATGAATGTTTCCAGCATAGTCATGATTTTTTTTTTTTCTTGTGTTCCTTGGCCCCCAAGAGAAGCCCTTGTATCACACAAGAGCTGGAAGAGCCTCCCCCCTTTCCTATGACCCTGCAGGCCCTCTGCAGGGTCCCTGGTGTGAGTGGTGCTTCTCTCCCAGGTTAATCAGAGCTCCTCTGAAAGATCTGCCTTCCTAAGATTGAATTTTGCCCATACATGTCTCTACCATTTTCTCTTCTAGAGGTTGAATTTTATTTTCTTGTGCTTTCAGTGGAAGTGGTGGGAAAGGGAATGAATGAACTGAAATAGTGTCTGCTAATAATGGCACGCATTTATCTCCATTACTTTCATGCACATTAAATATGCATGGAATCAGATAAATATATTTTTAAAATGTGAATAATATGGGGGGTTGAATGTTACATTATGAAGCCCCCTTCAGGCAGAAGCCCTGGGGGTTCCCAGGTTTGCAGCCCTTTTCAGTTCAGTGTTTCTAAAAATCCTTTTTCATTAGAAGAGAATTACTTGCACTGTTTTTCAGAATTATTTTTAAGGTAGTTCTTCAGCTACATATTGATGTGTACTTTATCTTCATAGCTCTTTGACCTACCTACAGAGATGCGGGAAGAAACAAACAAAACCCAAAAATCCCCCCACCTCCCCACAAGAGAAAACAGCTGAGGTTGCAGTCATATGCAGAAACAGATAGTTAAAATGCAATTGCAGGGACCCATCACTTGCTTGAGTTGTGAGTAATAAATATTGAATGAGAGCTGAAAGCAAACTGCTGGTGGAAAAGTTCACTAAATAAATTTATTCATCAAAATGTGAGCAAATGCCTCAAAAATATTTTTTCCCTTGTTAACAGGCTGAGTTCATTGGTTAAATTATTGGTTGCTAAATAAATGTGTTGCTTAATGATCCACAGAGCAATTAACCTGTCACTTCGTACACTAATTTACTAAATCCTTTCCAATCTCTCTTAATATTTAGTCCTTATTGTTAATTTGAAGAGATTAGACATTTATTTAAATATATTTAATGTTTCCTGGCAAAATGTTTAATATAAATCTGCTACTAAACCTCATTGATACCAGAGAAATGAATCTGATATTATGACTAAAAGTGTTAGAATTTAAGGGCCGTGCCCAATTGCTGAAGTGTTACAAACAGGAAATTCAGGGTCAGTCTCTAGTGCTAACTTTGATGGATTTATGGGATGTTGACATTGGCTGGAGTCTCTGGACATGGTCTAGTCCCCCTACTGTGACCAAGGGTTGCCCAGGACTGTGTCCAGATGGGTTTTGAATATCTCCAAGAATGGGGACCCCAGCATTTCTGGGCAGGCTGTGCTATTATTTAATCACACAGTCAAAAAAAAAAAAAAAAAAAAAAGGAATTTGAAATGCTTCATTTAGTGCTCCTTTTCCCATTGTGCTGTCATTTATGCACATTGAGATTCCCTCAAACTTTTTCTTCTCAAGGCTGATCGGTCCCACATTCTCAGGCTTTGCTTGTTGGTCAGATGTTTCCATCCCTTGAGCATCTTTGCAGCCCTTTGCTGGGCTTGCCCCAGCACGTCCTTGTCTCTCTTAGAGCTGGGAGCTGATAACTGGGTGCAGCTCTCCAGGGGTGTCTCAACACTGGCCAGGCAGGCAAGGCTCACTTCCCCTGACCTCCTGGCAGTACTCTTCAGAATGCAGACCAGGATCCTGTTGGGCATCTTCTCAAGTCCTTAGATTCTAGAATTTTTAATCAAAATGAAGAATAATGGGAAAATTACTATATTTCATTGTGCTGCTTTTACTATTTACATATATGTGTTTATTGGTTCTGTATTGGATCCCTTACGTATGAGTCTTTGCAACTACAAACAGCAGTGCAATATAACTGAGAATTAGTATTTTTCTCAGCTTTTGAATAAAGCCTGTGACATTGGATAAACATAAAATAAGTTTTCTCACCCAGTAATGTACATTATTAAACAGGGAACCTCATAATGCTTTTCAGGCAGAACTACATTTCTCTAAAGTGGATGGTATGCTTGCTTACTGTATCTCAGATATTAGCTACAGCTTAAGTATTATATTTAAAAGAATCTTAATGAAGATAAACAAGTTGATAGGAAAAAAATTATATGTAGCCTTGCTTTATCTTTCACATGATATTTGGGACTTTCAGAAATAGTGATCATGCCTCTTTGAAAAAGAACTCAGAAGACTCAATATTCCAAATTAAAAGTAGGAGCCTTCTGATGTGATAAAGATCCTTATTCTTTAAATGGAGATATTACTTCTGAAAGTTGAATGATAAGAGGTTTAAGAGAAGGTTCTGTCATTGCTGTTTACCCAAGTAACCAGCCAGGCTTTAGTGTTGCTGCTTCTAAGTCCAGTGTAATACCACAAGGGCATTTAATTTCTGACTTAACAGATGATAGTCCTGCTTTTGGAGCAAACCTCTGCATCACCCATGCTTACTGTTCCCAAGTCCATGTTACAGAACACTGAGTGTGACCCAGGCTCCTTTCAGCTGAAACAGAACTGGAACATGCACCCTAAGAGAATGCCCAATGCATTCTAGCTGTAAAAGAGATGGGAGTAGATGCGAGGTCACCCAAAGTTTTAACAAAATGTGAAGGAAACTTTGTTATCTGAGCATACAGGAACCCCTCAGTCAGTCACACTTGAGCACATATGATAGGCAGAGGTCCTTGTGCCTTTTGTTGTGCAAAGGGTCATCAGTTCAAGGCCTCTTGTCTCCAGCTCCCACCCAGAGCTCAACTGCAGCTTTCTCTGCAGCTGCACCCCAAGCTGCATTGATGGAGTCTTCTACAAATCAGAGACTGACACTGGGCAGAGATCAGTTGTCAGCAGTTTGTTGTTCATGGTTAGATAGTGAAAGATCTCAGTTTGGGTATCAGAAATCCTTCTAACTTTCTGCTTTGCCCTAAATGCAAGTAAATTAACAGCATTACAAAACCCAAAGAACTAAAACATTTAGGTTATTAAATTACTTCTTTTTAGTTAATGCACTTTGGGATTATTTTTTCTCCTAAGGAGCTACTATATAATAGACATATCCAAATGAAGTACAGGAACTTTGCAGTCCCATCTGAATACATGTTAAGCATGTTACCTTTCTTTAGATGGCTGATTTTTGAATTGATCTGTTTAAATTCTCTTCAGACAGCAATTAGTCATAGACTGTCAACAAGTAAAAACAAGATTGTAATTATTAACTCGGAGATATGTTGCTGTTCATAATCAGATATAGATATGATACCCAATTTTATAATTTCATGAAAACGTTCAAGCAAATTACAGTCTCTTAATAACTTGATGGCAGTTTTATCTTTGATATTATCTCTGTTGCTAGTTAATATTGACATAATATCTTCTTGTAAAAATGGTTGTCTTTCTAATCAAATGTAGCACATGGTAGGGAAGGAATGTGTGTTAATGAAGAAGCAGAGTATACTGGAAAGTGTTTGAACAGCACAGCTTTCAAGTAAAAAAAAAATAACAACAAACCAAATCCACCCACTGGACCCATTATTAGTCTGAAGATATTTGTGGATGGGCATCTGGCCACCTACATACCAGTTATGTTTTGGCATTTATTTCTGATGCTGAATAAGTACACTGTTACAATAGATTTTTTCCCCCAAGTTACTGGTATGGCAGGTACTGAGTGTTCCCATATCACTGTGGCTGGTAGGCAGATGGTGTGAGTACAGCAAGAGAAAGTGGGATGAAAATCCTGCTTAGAAGTGGGCTGGGATGCTGCTGAAGGCTGGCGCCAGATTGGGCATCTTAAAGACAGCTGGAGTCCATACAAAGGTTTCAAAATTCACCATGAGGGTTTACATCTGAGCTCCAATGTTACAGCCTTTCAGGCAGCCTTGCAGATGAGCTGTCTTTGCTTGTCCTCAGCTTCTAGAGCTGGGTGAGGCTGGATGTGTCCAGCACAGCTGTACTGGACAATGCCCAGGCCTTTCACCATTATCAAACTGGTGGCAATAGCAAAGGGTAGCAGTGCTGCTATATCCAGCTGTTGATCATTGACAGATCTCTTTAGCTCTCATTAGTGCTGCATCAAAGCCATGATCATCAACATTGGATGCATTGGTAAGAACAGAAATATGACAAAAAAATAGTATTGGAAAATGCCAGTTGAATTAAATTTACTGGCCTTATTATATCAGATAATGACTTAGATTTGTGTGACCTGTGAGTGACTAAGAGAAGGTAATTACTATTCCTGCCAGGGAAAATAAAATAAGTATTTAGCAATATTTTTCAGACCCTCACACTGAAAAGACCCATTGTATGGCCATCACAAAAAATCTGAATAAACATTGTCCTATTCTGTTAAAAATGAAAGAGGGTAATATTCTGCAATACATGGAAACAACATAGCATTGAGAGAAGGAAAGAAAGAGACAGCAGATGCTGTTTTCCAGACTAAATCTCCTCTAATGCACTCCAGGGACCTCATTTAATCAAGCATCATTCTCACACTTCATCACGTATATTATTCAGAAATGATGAAGAATTCTGGGAATAAACTAGTCATTTATTTCAGGATAAATGAATTTTAAAATTTATTGTTATTTAAGCTATTTTGAAAAATTTAGTTTTTCCTTTATTTTTCCCAGAGGCCCCCAGCTCAGTTTAATCAGAAACTTCTATTTGCAGGGTAGATCAGGATCGTGGCTCTCTTTGTAAAAGTCATTTTTCTGGGACATACCTTCTTCTGTTACTGCATTCTTTCTACCTCTGATTATCAGTTTTTAAAATGTTTCTTTCAGTGCACTGTGACTTAGGGGAATAGGTTTAACAATTCTATGCTAAAAAAGAATTTCTTTTTTTCCCTGGCTGTGTCCATTAAAGTGACTTAGCATAAAAAAGACTCTCCATCAAAATCCTTTCCTTTTTTTCCTCATGTCTTCTTGGCTGCTGGTTTTCCCTGCCCTTTTCCATCATCTGCTGTTTACCTCTAGCACTTCTCTTGTCAATTTTATAATGATGGTGCAGCACAACCTGACACTGTCCAGGTAAATATATTCAGTTCTTCCTTGAAGAGCTTATACAGACTGATACTTCTCCAGGAAGAATTCTGTCATATTTAATCACCCAGAGTGGTGCCTTATCTGCATGTTGGGGGGCACAACCCAGCTTCTGTAAAATATCAGAATGGCTTTCATGGCTAGATCACATACTTGTAAACAGCGGCTCTCTTGTTCAATTATTTTGGATAGAGGGATTTAAATTAGGTTAATATAATTTATAAACCCTCCCTGCTTGGAGCTGTCTGGGTGATAAATTGGACAGCCATATGATGGGCTGCATTTATCTTATACAGGGTCTCTTCACTGCATGTTAATCTACCCCTGGGCACTTCAGGCCTTTGCCAGGGCTTGCACAGTCAGGGAAGAAAGCACATGTTGTAAGTGCTAAATGGAGTTAGATTTAGCTTATATATGAAGAGAAAATAATCTTATTACAGACAGAACCATCCTCTGTACCTCTATGCATTTTTTACATATGTGCATATATGTTTTTTCTTTCCAATATCAATAATTTTCTGCTAAAAATTGTCTAGCTTTTACCAGAAATGAAGGAGCACTCTATTTTTTTCTATTTATCTTCAGTCAAAATTATTGTTTTGAAAGGGAAGAAATACTAACTTTTAATAGTTTTAAAAAAATTATGCATTTCCTGTTAGCATAAGAAAATACTCTTCCACAAAATTAGGAAATATCTGGATAGCTTTCCGTCAAGTCATGGAAACTGGATGGGAGTTGAGGGGATGTACTACAAGTGAATTAGTCAAGCAACAGGCATTAAACCTGGGATCTTTCTTCTGGATTGCAACCTGTTTTCTTTTAGGCATTGTCATCCAAGCATGCAGGTGAATGTTCATCTTTCAGTGGTGTGTCTGGGAGATCCCATGGGTCCCTTCCAGGCTGCAAGCCCTGGTACACTCCTGGCAGAAATGGAGAATCAGGAATGAGGGATTTAGCAATTATTTGCTGTCAGGCTTTTTCCAGCACCACTGGGGTGAGATGTGGATAAAGCAGGCAACTGACCCTGACAGCAAAGGTTACAAAGATTTGATGGAAAAAAAAGTCTTAATATTTTCAATGTCAAGGTGATTTGTGCAATAAACAAATTGTCCTGCCCCCATTACATTCTTAGAATGCTTGTCCTCCATTTAAAAAGTGGATGAATTAGTGGGCCAACAAGAAATTCAAGAGAGACTACTGAAAAAACAACAAAAAAAAATTAAAAAGTAAAATCCACTATGAAAATTCTTGCAGAACTATGGAATTATTTGTTCACAAATGCTCAACCATTGTATGAATCATGATCCATTCCTGGAAGGCCCTAGAAAGGTCCAGTTTCATTTCATATAAGTTCTCTTTGTATATTTTGATGTCTCTTTTCCCATCTTTTTATTGTCTATCCTCTTGTTGGCAGTAGGGAAATCTTAGTAAGTCAAGCTTCAACCAAATACTGTGATTTTTGTTAGTTGTTTGCAAGGTTGGATGAACAGGAACTTTAAAGCAGAATGACAGACTTTGCATGCCATAGCGCAATGAATCACTTTGTTCCATTCTTTAAAAATAAAAATGGCTCTTTTTTAATGGGTTTTCTCATTATTATTTCAGAACAGCAGTCTCTGAAAAGCCCTCACTGCGAGAAACCAATGGGGAACTGCACCAGGGAGATACAGGAAAACTCAGTCTCACTTTGCAGTTACTCATGTGTGCTGGGCTCTGATTCATTGCAGTGAACTTCACGAGCAAGAGATTTGTGTAGGTGAAACAGTGTTTTAATGAACTAAGTGATCACATTAAAAGATCACAGTTCAAATTCTCATTAAACCTACGTTCTAAAAGCAAAATGAGAAGGTATTTAACAATATGTGCTGTGATATTGTAAGAGTTCCTTCCAACTGGAAATCTAGGATTAGAAAAATATTAGCACCAATTTGTGTAGGACATGATGAGATATTTAATGCCTCTGTATAGCATATTTCTCCACTAAGTATCTAGTATCTAATGAAAAGCAAAATTTAGGGAGTCTGAAAGTCTTCTAGCTGCCAGATTTTCATGCCTGGAGTCCAAAGCAGAGAGGTGTGAGGCGGCTTGAAGTAATATCTTTGTGCTTCTAGGTAGAAAGGGAACCAAATTTACTCTTTCTGGACTCAAGAGATTCAAATTTCATTTTCAAGCAATAAACCAGCTGCTTAGTCATAGTGCACGGTTCTAAAGAATTATTTTCCATTCCTCCTGGGAGACAGTGCCACCAGGAAGGGCAGTTCAAGTATCATGGAGTAGGGGGAAAAAAATTGCAGGAGGAGACAGTTACACCACCTACTGAACAGAGAAAGCATCAAACTGGGAGGCACCTGTTTGCTCCAAACACTCTGCACATCTGTGTGCATTTTAACCATGTTTGTGATACACACCTTTATGTTAGGAGCCCAAACCAAGCACATTGTGTCTCAGCACTGATCATCAGTTAATATCAACAATATTTCTTTCAGATAAATATTCCCATCAAAGTCAGTGGAAATGTTGTGTTAGAAGAGTACATTTCTAAGAAATGCAACTTTTCTCTTGTCTATTATTTTCTTCTCTATCTTTCTCTCAACAAAGCCCTTATCAGTTATTTTCTTGGGTTTGCAGCACTTTTAATTATCAAAACACATTTCCAAACCTTTTCCTCTCTGAAAGAAACCAATTAATAAATTAAAAGCATAAATTCTAAATTTAATATAATGAATGTTAAATTAAAGTGAAACTGGTATTAAATAATAACACTTTAGGAGTATTTATAGCACCATTCTGTTGAATTATGTGATTTCATAAGAATAACACCTTGCTATTGTGTACAGCAGCTCTGAAAGGGACAAAAGTAAGCAAAAACTTGATCTTTCCCACCTGAACAGAATTTAAACCAAAGTCTTTCCTGTGTTAGGCGGAAAGTCCAACTGCACTTTGTTTTTACTGCACTTTGCCTGATTTAATTTCCACAAAACACACAGAATGAGGCAAGTCCTTTGTTCTTGCCTATATAGATTTTGATCTTGTGAAATTATAGCTTGCAGTTAAGATCAAGAGGATGGGGCTGAAGCACTAATTTGTCTTCCACTGAAAAACACAACTCAGCAGGGGCAGGATGGGATGTTATTTCCACCCTTCAGCTCTCCAAGCACAGAATAGTGGCTAGAACCACGTCTAGCCTTCCCTCACCACTGTCTTGCTTTCTTCCCAGCCATTTTGTTCCCATATCATAACATAATGCTTAAGAATTACTTCATCCTTAATAAAGGAGTGCTTCCTGTGAGGGTAATTCTCTCTGTGTCTGAGAACTAAGGCTGTTCAGCAGTGGGACTCCTCAGGGAAGTGGCTTTGGGGATGAAGTGGGCGAATAAAGAACTGAGAATGGAATTTGTAAAGTCACAAATCTTCACTGGCATGAAGTAGTTGAGATCCACTGGCTTCAGCAGGTCACAGGGGACTGCAAACATTTTTCAGAAATGAGTGCCTTAGCCCTGACCTCAGCAAGATATAAATAGTGATTTATGGCTGAAAGTTTCCATTTTCTAATATTTATTCCTGAGTCCTCTATTTGTACTTTTGAGAAGAGAGGGGAATGGGAGAGAAGAATTAAAACTGCCTGTTTAGCTAAGTCTGGGGTGAAAAGTTCACTTCATCTTTAGATATTCTGAGTTTTCCTAAGTTCAGAAGAAATAATTTTAAGAGTGAACCAATTTATTTTGTCATAGAAAGGAAAAAAATATTAGGTTGCTATGGTTTTATACTCTACACCTCACCACACAAGTACAATATAGTAACTACTGGACAGACACAAATCAAGAGCTCCTTTTATTGTAAAACACCTTTGGCTTCCCTGAAGGCTTTTCAAGTTTCCCAGAAATATAAGACAAAAATATATTGCAACATAGAAGAAAGAAAATAAAGAGGTGATGATGGTTAGTGTTGGGTAAATATGAACTGAATGGTCAGTTTAGCAAGTCACGGCTTAGTTCTGCCCAGGAGAGTCAAACTCAAAATACACTGACATGTTCCAATGGTGATTGCAATGCTTAAATTTATTAGGATTTCTGCTTCTGATTCTCACTTGGATCAGGTCACCGTTTTGCCTCATAAACTAAACAGTTTACAAATATTTTTGAAGTGTTTCAGGAAATTGAGGATAAAGATAACACATTTTCTTCTGGTCAAGGCAGGGGGAGAGTGTGTTGTGGCCATGAGGGTATTATTTACTCAGCATTGCTGCCAGAGTCAAGGCTGAGGATTTCTGATCCAGAATTTGTCCACTAGAATTTATAATAGAATATCATATATTAGAGAAAGCCACAATACAGGAATCAGTAATTAAATCACACTTAGCCTGTCAAAATAATAGAGTTTTATGCATTCTTATTTTCATCTTCAACTTTAATTTCTGAGAATCTTGTGACCAGCAGTGAAGATAAAATTAATGTTTGGTATTTGTGAGAAAATAAAAGAGGCATGTTCTCAAAGCAGTTCCCTTTCGGTGTGAAGATGCTCTTACTTATCACTGCCCACTCAAACATACCCTCACCTACTATATTTAAAATTGTGTGAGGATTTTGTGGGTATTCAAAAGTACTTTTCTGCTGTTCCCAATGATGTGTCATGCTGAGTATATTTATTAAATGTAAGAATTATTAGTATGGTGTATACCTAATGTTCTTTCACTTAACAGATGGTTTATGAATATCTGGGACAACTTAGTAGCCCTAAAATGATTCATACCTCAGCTATCTGAACACATGGCTACCTTTCATCACTTGTGCTGAGTCTAAGAGAAGGTTTAATAACCCAGTTTTGAAAAGAATTTCTGTTCTTTAAACATGCATGTCACCAGAATATTTTTAACAAGGAATGAAAAGCATAAATTCAAACTGTACTTTGAGCTTTCAGTGGCCAGTCTTTCTTTCTTTCTTTCTTTTAATAGAATTACTTCTAACCTTTGTAGATATTGCTTGTCACATCAGTATCATTCATCTGATGAAGAATAACATCCTCTCATAAGTCTATGAATCCTGTCAGCATTTCCAAAATGGGAGTCCATCTGTGCCTAGAATTCTCGTGCTCATCTTTTTATTTGCGTGTTCAAAGTGAGTTGTTTCCTACTTTCTTCTTCTTGCTAATCTTGTCACATTTTCTCACTTTTTTTTTATTTTCTCCTGCTCTTCTGTCTTTTTCCTGTTCTCCCCCTCTCCCATTCTCCTGTCCACTTTAATGGTTCATTTGTATCCTTTCACTTAGAAAATTTGCTATTAGCACAGACCAATAACCTAGTTTTTTTCCCTTTCTTCAAAAAAACCCACACATGCCATTTCATGGATATCTCTAGTTATATAGATATATCTAACAATCTAATTTTGGTAATCTGTTTCTCTCACTTTACATATTAAAGGCCTATCCTGGTATTAGTGCAAGAATAGCAGCCCAAAAGTAAGACACTAAAAGGAAAGTAATTTGGGCTTAGCTGTAGGTATGAAAAAAGAAAAACTGTTGAGGTCTGTATGTTTCTAATAGTGATTGTTGCAGATCTGTTATTACAGTGGGTTCTAATGTTTCTCTGGAGAGATCAATTATTTACTCTACTTACCTATGTTAATGGTGTGTCAATGTAATTTATGACATCCAAGCACCAAATTGCAGGAAAGTGTGGTAATGCACTGTAAGTTGTCTGAAATTGCCAAGTGATACCGGAGACATTATCCACATCTCAATTGTAATCCCAGTTCCCTTCTGAGGCATGAATACTCCTGGGAAACTGCAGCTTCATCAGCCAGATGTTTCTGGCTATGAGCAAGAGTAGTAAATTAGGTTTCTGCAGTCGGCGCTTTTGAAAGATAAAGGAGCAGATCCTCAGCTGGTGCAAATTGTTTTACATCCACTGATTTCTACAGACCTGCTGTACATGATATCATCCTCCTCAAGGCAAATTGTGACTGAGTGGCAAGGACTCAGACTAGGAATTGAAAGTCTGAATTTAAGCATGGGATGAAAGCTTAGACCTGATGTAGCCTCTGTCCATCAGACCTCTCTCTATCCACTTTCACCCTTTGTTTGTATTTAGCACAGTTTGTAGTCCAGGATCATTTGGATGATAAGTGATTAGGGGATAATCTCATTAGAATCTTCCTTGGCTAGAAATTGTTTTCTCAGATGGGTTGTTTATTGCTCTTGATTTTAGCAGACTTTTCTTTGTACTTTTCCTTCTTGTGGAAATGTCATGTGTTGGATTTTGGCCAGGTTAGTGATAGTCAGCAATACTTTTAGTTGGTCATTCCTCATCCTGCACTATGTTTATAAAATCAGTCTGGTTCTGAGTGAACACACATATATCTTTATAAAATGTTACAGTAAACTTAGCATTTATTGGTGATCTCAGTGCTGGGGGAGCAAAATCAGTTTCAATAATAACCTTTTCTTTCAGTATAAATATGTTCTTTTTAAGACTTATTCCTGGCAATAATATTTACATATTTACACTTTTTGTAAATGTAGTGCTTAGGAACTTTTGTCAGGGAGAGAGATTTTTCTTGGCAGCTCTCCCAGACTTTGCCAAGAAAAAATTACTGCAATTATTCATGCAAGTTTTCACAATTTCTTAACATAACTTCTATTTGATGCATCATATTAAAACAATTCATGCAAATTGATCACACAATTCTAATGATTTTGCAAGGAGCTTCTATGAAAATGACATTAAAGTTACAGGGTTTTCAAAATAAAGGAGAAAAAGAAGTAAAAAATTGCTGGTCTAAAGAAAAGACCAACTGATACTTGATAGCCAAATTTGAGCAATTTTACCAAAATGTAAAGCCATAGACACTGGTCTTGATCCCAGAAAACATTTTTTCCCATTTAAAAATCAGACTTAGAGTAGTATTTCACTGAAAATCTGTAACATTTAATTTTTTTTAAAAAGTAGAATATAACAGAATTTAAGACAAGGTCATGGCTTTATACAAAAACTTTGTCTTAGTCCCATTAGTTCATTAATGAACTTAACTGGTTTACATCTTAAGTGTCCTTAAGTTGAACACTAAAATCGAATTTCACTTGAATATGAAATCCCTCTGTAATTGATTTGATAATTTAAAATGTTCTTAATTTCCTTTAGTACAAAATACACTTAGGCAAAATATTAATACTGAATTTTAAGTACCCAGCAGCTAGAAAACTCAGTTGTCTGTGTTTTAGGCAAGATACCCAATGTGTTGCAGTATCATCAGCATGGAAGCAGGCAGGTCAAACAGCTTGAGTAATAAACAATGAGAGCCTCTGGAGAGGTTACAATAATCTTTTCAGGAGCAATATTGAACATATTTTCTGCCACTTGACATCTAAACTCTATTGCTATATTTATGCTATTAATAATTATAATATCATAAAAAGACAGTTTATAGAACTATGTTTATATACACAAGACTGCCCTTTACTATCAGTAAAAAAGTTTCTTACATTCCTTTAGTATTTCCATTCTCAAACATCATAATGGATAAATTATAAACTATAGCTCAGTGTCTTCATATATTTTCATTGCCAAAAGGACAGGAGAAAATTTGGCAACACAAAACAGCTGTCTCATAATTCACAGCTCTTATTATTCACCAATTCCCAAACAAATTTTAACTAATTAGTTTTGCCTGTTTGTTTATCCTTAGCACACATGCTTGACACCCCATTTAATTGCTGCTTTTGCCCATATCTCAACATGGTGCTTCGGGAGATTTTCTGTTCTGAAAGGACCTGCCTGCCTCATCTGCATCCCATTACAAGCACAAGTGCAAGAAAAGATGCTAAAAGCCCCTGTTATTGTGCCTGTCTCACCCTGTCATTCTGCATATGTGTAATTCCCAAATGGGAGTTGCATTCCGATTTCCAAGGATCTAATTCTGTTGTGTGCCATGAGATAGGTAGACAGTAATTAAAAATTTGTGACAAAAAAAAATCACTGAAAACATACATTTTGAAATCCATGCAGAATAGATGGTGACATGTCCAGATAAATGAAAAAGGAAAATGATCATAGGTAATTTGACTTGGAGGAAAGTGGCATAAGAAAATAAATAAAATTAGCAAAGATGTTGCATGAAAGGAGAATAAGTAACTATGGCATTCAAATACCAAAATATTTTATTCTTAATATAAGCTACTGGGATCTCAGTAAAGCACAGGGTCACACTTCCTCTTTATCTGTGTCAGGGAGAAGGGATTTCAATCTGTGGGTGTCAGCACATCCCCTGGGGACAAGCCTGGCACTTGTCCAAGTTGCTGCCAGCAGCCTGGTGAGTGTGGCACGGCCAGATCCAGGCGCTGGCACACTCTGACCCATTTCTCACTCATGGGGATGCTTCTGCAGTGCATTCCCTCCAGCTGCTGTCCCTGGATGAGCACAGGTACAGCAGGATCAGGTTCAGCCACCTCCTCTCTCTCCCCCTTCCTCAGAGGGAAAAATCACATTTGCTTGAAGTGGATTGGAGGGCCAGTCCCTCGCTGTCAGGTTTCATAGAGTACATAACAAAGCTGGATCTCTTGCCAAGAAAATGAAATGAACTTACTGTGTCTGGGTGACCTTCAGGAAAATGAATAACTACTTTTTAAGCTTTACATGACATATACCTAGTATTGAAGAATAGTGCTTATTCCATAAAATAAAATTAAAGAAAAAAAAAATTACTCTGCTCTAATCCTTTTCATTTTGCTCTAAATTTCCCTTAGCATTTGGATCATTAGAAACACATGTGCCTATGTATTCCTCTGTCTTTCTCTTTCAATTTTGCCATTCATGTTTGTTGTAAAATTGGTGAAATTACAGATTCTGAATCAGGATTTCTGTTTGTAGCGTTTGAACTGAAATGGAATGTCCATAGTTCACTATTATACAGCAAACATTTATTTTATAGCATGATTTTCTGGAATGTATGTTGTTGGTTTTTTTTTTTTAAATAAGAATGTTATATCATCACTAGTAGCTTGTGTTCCCAAGAAATTGCTACAATGGTCCTGATGGTAATACTAAAATTAGATGAATCAGACCTGACAGTGAACTGCAGTAGTACAGGGAATACTACATTAATTTCATTTACTCCTTTACTTGTATTTCTAACACAAAAAAGGAAAAAAAAATCAAAGTACCCCCCCCAAAGTTTTCAAAGAGGTGTGGGGGGGTGGCAGCAGAAAACAGGAGAACAATGAAACAATAAAACATCAATAGTAACAGAATCTGTCAACCTTAAAACAATTAAAAGATTCAGAGTTCGTTCAGCCATTGTCTGCCATTTGTACATCAGGAAAGAGGGAAATCAATATTTATTTCTTGGAGAGTTCCAACCCCAGCATGTGGTATTGATATTTTCAACAGTGTAGAAAGACTTTTCACAACAAACCTTTCACTTTTCCACTATTAGAGAAGGTTTGTGAATTGGCTTGAACATTACCTGGTAACACTTCTCTTGTTTAATGTTTTCTTTTGGGGAGTTTAATGTTATTTCTATTGGCATTACTAGTAAAACTTTTTGCACTGCTATGGCTGTTTTAACACAAATGAATGCATAAATTAAAAAAACCTGCACCACACAGGTGACAGCCATGAGAAAATTTGCAACCAAAAAGTGCTGCAGCAAAGTCACACTAGCTATGGGTGACAGGAGCTGCTTTGTCCCCAACAAATGCCTGAGGCATTTGCAGGCTGCAGCAGTTTCTGGTGGGCCCTTTTTATAATTTTCTAATGTCATTGCTATCCTGCAAACCCCAGGGACACATCTGTGGAGACATGGCCAGTCATGACTTCTAGTTGTTACTGAACCTTGACACAGCTGGGACCTCTGTATTGGCAGATTGTTTTCTCAGTTTCAGCTCTGAATGGGAGGAACTCATGTGAAAATGAAATTTATCCTGAACTGGTACTATTGAAAAATGCTACCTGTGTTTCTTTGACTCCTGTTTTCAATGTGTCATATCACCTGATTCTTTTATACAGCTTCTGCATTATCAGTCAACTAAGTGCTATGAGGAGGATAATATCTCACCCCTCAGGAGAGGGGGGAAATAAAAGGCTCCTTACTGTGTTTGCAGGAGAAAAAATAACCAACCTCTGTTAGAGCAGAGGGAGTAGGAAAAGGTATGCTAGAATTAAACTCTTACTTATTATCACTAAACTCTTCTCTACTTTTCCACAGTAAACTTACAAAAATTGGCAGGAACTTGCATGTGGTTTTCAGATAGGACCTTGTGTCCTCTCCAGCAGGTCTGAGCCCTGCTAATTGCTCTGTGGCTCTCTCATCCTTCCCAAGAGGATTGTAAATTGGGCTACTGGAACACACAGCACATTTCAGGATCTGGTAGCAAGGCAAATCTCCCTGTTCTCCTTCCACAGCTTCAAGCATTCTTGCTTTAGACATTATTGGTTTATTTGGTTTGTGCCTCCCAATATGCTTCAGGCACTCTTGAACATCCTCTGATTCAGGATGATTTTTTTTGCATTGCTGCAGGCTTGAAAGCTCAAGTGTGAGTTATTTTACCTTTTTTCCAGAGTGCTAGGACTGTTCTAGGTTGGACCAGCAAAAGGTTGCTGTTTAAAAGTCCAAAGTTCAAGTTCAAAGTCCAAGTTCTTGTCACCATGGTCTGTGACAAGCAACACTGGTGGAATTAGTGGAATTTAAGCATATATCTTGCATGAAAGTTATTCAAATAAGCCAGAAATACACACTCCCTTAGTCTCCTTGTGACACCAAGTTTGACATTAGATTGTTTTCATTTCAGGGAGAGAAAGATTCACACAAAAGCAGACTTTTATTATAAGTTTTCCAAAGCTGCCATTTTTGCTTCAGCAGAAATAATTTAGTGAATACTAGAATTAAAGAAGAATTGTAACTTCCCCAATATAGAATTATTAATGAAGAAATTATCTTTTGGGGGAAATTTCTTTCTCCTTCCTGGTCAAATATTTACGCTTACAGGGATTTCTGGCTGAAAAGTGCTTGTCCTAGGATATGATTTCATATACATCTCAAGCACAGGAACAAAACTGTAAGAATGCAGAAAATGTGAATAAGACTGAAACCAAGACTTTGCACACAGTGTTTAAAAAGTGACCTAGAGAAAGTGATTAGATTTGTGTGAATTAAATCCTCAACATAATCACTTGAACTTGACATCCATCTTAGTACCTGAAGTTCAATTTTCCTGTCAAAGAGACATAAAAATAAATCTCCTAATTGTTAGAGATGATATTGTTAACAATTTCACCCAAGAAAGGGTGATCACAGTATGAAAAAGAATTCCCATCTGTCTGAAAAAATCATTGACATTTTGAAATTAGAATTAGGTGCCAGAAAGATGCTTCTGACCTAAATTAAACTAAAATAGTAAAAATGATGGAATGTTTTATCCCAGAAATAGAAGAGAAAGTAAAGTCACTTGAAAGAAAAATGTGGCATAGCCTTATAAGGCTAAACATCCAAGCATCCATAGGTCACCCATGTGAAACTTATGGGAAAAGTCCCAGCAGCCCTGGGATGTTATTTTCAGATTAATATACTGTCATGTGTTTGTGGAGGTAATCTGTAGGAGTTTGATTTCTGTTTTCTTTTTTTTTTTTTTGAAAAACAAATGCCTTGATATCTCTGGAATCTGGCCCTCAAAACTTGAAGGGTGCAAAGTCACTAAGAAAAATCCTGGCTGTTATCTTATTGAAGTTTACATCAATCTTTCAAACCCAAATGCTGAATTCCTGTTGTCATTTGCCTTGCTAGAAATATTAGTTTAATTTCCTGATACCGTCCGTCTATCGATTACCTACAGAACTGATTACATGCACCCTCCATTCCCACCCCTGGGCTTCCCTGTAGGAATACCACTTATGGGGGAGGGAGAAAAAAAGCACAAGTGGCTTTGTGGAAATCCATCCGTGTTTGACAATTTCCTTCACAGATCCCCAAAGAAAAATTCCTTAGGAAGGGCTCCCTCATTGTCTCTGATCAAAATGTGTCTGATGGCAGCCGCTCTTCAAACGCTTTGTGCCAACAGGCGCAGGCTGATCCTTGGTTTTGTGCTCTTCCTACGAGTGGCAGCCACAGGACACCTGCCACTGTCTGTTCCCTCATCAAAGGACACAAAGCACCGCCACCTGCAGCACCTTCAGAGGCAAAACCAGCTGGAATGAAAGCACAGCCCTGTTTGCATTAATAGCTTCCCAACAACCACTGAGAGATGGGCTTTAGGGGAGTGGGCAGTTCTTCCAGGTCCTCCTTACTAAATTTCTGAAGGTGGAGGAAATCTTGCT
>WBNO01028770.1:154740-402263 GCA_013400575.1 Peucedramus taeniatus | reverse complement strand
TTTTTTTTTTCTATTTTATTTGCACCAAGGACAATGATACTCTGGTTTTAGATTCACATTTACTTCTGTCCCCACCATTTTGACTGCCTCTGTAACTTTTGCAATTGAAATAAAAATGAGTCAGAAAAGACATAAAGAGAGGACATGCAGACAGTCAAGAGCTTTAAGAGCTCTGCTCTATTCATGGTGAAGAAAGGCAGGAGGGGAAGAAATAAGTCTTGGTTTTGAAATGCTTTCTATTTATAAATTGTCCTGAGAAAATGATTAATCTGAATACCTTTAGCTTTTACATTGTACGAGGCCTTTGACACATGAGGATATAACACTGCTGGTGGTTTACCAGTTCATGTTAGCAGTATCCCTTTGGATCTAGCTAAACTGTTTAACAGCAGCCAAAGCACTCTGCAGTAGAAGAACAAACAAACAAATAAAAGACCCACCACCATTCTCTGCCTATATATCAACTAAAATACTTCCCCCAGAAGTATCAATATTTATTCTAAAGCAAAGCTTTAAAAAAATGTAAATGCGATATAGAGCAATGGGCATTTTTAGGAACCAAAAGGAGGATTCATGACTCAAATCACGCCCTGTGTGTTCCACATGTGTCACCTGTGTGTTGCATTTCTTTGTTGTATGAACTGGGTCTTACCAGTGGATTTGAAATATACACTTATCATTATTGTGAGGCACTGTCAAGACAGGAAGCATCTTGTTTAACTTTGTTACATTCCCAAACTGCTTTAAAACAGTGTTGACATAAAATAAGAAAAAAAAATCTTCTACCTTAAATAATACAGAAGGACACACATGCTACAACTTTAAAAGAACCTGTATGTTTTGTCCAGAATGGGTAAAGAAGGAAATACAGCTCTGCTAAATCCTACAAAAATCCAGTTATTTTAGAACTTGTTTTCCAAAAACCCTAGAGCACCATATCAGACACGTGAAAGTGGTAGAGTCTGCAGCCAAAGTATGGATCTAAATTCCATACTTTGAGCATTAAAAAAGAGGAAGGAGGTTATCAGGTTTGCTATCACTAAATGCTTCTTCACTTTCACTAAATGCCTGATTTTAGTTCACTAAACAGGCTCACATATCCTGCCTCTTAGAGGCTCAGTGGATTTAAACACACAAATCCAGTAGGTTGCTTTCAAACTGTACTCCTGAACTTGTGTTTGTTTGATCAGAAAGTGCCAGAGATCAGTTGATATGAAATCACAACACACATCCATGAAACACAGACAGTAATGGCGGTGGAAAGAGAGAAACAGCTCACTGAACTTCCTTTTAAAATGTATACATACTTCTGGTCTCTGATCTAATTTCTGCTTTATTTTTCTTAATACATGAAGGGTTACATTACAAGTGTTATATGTCTCTGATCTGATTGCAGCAATTACCCATTTGAGTCTCTGGAAAGTGAAATTATTTCCAGCGTTATCAAACAAAGGAACTTTCTGTCCATTCGCTCAGGCCCACGACAGCGCTCTATTTGATGCTTTTAATGTACAACACAAATGACCAAAAAATGGCCTGTATTATGCTAGTTGTGCAGGGGGAAAAGCTGTGTTCCATTAGTGATCCACAGACTTCACAGAAACTAATTGTACTATGTTACACTTTTATCTTTAGCTTTCATGTCAGATGCTTGCTTGAATTAAACATGGAACACGTGAAAAAAGGAAATGCATTACAAAATCTACTGGGTATACATCTCTGCCAATAGTCTATTTACATGAAAAGACCAAAAGGTTTCTAAAAGGTCTGTTAAAGCATGGCTAGTCAACAGCAGCATTGGCTAGTTAATTGCCTGAAATTCCTGGCAGACTACAAAGAATACTTAAGGAACCATCAGCATCTTTCTAGCACCCGTAAAATGTTCAGTTTGTGCTCTCTGTCATGGATAGAGTACTCTAAAATAAAATCTCAGGATTTTTTTTCCCTCTTTAGTTTGAAGCCACCATTAAGAACCAATAAAAATGTTCAGCTGAAGTCTGCATTTCACCACCTGCCACTTTGAACTCCAGAAGGGAGCAGTCTCCCAGTTTTAAGAAAATTAACTGCAATACAGATGTACAGGCAGAAGAGAGCAAGGCAGAACAATTCTGGAATTACATGAGAATAACACAGACAAGTTGCCAGACTGTCAATTTTTTGCAGCTCAAGCAGTCATAAACCATGGCCCATAGGCAACAGTAATTGTTGTACAGCTGGTCCACTGAACCTTATTTTATTAAAACATTAAAACCTTTAGATTCATGGGGCTTTTCAGAATATCCACAAGAAAGTTCATGAGTTCACAGCCATCAGCTGCTACTAAAGACTGGGAATTAGTGATTTGGTCTATACAGCATCACGGCTGTATACAGCTACTCTTAAGTGTTGAGGAGGCATAGCTACAACTAAGTCTGACTTTAAGTCCTAAGCTTTACAAACCTGAAATGAAATAAGATCTAAACTTTTAGTAAGACCTTTTTTACGTCAATGGAAACATAAAACCTATTGTACTACTAACAGCATCAAAGGGTATGTTAGTGGACTTTAAAAACCCAACATAAAAACCAAAAAAAAATCCAACAACAAAAATTCCAATACAATCTTCCCCAGGCTCAACATCACCAAGCACCTCCTGGAAGAGCCTTATAAACACATTTGAGCAAATTCCCCATAGCTTGTGGAACCAATGACATACATCCTGCTATGGCTCAGATTAAGACCTATTCTAACAGTTTCATGAGCAAAAAAGAACTAATCTGGAAAGAGGGATACTATTTGTGATTCCCAGCAATCAAAATTGTTTTAATAAGGCCTTCATTTAAAGTGATGGATGAGAAGTAGCGAATCTCTGTTCCAATTTTCCAAAAGAGATTGGGAATGGCAGCTTAATACCAAGATAATGTAGCCAATATGCAACCCAGTCTATTTTTCTTCCCACTGAAAATAAAAAGGTTAAGATGTATGCATGCACAGAGGCAAACATTTCCTCCCACAGATTCAGGTTTTATGGCCTGTCATGGGTAAAAGCAACTTCAGTTTAATGAGGGAATTCTTTTTAAAGCTGTTCTCTATGCTTCTAACTGGTAATGACTGGTGGCCCTGGTTGGGTTTGAAGTCTGAATGTCTCATGTGCTAAAAAGTTTAGTGGTCTCTGTACCAAAGAGTTTATAGTCTAATTTGTAGTTCACAATGTTAAATATTGAAATAGGTATTATTTGTAGGCACGCACGTAAAAGCTGAACCATACAGGGATAAATCTTCATATGGAGCAAATTCCTACACGATGCTGGACAGAACCCAAGTATATTTTTGAGTTTAGTCCATGGTCAGAGTGGCTCTTAAGGATGGAAGCAGAGCTTTTAAAGATGCAGTGATGACAGCAATATCTCCCCAGCACTGGCTGTATGGCTGGGCTACAGGAATTAAACTTGTTTTAAGTGACGGATGTACTGTAACATATTAAGAACCTAAGAGATATTGACAGGCCAGCATTTAAGAGGAACAGAAAGAACAGTCCTGCAGTAAAACCTCATTCAAGGACTTGCTCATGGGTGGAGAGAAGAACTCATCTACCCTACAATTCCCATCACCAGGCAATTCTGCGATGACACAACGTTGTTTTTCTCTTCCCAAAACTAATGTGGGAGCCGCAAGAAAGAGAGTAATACAGTTAACTCATAGGAAAAATGTTACTACCCTGCATAAAAGATAAAAGAAGTCTAAGTTCCTCTTGAATAATTCAATACTTAAACTCCTTAAACACCATCCAGCAAGGAGCCACCAGTCAGGGTGAGCTCCCGAGCACCATGGCACAGCCTTCAGAGACACATGGCTCAGCAGTGGGGTAAAGTCCTTGCTTTGCGGAGGATTTAAAAACACTCTCCATCTCCAGGTTAATGACACAGGCTTGGAGAAACCCATGAGTGCAGCAGGCCCACATCCCTGTGACGGATGCACTCCACTCCTTAACCTAACTGCAGTATTTTGGTAGAGGCTGCAAAGGAAGTAAAGGTCTGATCTGTGTCCAGGCCAGGAACTTCTCTAGTTTCAACATGTTCTCTGAAAAACCATGAAGGAAACAGTGATACAGTGAGCATCAATGCACATGAGCTTGGAACACTTATCATACGATTAACACATGAATAGCTGGTGGCTTTTCCAAGACTCATTAACCAAGGAGCAAAGAAATTTGAGGGTACAAGGAGAGTCATGCATACCTTTTCCATCACATGCAATTGGACTATAACCCAATCACTTTATTCCAGAAATATGACAGCCTAAGTGAGCCTTCTTGAGCTCTTCAGGCCAGGCAGCCTGGTTGCATGGCGGTGATCCTTCCTTGAGCTGGGACAACTCTCAAAAAAGCTCCTTGAGACAGCGAGACCTTTAACCAATGGCAGATCTGTCAGGAACCTAAATTAATACTAATGAAACATTACTAATTCATGTAGCTACTCAATATTAATTATTATCCACTTATTATAGATCATTCCATGAGATATAACCCCTTGTCCAAGTCTGAAACTATGATTGCACCAAGGCTCGATAATGAGTTTAGAATGCAAGTGGGTCCACTCTGAACCTTGTGACTCAACAGAAGGCTCTTCATCACTCTTGGTATTTCTTTCATTAGATATAGACCTTCGTCTGAGACTCAGACTGGACCTGACTGCACCTAAGTTCCATCACTCTGTACCTCATGACTCATTGGGAGAGTCTTCCTCACCATTTTGCATCTCCAGTCTCTGTGCAAAACACTCTAACTTGATCCTAACTCTGTTTGCATTTGTGCCCTTCTTCCATGCAGTAATTAATAAGGTGAACCTCACCATCAAACTTACTTAACCTTTGTAAACTACTGTTAAACTTTGTTAAATTCCACTGAATTTACTGAACTAATGAAACATATTGCTGCTTCTCTCTTGAGCAAGGTGCATTCCACACATTTGCAGGAGTTCCAGACCAGCACAGCATCAGACCTTTATCCAGCCCTGATCCTGGCTCCATGCAGAGCAGAGCTTCTCACCACTGAATTTGTGAGCTGATAAGAAGGCACATGTCCAGCTTCTTCCCACCACCAAAATCAACCCCAACTCTCCTGGACTGAGCCTTGGCTACTCTCATAAATAACAAAGCCCAAATTCCCTAGCTTTGACAATGCAATGGACAATAACTCTGTACTGGGAAAGGGTCAACCGCTTCTGTTTCACCTTTCTAAGGCTCACCATCCACATTACCTGCAGGTTCATGAAGGAAAGAGAAGGAATGAGATTATGGAAAAGAACAGAGAAAGATGGGATAGAAAAGAGTTGTGAATTGACCACAGGTGATTTCTATTTCTTTCTGCTGGCTGACCGCCCAATACAACCACTGCTCTCACATCAGTGCTCCAGTCATTAGCTAGGAATGAATGCAGGACCATGAAATGACAAGAAGTGCTTCATAAATGCTACTTTGTGGTCTGTCTTGGCAAATTGCACCAGCAGAGGCTCAGGTACTCACCCAGCTGCCTTCATTTCTCAGCGAGAACATCAGGGAACGGAGCTGAGGTATCGAACCAAGGTCCCGGCTGCGACACTTGCTGCTCCAGGACACCAGGGACATCAGCGCACGACACTGGGTTCGAGCACAGAAGCCCCACTTTAGCCTGAGCAGAACCTCCTCTGCTAACACGGTCTGCATGCAGATCAACCCCAAATCAGAGCAAAGCTACGAATGCAAAATCATCTCACGACGGAGGAGAAAACGCGCGGCATCGGGAACAACGCGGCAGCTACAGAGAACATGCACTGCACAACGCGAGAGGGCTCTCAGAGATCCTGCAGGCATCCCATGGCACGGGCAGATAAATCCAGTTCATCATAAGTGCTTTTTGTCAGAGGGCTTAAGGAAATATGGGCAATAATGTAGTAAGTGCTTGTCAGACCATAATCCCAAGGGTGCACAAAGGATGTTGCCCTTATGTACTGGCAAAGCTACTGAAGAACAACCTAAAGGCAGGCTTCTTGAAAACTAAACATTTATCTTGAATGCAAATGTTGGCCATTGCTAGGTTCAGAAGTCACTCCATACGGCATTTTCATGCCAAATTTCCCATGGAATTATTTTAATTATCTGAACAGGACCCCAAATTTAATTCTGGATGAGGGCCTGAAGCATTAGAAAGAAAGAGAGCAATACTTAAGAAGTAAAATGCTCCAATCCCAGCAGTAAGTTACTGCTGTAAAAGTTCCTTTTTCTTGTATTGGATGCCGACATTTTACATTCAAGCCCTCTGAACTCAGTATTTCAATTGTAGTACACAGTCCGTGGCAGGAAAGTGCATGTTCTCTGCCTACACAGCAGGCACATAAAAGAAAGGGGAAAAAAAAAGAAAACCAATATAAGCCTGTGAGTGTTGAACAGTGCTGCGTGATATTAGTGATTTATTAACTTGGCTTGATCAATAAGGCTATCATCAAGGGCACATTTAGTTTGCACATATATTTCACTTTCTAACAAGCACTTTTGTGTGCTCACTTTAGTTTCCATAATCTGATCCAGGTCTCAGGAAGCTTTCTTTAGGGGAGAACAGAGAATTCTTTTTCTAAAAAAAGGATCAAAGTATACTCAGTCAACTCTCAAACAAAAGGACAGTCAGTACTGTAGAAACAGCATGCTTACCTTTCATAGCAAAAAGAAAAATAAGCCTATAGATTGGGATTTATCACTGCCTTAAGTTCATCAACACCAATTAAGCTATTAAATTGTGGCTGAATTTGGATCACAGCAATTAAAAAATTTCAACCTTCTTTGAGTGTCTTCCATCAGTAGCATGCTAATTTAATGCATAATTTAAACTCTGCTGTCCTTTAATTCAGCATTTGTAAATAATTAAAAAAAGAACTAAAAATCCTTTTGCACTTACAAAGCTGACCCCCTCCCCCTTTTGCTACTGCAAAACAAAAAAGACTTTTCAATCAAGAATTTATTTAATTTTTTATATCTGAAAGTAAAAGCCGTAAAAAAAGATGAGAAACTGATTTACAAGATAAAACAATTAGCTCTGGGATATGTACATTAAGACTAATAAATTTCACATCATATTTTAAGAAGTGGAGGAGGAATCCCAGATATATTAGACTTTATTCAAATTCTATTGAAATGTTCAATTAAGAGCATCTTATGAAGGTAGGTTATGCAGTCACTAAAATTAAGATGTGAAAAACAGCTTTAGAGTGCTATTTCTTTCAGAGACTATGCACTTTAATAATCCATCCCTTTTTCTACATCCAAGATAACATCTAAAATCTGGGTATTCCTGTAATTGCTCTGCTCTTGTTAAAATTTTTGGTTGTGTAGAAGAAACATGAATGTACTACACAGTGAAAAATACTACAATAATATACTGCACTCCCTTTTAATCCAAAATCATGGATCTCAATGATTCTTATTAAAACCTTTTTTCCTCTGCTATAAAATCCTTTCCTTCTGTGCAGACAGCTGAAAATGCCCTTTAAGATTCAAATAAGTTTGTGCAAAACCAGCTCGAACCCATCAATATCCCATTGGTTCCTAAAAGAAGGTAAATATTCCCCAAGCCGTTTTGACCAGACATGACTGGCAGATGCTTTTTGGGAATGAGGTCTCAAGATATAACCCTGTTTCCATTCAGATTCAGAGCTTTAACAACACAAGAAGTTCAGTGCAGGATCAGGCAGTGAGGCAGTCATTTAATTTGATTTACAATAGAATGCTAATTTATGGTTTTGCTGGAAACACAGTCACTGTTTTCTCTAATTCTTCTGCTCTGTAGATTTTACATCAAAGCATTCCTGCTCACTTTGTTTCTGTATCTCCATGCTACCAATAGGAAGCTGCCCAGTTCTCCTGTTTTCTTTCAGCAGAATGGGTTTGTGGACTAGCATGACTGCCTCAGCTGCCTCAACCACCATCCTTCTAAAAGATTTATGGCAAACACATTGCATCCCAAGATATAAATCTACCAAATGGCTATTAGACATACTTTGCTGTCCACAGCCACATGATTTAAAGCAAAACTGATAATAGTATAGCTTGGTCTAGCGTTACTGGTACACCTGTCAGAATTGTGCTACATTGCTGCACACTTTCTCCAGACACCTAATTCTCATTTTGGGTGTGAATTGGATGATCCTTTAGTATTACTCTGTTCACAGCAACTTGTGATGCTAAACACTCCTTTGTCATCCAAGGATAAATGGGTACCGTCAAGATCAAGCTCTACTTACATTTCCTTCATTGGATTACATTCCTTTACTTTTTATTCTTTTAAGATTAAATTCTTCTAGGCATCCAGTTTGAGCCATTGAACTAATTAAGAAGAGGAAATCCAGCAAAGATGCGAGTTTGGCCAAAAACTTTTCTGTTTTTGAAAATCCCCTGTTACGTATCTTTCAAAGAAAATTCATGTTACAAAAAGCATTAAAACCTCACACTCTCTTTGCTCCCAGGAAGTTAACACAAGGTAAACCACCTCTAAAAATAATCTCCCACTCAAGAAATGTCAAGGTCACAGGAAGAAAGAGAGAAGGGTTATTGTGAACACTAAATAACACAGGTTAGTTCTGTAAGCCATGAAGGGAAGGACAAGCTAAAATTAAATGACCTTTGGTAGGGATACCTCACCTACAACAACAAGTCGTTATCTGATCTTCCTAATTCTCCTCCTCCACTGTTGCAGGTCATGGTCCATCAGAAGCTGCTATTCCTGCTAGGATGGGTGCAGGGCAGACAGTGCCCTTGTATTCCCCCTGGATGGACTGCCAGGGAGGCCAGCCTGGGGTCATTGCAGGTAATACCCCTTAAGAGGTGGTGTGTCCCCTGCTGAACTTGCTGTGGCTTTCAGAAGAGCAAGGGGAGTTCTAGCTGTTCTTGTACAACCACTGCCTCCAGAACACAAACCGAGCCTTGGTTTGTTGTAATAAAGCTTCAGGTAGAACACAAATCTATAAATATCTAACAGTGCAGATCAAAATGGTCAACTTTGGCCACAGCTATTGATCAGAGTGAGAGAAGAAGCAAAATGGGACCACACAACTCTGAAAAAAAAAAAAATACGCATGTTTTCCACACAACAGGTGGAAATCAAAATAATCTTTGTTGAGAATCCAAAATCTCCTTTCCAACCATACCACAGTTTTTGGAGTGACAGTCAGCTTCGGACAAGCACTGACTGTACCAGACTATCCAGATGTTATCAGAATAAAGCACAGAGCCACATATTGTTTTTTATGTTTAGTGATGATTCTGTGCCAAATTCAAATATAGATCACATGCTGAGTTTCTTAAAATCACTGAGTTAGCAAGACAGTTGAGCCATTAAACAAGGTCTTCTGCCAAACACGCCTGTCTCAGAAAGGATCACAGAATTTGTGACATTTAGATGCTTTGAGAGGCGATATAAAGTTGGGCTGAACGGTAACTGTAGGTCCCTTCCCACTGAATTACTTCTATTCTATTCTAAATTCTATTCTACTCCTTAGAAAAGCATATGTACATAGATATATCTGTATCTCTTTCCCTTTCTACTACTGAGCTGTGGATGCTATAAAAAGGTTAATCATCTTTTTCTAAAAGTAGTGCAAGCTTCATATACTGGGGAAGAAAAACAAGAGGTAAAATCTAACAGACTCACTGAGGGCCTTCTTTTCTAATGCTGCATTTGATTAATTATATGATTTACTTTCAATGACTGGTTCAATCAATCCTGATCAAATTAACAAAGACAATGATCAGAAATACCAGACTAAAACACAATACAAATTATTTGGTTCCAGGGGATCCAATCAAAGGAAACAGGATTAAATTAACCAGTGATCGGATTAAGGAAAAGTTGCTGTATAAAGTCAGAAAAGTATTAGTACTTCGGGCCATTTGCTGTGTCTGTAGGTTGCCATTTCCCTCTTTTACTAGAGTTCTCAATACACTTCAAACAAAATTAAGTTTTCTAGGTATTATAAAGGTAATGTGGAAGAAATAAAATAATAATAATAATAATAATAATAATAATAATAATAATAATAATAATAATAATAATAATGCTATTACTGTTATTTCACAGTACCACAGTATGTGGGGCTTTGCCACAGTAGGCACCCTCTAAAGAAAAAAGACACCTTCATACACCCTTCTTCCCCAGGAGTCTGTACCTCAAGGAGTTTCCAGTCTATGTGCACTACACAGAGATCAAAACATGACAGAATATCAGGATACAATCAAAAAGACAGAAAAACCCATTTAATTCTACAACGCTAGTAAAGCAAAAAGATGAAAAAGCTCCTGTTCAACAAGAAGCGTTAATGAAAGTTGCCAGTGATACAGCTGAAAATGTAGTTCTTACCTAAAAATGAAACTAAATACAAGTATCACAGGAGAAATACTTCTATTTGCTGTGTATTAAGCTAAACCTCGAGCAGCTGACAAAGTCCTTCAGCACTGAACAGAGATTTACCTTCAAATGCCTTGGGTTCGTGCTGGTTCAACTGGGCCCATCAGTGCCCAGCTGCAAAGGGACTTTGTGTCCGATGTGAGGCAAAAGAAAGGCTGGGGACATCAGCAGCAAGCTCATTTGGAAGTAATTCAGAAAATATAAATGCTGAGTTAGACTGAAACCAGACTCAATTCCTGCCCTCTTTTTCTGCTAAGTGATTCACTTAATAGATAAATGAGGGATGTGGAGAAGTATTCCCTGAGGACTGTTAATAAAGCTACTTTAGAATGCTGGCATGCTGTGCTGCTTGTGAATCCTGGCCCCACATCCTGCATGGGATGAGGAAGGACACTGGACTGGATGTGCTGCACTGGATGGCAGCAGTCCTCAGCAGCACAGAGACAAAAGAAACCTACACTGCCACTGAGCCCACTGGACACATTAGGGTTCACCCAGCTTTCAAAAATGGTAAGAAAAGGAGTTGCTGTAATCTGAACAAAAACAAAAGGCAAAGCATGTGTAAGCAGGTCAGTTCCAAATCAACAAATTCAAATATTTGTCTCTTACAAAAGTATTCAGGAACTGTACGGGAAGACTCCTTCACTATCACTTGGTACAGTGCCACTTCCATCTCTAAGTATGTTCTGTTGGTAACTGCCAGCAGACATCACGTCCATCCTGTCACCTGACAGGACTTGGGCACTTGTGATGGCCCCAGGACTTTCCTTGCATGCAGGGAACAGACCAAGCTGAGTGTTGTGGTAGCTGACCTCTGGAGATAGTCTTCGTCCCAAATGAAAGCACAGGAGACATGAAACAACAAGTGCTGGTCAGCAAGGCAGATACTCACCCATGGGATCTGGTTTGTATGGCCATGGCCATGTGTCCTTTCCTTGGAGCTCACTGTTTGCACCAGATATTCATGCTGAAGGACCCTCCTTGCAAGACTGAACATTTGATGAGTTGCTTTACTTACTGAGCTCGAGAAAGTATTTAGAGAAACATCCATCTCTCCCTTCCCACAACTTAAGAGACAACATTTTGTCTTTGTTTTCAGCTATGACAGTGAGTAAATTTTAAAGCATCAGCTCTTCTCAGCCAAAAGACATTTGGCACCATGATTAAGAATGTATTATCTTGTCTATTCTGTCCCCTTAAAGAGTAACTTATTTGTATGTACGGGCTTTTTCTCACGCTGTGCATTGCTACACTCTTTTTTCAATCTCATCACAATTTTTTTCAAGAGTATTCTCAGTTTCATTTTCTTACTTTATTTTCCTCGTGTCTCTATCTCTCTTTTCACCCTTTCTATCATGCTCTTTCCTAAGTGAAATGAGAACCCAATTATACTCATCTTAGAACTGAACTTTCAAATCCATCATGTGCTAGTGGGCTCAAAATTAGGCAAATAAATTCCCTCAACCCTACAAATTAAATTGAGTCTTTGCATATGTTCTTTTAAGAGTACAAAGATGTCAAGTATTCACCCAGCTGTCACAAAATATGATAAGCAGGCTCTTTGAATTCATATAGATTTTCTAAATCGTTTGTCAGATTTAACTGAAATGCTAATGAATCCAAAAGTAAATTCTAATCTACCCTAAATATCTGGTTATTATTTGTGTTACAGTAGGACTTGGAATTATCAGTTGAGGATCAGGGCACAATCTCTATGCATTTCACACACAAAGACAAACATAATCATAAAACTTTCTCAGGTTTTATCTCATTATTTTACAACAGCCTCCTAACAGCTATACTGAATTTCATTTAAGAACAGAAGTACCAGCAGCTTGTAAGTATCACTACCTAATGTGTTGGCTGTTGAAACCTGGAGCTTACATTTGGTAAAGCCAGCAATTGTCTTCCAAATGCAGAGTATGGAGGAAAAAGCTGTCATGCAGGTCAGGCTTTGCTCACGTTTCATTCTGGTCAAAGCTCATGATGGAAAGGGAGCAGAGCCAGATCAGCCTCAGCGTAAGGATGGGCACCTGCAGAGAGCTGCTGATGCCAGGGGGTTGGACATTCCACAGTGCACCTGTACCTGGTCTGTGTGGGGCCAGCACTTCCCAAACGTGTAGGACTTGCTGTCCTGGCACCAAACACCTGCACAAGTCTTCTCCAGGGGCCAACCCAACACACTCAGGGAACCTGTGATGGGGTGAATGTATCCTGGGAGTTGTTCTCTCCATATGCCCTGACTACTTGTCCAAAAACCTATTAGGACACTGGTTTAAGCAGGAGGGCAGCAGATCCTGGCTGTCAGTGATAATCCACTGCCAGAATCAATATGGTTGGCAAGCTTGCTTCACAGATATTTACGATCAAAGAGCACATTTCCCAGGAATGTGTTGTCAGTCCCATTGTCTTGGCCCAGTTTCAACTCCAGTAATTACATTTCTGCCTGCCTAATATTCCCCTCTTGCTTCGAGGAGATGCAGGAGCCCTCTCATCCAGTCCCACACTGTTTCACTGCATCATGGCCACATTCAGCACCAAGCTGGACACATGGAAACAGCTTTCCCTGTTCACATTTTATACAGAAGTTGCTGCCTAAAAAGCTTTGTGATTCTTAAAGAGGTGAAAAGTGCAAGATACTCTTGTTGCTGTTATTTAAAAAATATTTATTTGCCTCTGGAACTAGTCATCTAGAGACATATTTTAATTTCCTTCTCTTTCATGAGTAAATCTGTACATTGAAATTATTTACCAAAGGTTGAACGAGGTAGGTCTCAAATTTGTTTTCTTTTTTTTTTTTTATTTCACTAATAAAAGTAAAATAGCTATAAAATGTGATTGTCTAAAGCTTTTCAATACTAAGCTTGAGGGAGTTCAAGCCCTTTCAGAACTAGCCAGGAGAGCTAACTCCACTGGCACACTAAAAACCTGCCTTTCTCAGTGGAATAAAATTCCTGTTTACAGCTGTATAGGGCATAAAATGGGAGGTTTTAAACTTGTGACATTTCCATGTCTGGAAAAGATGTCACACACCCAGCACAGCATCTTACCTCGAGCTTTAAGCCCAGGGACATCAGTAGCATTATCTGAACTGGAAGAGTACCAGAGGGAAAGAATGGTGTATCTAAATCTTTCCTATATTCAGAAAACAGGCGTTGCCCCGATGGGAAGAGAGCTCTATTTCCCGCTGTATGTACTTCCAATCTTGCTTCTCAAAAACATCTTGGTAGTGCTCAACTGACCAACTCTTTCCCACTGGAATTTTTCTTGGGGAAGATATCTGAATGCACAAAGTGAGAGAAAGCACTGGGGTTTAATGCTTTTTTAAAAAATATTTTAAAGACTAAGCAACTGTTGGAAGCTGCTCTGAGCCAGCAACAGGTCAGATCAATGCTGTAAACATGGTTTTGTGGACAAAGGAAGGTGTGCTACATACAAGTCATCATCAGTTGCCTTTGTCTGCATTCCCTGCACTCCTCTGCCTTCCCAAAGGGACCATTTGGAGTGTTTAAACAACTGCAGTTTTAAATAGACACCCTTAAGCATGTTTTGCATTAAAATGTAAAAAGAGTGCCAAACAAAACAAGCCCAGCAAAAAATAAAAACCAGAAAAATATGCATCTGAGAGAGACTAATAAAGTACGAGTGCATGAATGTATTCTGGAACATTTGCATGTGTCAGAGGGAGTGGAAAGGAGGGGAGCACGATGAGAAAACAAGAGATGAAACACAGAGTGACAGAAAAAAAGCACCGGTTCGGGAAAAAAAGAAGCAGGGAGGGAAAAGATTGTCTTGCAGATAAGCAAAACCTCTGTGTACAACATGGGGGGAATATTTTAAGACTGAGCTTTCATCCACTAACATCAATAGGGTTATTATAACTAACTTGGTAAGATCTAGGGGCAGCAGCTAAACAGTGTAATACAGGTACCTAATTTTGGTGTCATGCCTACTTTTCTCCATCGGCTCTGTTAGAAGCTGGAGTCTGGCAGCCCTGGATAACAAGTGGTCTAAATTACTCATCACTCTCCAGATGGTAGGAGCCATTGTAAACTCTCTGACTGTGCCCCTGTGTGCACTGTAGCAGAACCAGAGGGAAAAAGGGAAAAAAAATGACAAAGAACATCACCCAGCTATATTACAAGCAGAAGAAAGAAATTCAGGAACTCTATGAAGAGAATGATGACCTAAACCAAAGAAGATGGGATATTGGAAGTTAAATTATCTGTGCAGAAAAACTGAATGTAAAAAGATTCAAAGGAAAATACAGTATAAGTAGCTGCAGCCTAGTGCATCTACAGGGAAAAAAACCAACTTTGTCCCCTGCAAAAAACCCTGGACTAAACTAAAGGGAGTACATAGGAAGGAGGGATATTTTTTGTTTTGAAGTATCTAGTTCCTAATTTAATCTTAATCCACTCTGACATTTATCCTCATGGATAATTCAGTATACAAATTTAAGGCAGAAAAAGAATCCATAAAAATAATAAAATAAGAGCTGCTTGCAAGGGCAGTATCAGCAAAAATTGCCCTTGGGTAAAAATAGTTCCCACTGCTTTGTGTCCCTTTCAGTTTCAGGCAATGTACCAAGATCCCAGGAACTACTTCTTTTCCCCTTGTGCAATCATTTGTGGCTCTCATCCAGCCTCTGATTATGCTAATTGTATTTGATGGAATTTGTATGTACTCTCCTTCGCTCTCGTCTCAGCTGAACATACACAAGATGCATTTTTAATTTTTAACTCTTCAAAAATAAATATATAACGCAACTTTTTCCCCAAGGTTGTGTAAAAGTCAACCTTATTACTACTTCTAAACAGCAAATATACAGCCTTTATTACTAGCAAAACAAATAACCCTTTCTACATTAATATGTTGCAACAAAGCTTTTAGTTAGTGTGAGAGGAATGTCATAATGTAAGAGTTTGCATAACACAGTCTGATCATGTCACCTAGACACAATTCCGTTTGCATTAAATTAAATCCACAATCATAAGAAGTGCAACTTTAATATAAAGATACAGGCAAGTTGGCTAGATCAAGAGCCTACATCATTTTGAGAGACACTCAAAACTAGAGAGATGGTGAGCTGCTGTAAAACCATTCCCAAGGGTTAGCGATAAAGCCCAGGACTTAAATTCCTGAATAAATTACTTTTTTTTCTCCCTTTAAAAAGCATTCTTAACCAAGTTGCTAAACATCAAAACCCACTGGATTTTGCTACAGACAAAACCAGATGACCTTAATGGCCTCAATCGTAGCTCCTTGACTGTCTTCAAGATCCCCAAATGCAGCAGTGGCTGGGTTATTTCATACTTCATGGAGATCCTCTGAAACTTTAAATTATTCTTTCATTTTACTAACTGGAAGCTAAAGAAAAATGTAAATGCAGGAGTAAAGAACTTCCTTCCTCTTTTAAATCAAAACATATTGGCTTTCCATTCTTTAAGTGAATTTTAGTGTAAAATGCCCAGTGTGCGCCACAGCTCCGCTCTTTCACAGCTAAAGCCCAAGTCCCTCCTCAGGGACAGGACACTCACCTCCCAGAGCACCTCAGCGTGGGACCATCCAGGCTGACCACCACAGCTGGCCATGCCTCCCAGGCCACACCTCTGGGGTAGTCAGGCATCTTCAGTAACACAGGGAGGCACTGCAGGGATTTCCATAATTGCCACGGCAGAGAGGGCTCTTGATTTCTGCCCAAGTCCAGAGAGGTGGAGTTAGGGTGGCCAAACCTGAAGCTCGAAAATGCAGAGGCACCTAAAGGCCCTTGAAAGCCAGATTTGGAGAGTTTGTCACCTCCATAAATAGGACATGGGGGCATTGGAATGTCACCAGAAATGAGGCAGATGATGCAAGTTGGACAGGGGGTTTGGGCACATTCCCTTTTGCCTCCCAGCCACAATATCTGTACATGGCCACAAGATTTGGTGTTGAAGTCTGAAGGAAGCAGTGGTCAGCCATCACCCTACTTGTATTAGAGCTCTGACCAAATCTTTTTTGTTACTGTCTGGGCATCTGATATGCCTACACACATTACTGGTGTAAGTATTAGTTCTGGAGGCTGAGTCCCCAGCCACCCACAGTTATGGACCTTTTGAATTATTAGGAGTGCTAGGAGTAGTCAGCCCTTCTGAGATGGGCTCCTTGAGCTGTTTGATAGGAGTGAGAGCTCTCTGCATGTCAGAATCTGCCATGTGAATCTGTCCGTGGTGGAATTAGCTCTTTTCCTCAGTCTCTGTTTCTTCATTCTCCACCCTTGTACAATGAACTGACTGCCAACCACTTCTCTTGCAAGGGTGGTTGCACTTCACTGGTAAAACGTATATAATTTATTTGGAGTTCAGACTAAAAGTAACTCTATTAAACAAAAAAAAAAAAAAAAAAAAAAGAGAGATTCTTCAGAACTCTTGCCATCCCCAACATACTCTTAGAACACAATACCACAGCAGCTAAAACACATAAATCACTCAAAATAACAGAAACACTTCTCTCCACCTCATGTCTGCTTTTTCCTAAAGTCTTTGTGATTCTTCAGGCACAGTTGTTATATACATGCAAATTTTAATTAAGGGAAAACTTGGCCGAATACTAGATAAAATTATTTGTTGTATCATATATTTGAAAAGCAATGCATCATTCTAATAGATTATTCAACGGATATCTCCAGACTTCTATAGAAGTGTTTAGCTAATGCAAAAAAGAAAGATTAATTGAATAATTTATTTGATGGACAACAGCATTATTTATTAAATACATTATTCAACCAGTAGTATTCAACCAATACTGATTAATTAAAATGAGCGAGACAATTGCTTTCAAGTACAACTCATTCAGATCCCAGTTTTGGCTCTATTAAAAAAAGGGTTTTGCAGAGCAATGTCTCAGTTAGAGTGTAGATGGTGCAGATATTCTTTGTGCTGAAGGAGCCATGTTCCTGAATCACAGTGTCCTTGACCAAATATATCTGCATGACTGTGGTAGGATTTGCACCTCTTAATGAATTGCCTGCCTATACTGGGGCTGGATTTGACCATCCTCAGCTGCGGAGGTATTTTAGCACATGGACTAGATTAAATGAGATTATTTAATTTGCAACCTGCAGACTAGATCCAGCTTGCTAACTGCTCCCACTATGCTCTTTTTGGGAGCTTTCAGATATGAGAAAGAAGTAATCTGCCATCCCCTTTGCTACTTGTTTTCCCAAGTGTTTTGCAAACACTCTTCCATCTCATGACTAAGACCTCCAATTACCTGACAAAGGCCCAAGAGAGCCCTTAGTCAGCCTGGTGACATGCCATGCCTATGTCCCATCTGCAGGACCACAGAGCATTCCAAGCATCATCTACCCAAGCTGCTGTGTCATCAGCATGTCCCCAGCAGAGCTCATGCTGCTTTGCCCTGCCAAGGGGGCACCACTGGGACAAGCCAGTGAAACCACCTGTTTCAGACACATCAGCTTCTTCTGCTACATCAGCACAAGCATTTTAGCAATTTCTATTCAGCAAGGAACAGTGAAGAACATCAAGCCTTAAGAACAAAAGGCTGACAACAGATGAGTCCACCAGATTGTGGGAAAAGGCAAACACTATATCTCAAGTCCCAAGTAATTACCCCCTAGCAGCACACAAAAGTGGAGAAATTCTCATTCCCCACAGATGGGAAAACCACCATCCGAATAAAACCAGCCTCATGATCGTGACAGAAGGCACATTTAACATAGTCTGCACATGACAAGGAATATATATCGAGCTAGGACTTTATAGACATAATAAACCCTTGTTAAGTGCCCACCAAATACACCGTGGAGAAGACAGCCATAAAAATTGGCAAATAAAGACCCTCTTAAAGTTTAGCAAGCATCTAAAAATATTTTACAATATAACCAAGTATCATCCCATTACAAGGGGGTTCTAGGATAATTTTCAGGGAACAAGGCTCAAAACAGTACAAGAAGAATTGGGATCATACCGACTAAGTATTAACTGAAACAAGTTTGCTAGCTTAATTTACCCTACTATTTTAAGTAGACTTTCTTTTAATGATTCAAGGCACATTTCCACTCTAATCCCCTACTCCCGTTTGGAAGGAAACAGATGAATGTGATGAAATGCAATGAAGATGATAAATTCATGCCACTCGAAAAGTGGCAAATGACATTTACTGGTCTCTCAGTTCCCATTTCATGATTGATATGGAACTATAAACAAGAAAATAAGTACTGTTAAAAATCTTTCTATACAGTGGCAAGTAGGGTTTTAATGGTGGCTTGCCTGTGCTTATTAACAAGCCATGGCAGTTGCTGCACACTGATCAGTAACTGCGTGAGAGCTCAGCCTACTGTGGAAGTCCTGAGTCTATGTACTTTCAATTTTAGAGCATAACCATCATACGCTCCACAAACCAATGAAATTTCTAATAATACAAACCAATGATGTGTTAAATTGAGACACTTCTAGCTTGAATGCCAAAAACTTCACTATGATTTAAAGGATCTGTGCTTACCTTTCTCTATCAATTTACTGTTAATTTGCTACCATTGGAGCAATTTACAAAAAAGAAAAAAAAAAAGGTAATATTTTATTTAATTTCTAATACCAATCCTGGTCATTTCCAATACACACTCAAATGCCATTTATTGTACAAAATGCAATATAGTCATTCAAGAGGAATAAGAGATGCAATGAGAAGTGCTGGGGGAGGGGGTGGAGCAGGCAAAAAGAAATCACTCTGCAAAATATCTGCATTTAGAAATAGGTGGTAATCCTCACTGTTCCCCTTAGGAGAGGCAGAGGCATTAACAAAAGTTTAGGTCATAAATGTTTGGCTGTTTCAATTACACCAGGCATTCTATATTTTGTTTATTATTTATTACACACTTTTACTGCTGCGCTGGTTATCATCTAATTGTAGCTTCACAGATAATCTGTATCAAACAAATGTCAATGGCCTATGAAAACATGGGGTTTTCTAAAGGTGCCTTCCACCTTACTTCATTCCAACTTCTCAAAACAGAAACTAACCATTTATTTATGATTCTGTTTGTACTTTATACCAAAATCAGACATACAACAGGTTTTTTCTCCCCCCAGGATCTTTTTCCCACTTCCTACTCAGATACTAAGATATATTGTAATGACCTTGCATGAATCACATTGACGTCATGCAAACTAGTCCGTGGAATAATTATGAAAACACTGTTCAATTTCTGTCTCCGGGGGCTCTCTGAAAGTCCCTTAAAATCTTTGCCACATCTTTACACAGGCAGAGAGTGGTAGGACAAGGGGGAATGACTTTAAACTAAAAGCAGAGAGATTTAGATTAGATATTAGGAAGAAATTCTTCCCTGTGAGGATGATGAGATATTGTATCAGGCTGCCCAGAGAAACTGTGGTTGCCCCATCCCTGGAAGTGTTCACGGCCAGGCTGGATGGGGCTTTGAGCAACCTGATCTAGTAGAAGGTGTCCCTGCCCACAGCAGGGGGCTTGGAACTAGATGTTCTTTAAGGTCCCTTCCACCCCAACCCATTCTATGATTTTTCCCCTCTCCAACTGGCTTTTGGAGTAAATAAAAGGTCAAAGCTTCAAAAAGGATGGAAACTGGTCAGGCTGAATTCAGGCACCTTAATACAGAATATTTAAAATTTGCTTTGCCATTAAACTGTTGTTTGGCCAGGTGAGATGTGGCCTTCAGCAAAGCAGGATACACTGAAACCACCGTAATCCTCTGTGCGGCAGTTGCACTGCAGAGCAATTTCAGAAACTTCAAACTTTGCTGCTAGACAACAGCAGAGCATAGCTCAAGTCAAACCAATCCCTAGCAGAAACCCAGTGAACACAGTAGCTCCACCAAGTATAGATCTGACCCTTGAGGTTCAGGTACAAGGTTAGAAATTGATAAGATAATTGTCCAACATCAGGGCCTGCAGTAAAAGCAGTTGCAACAATTAAATGTTAACTTTTTATATCGAAGGATAGCAGGAAAGATACCTCACCCATCAGCATCTCCTCCTGCCCTCCAGCTGGCTCGGTATCATCATGCTCAGACTACCTTGTTATGTGCCAAATTCAGTGCACAGTGGAGAGAAAGGGCAACCAAAGATCTCAGACCTCATTTGTGAGTAGACGGCTCTAAGCACTCAGGTTGCCTTATGGACATGGTACTTAATAAGCTACCCTGGAATGCTGCTCCATGTGCCCTTGGTTCAACACCCACTCCCTGCACTGCTGGGAAGTACATTAGAGCAGCACAATTTACTGCAAGAAGGTATCTGCAGGCACTGTGGCCCTGGACACAAAAGAGCAGAAGAGACTTTAAAATAGATCCTGCTCTGCCCAAAGTCAGTGTTAAACGTTTTACATGGGAATGAGGAGCTGGGCTACTGGAGGTGTTCTCAAATATAATTTTTGTCCTATGGTTTATAAAATCATAGCACAATTTAAGATGGAAGGGTCACTTTAAGGCTGTTTGGTCCAACCTCCTGCTCAAAGCAGGGCCAACCTCAAAGACAGACCAGGTTGCTCAGGGCTTTGCCCAGTGGAGTCTGGAATATCTCCAAGGACGGAGATGCTACACCTGCTTTAGGCAGCCTGCTCCAGTATTTGACAACCTAATTATGTTTTAAGCAACTAATTGAAATTTCCCTTGCTGCATCTTGTGACTGTTGCCTCTTCTCCTCCTGCTGTGCTCCTCTGAGAAAGAGTCTGCCTCTGCCACACCCCCGAGGAACTCCCAAGAACCAGTCACCAACTTCATGCCATAATCACAACCATTCAAGATTTGCACTCCAGGTAATTTTTCCCCCACCTTACAATATACCTACCCAAAATCTAGAAATAAAGGCCCCAATTTGCATACAAGGGTACTATAGGAGACCTGTCAAAAGCCTTGCTAAGGTCACGGTGACTGTCACTGCTCTCTCCTTGCCTGGTCTAGTGTTCTTCTACCATAGAAACTAATTTAGTTCTCCTAACGCTGGCATTAGGAATGGAGCCAGGGAGACCTGAGAGCAGACCTTTCTCAGATGTAGTGCCAGGTGCTCTACTACTCATCCACTGAGAGTATCTCCTTGTGTGAGAATTTCTTGAGCAAAATCTGAGATTAGTCTGGGCTTGATGAGCTCTCTGATTTTTAAGAACACACCACCATCTACAGAGACAAAACTACGGGTGTTTTTATCTAAGGAAAGGCCCTATTTACCCACTGCCTGCTGAACAGAAATAAGCACTATGGGACACAAGTCTTTCAGCAAATCACTTGAGTATGAGGTAATTTGGTGAAAGCCCTGTATCACTTGGTCTCATCTATGCCATGGGAAACGTGGGCACTAAGGCATAAACATCCCTTATACTGTTTATCCCTACTGTGCTGTTTCTTTGGCACTGCTAAGGTGCAACCCCTGTGGGACTCTTGGGGAGAGCAGGGCCAGAACGGAGTGGGAGAAAGCAAAACAAGAAAAAAAATGCATAGCAGGCTCTTTAAAACAAGGTAATTTATGACTGTGAATGAGGGATGAGTTTAGGTGACCTTACCTGAACTTTCATGAGTTTTGGATGCTCCACAGTCCAGCTGAAGCCTCCCCTCCTCCTTTCAAGAGGAGACACCTTTTGGTTTCCAATGCTGTTTGCCACTGTTTCTTCACACACTTCTGTATTTATGCATGCAAATGTACCCTAATAAGCTATCCTTTTCTACAGCAGATATTCTGTCTTAATCACTTACAAACTTGCAACTACCTAAGCATTAATTCCTGACCACTTTCTCACTATTATACACAACAGTTGTGCTGCCTGTACTGCTTTTGCCAACTGCCAAACTTTTCTCTGGAAACAAAAGGATTTAGAGACACAAATAATAGTCACTGGCTGCAAAGTCTTAACCATACCTAATATCTTCTTGTCTTTTTCTTTTTTTTTTTTTTTTTATTGAACACCAACAAATGACTTCTTACAGGCAGGGAGGTGATGCTGATAGCCTCCTGTAAACTTTGATTCAACAAGTTTAACTGCATGCTCTGCCTCCAGCTAAATTGTGATATTTTTTCACAACCTTCAGCATTCCAGATGTCAGTGGTGGTTGTTTTGACACACATCCTGACAGATGAAAGTTCAGTCACAGAAAAATAAACTTCTTAAATGGCTTTAGTTATGTCATAAGCGACAAGATTTGCCACTAAAAAAGTTTCTCTACAATAAAAATAATAGCAATAAAAATGGTGAGAAGCAAACTGTTGGTTCCTATACAATTCAACATTTCTTTACTTTTTTTTTTAGACTTAAAAGTTCTTTTCATTTGCAATGAAACTTTCATCCATCACACATGCCCCTAAAGCCATACAATCATCAAGGTTGGAAAAGACCTGCAAGATGGAGTCCAACAGTTAACCCAGCTGTGTTTACCACTAAACCACATCTCCAAGTGCCACATCCAAGCCCTTTTTGAGCATTCTCAGGGATGGTGATTTCACTGCTTCTGTGGGCAGCCTACTCCAATCCCTGAGCATACGTTAAGTGAAGAAATTTTTTCCTAATACCAGATCTTAACCTCCTCTGGTGCAATCTGAGGCCATTTCCTCTCATCCTGTCACTTCTTACCATGGAGGAGAGACCAACACACACCTGGCTATGACCTCCTTTTAGGAAGCTGTAGACAAGGTCCCCCTGAGCCTCCTTTTCTCCAAAATTTCAAAGTGACTTTGAAATAAGATCAGCCACACATATCACTGGAAAAAAAAATCTTAACATTTTTTAAAAGAGGAAAGAAAAGTCCTTATTTCCAATGTATTTTTGTGTGTTAACTTTTTTTGTTACCCCCTCTAAAGAAAGCTATGGAGGAACATAGCTGTCTTGCTCAGCAGTGATGACTGTGATGCAGAAAGAGAAAATATCCAGCACTTCAGCAGAAATACCCTGGGATGTTTCTTTGAATGGCTTTCACACCTCTTCCATCAAATACTTTTCATCCCATTTAAAACAGTAAGCTGCCTTATAGCAGGTCTTGCTCCCTGCAGACAACCAACCAGTTGCCCTGCCATCCCTCCACTCTTCCAGAAAATGACCTGGAGCTAAAAATTCTCTTGTTTTCTCATGGAGGTGAGAAAACTTCAGATGCATGACAAGCTCATAAATATCTTTAAGCTAGCTTTGAAGTGACCAGTTCTTACTAAACTTGTCTGTTCTAAAAGGTAAAAGGGGAAGCTGACACCAGCTCTGCACCTATTGAACTACATAAACTCTTATAATCTTAGTAACTGTAAATACAGACTACACACTGCCATCCCATTCTCCTCTCCATCACCACTGACACCTCTCCAGATGCTCTTCTTACCTTGATATACATCTCCTGAGCTCTTTTCTCCTTCCCTGTCTTTAATATCAGTGTCCATTGACCACCCTATCTTGTCAATATATTCATAGAAAAATTCAGAGCATTAGATGCAATGCTATTGCTTGGACACTTTGCTTGAGTACTTTCTTGCCACTCACCATCTCTTGCTTTTTTTTTGTTCATCACTCACATTTTCAGTTGGGTCAAGGCAAAACTGCACCAAGAACCACTGAGACAACTGAGCATTCCTGGGTGCCATGGACCCAGGTTGTGTCTGTTCACTGACACTTAATGGCAAACATGCCACCTGCCCTTACTAAAGAAATACATTTACAAGCTTTAGTCTCTACCCACAGGTTTTGCCATGAGACTGTTTTTTTCCTACCACAGTTACTCAATTACAGCATCACTGTCATTTTCCAAAATGTAACCTCTCAAAATGTTAGCTGCTGTTAAATTGTAAAAATGCTCTAAATAATAGCTGTGTTTGTAGAAGTTCATCTTCATTTATGGTTTCTGAAAAAGGATGTGTAGGCTTATAGCTGTCTGAAGTGACAAAAAACAAAACCCTGAAACAAACAGATCTGTGAATTCTCATTAGAGCCCTAAGAAGGGAAAGGGCTGAGGTGTTGGCACATTAGAGGTCAGGGAAGGCACAAAGGGAACATCCCATGAACACAAGGACTGTTCAGACTCTGCAGAAGAACCCCAGTGCTGAAGAAGCTGAAAGAGTTTTAATATGAGCAGCTAAAGACTTCCTGCACTGAGCCTGGCTATGTTTTCCTAAGCTGGAAAGACAGAAGGGCAGGCAGTTTATGCACTGTGCACCCAAAGACTAATTCAATGCCCCAAATGCTTCCCCACAGCCATTTCAACGACTCCAAGGGAGCTATTTTGCCAAAAGTATTATGAGAATATTTTTATTTCGATAAAATGGCTACCTTGCCAGAATTAATTTCAACAGATGTTTCAGCAATTATAAAATCACTTAACTAATTATCTCAAATACCTTTTTGGCTATCTCCACTATGATAAACACCTCAAACTAAATTATGCTGAATAAACTGCAGTGGGATTGTACAAAACCTTGGCTTTGGGAGAGACAGGATGGAAGTTAGTGCTTGGCACTTAATGTCATCAGCATTATAACAATTCAGCTAAAGTACATATAATTTTGTTGCTGACCTTACATTATTATATAATTAAGGTAATTTAAGTAATTACTTGCTAAAAAGACTAATTTTGTTCATCAACATAAAGACTCTCAAAGCACTGCAATATGAGGGAATTAGATTCCAATACAGCAATTTGGGAAGAATGAGAACCTCCAGTGAATAAAGTGAAATGGGAGTAAGCTGTAAAAGGGAAGAAAGGACAGTAAAAGTTCAGGAAACTTGGTTACTACTCTGTGTTTCGACACAGACATCCCCTGAAACTCCCAAGTACTCTAAACACAGTAAAAATTTTCTTGTCACATATAAAATATCCACTGTGAGACTTGAAACTGTAAACTTAAATTTAATAAGGTGCTAAAACTCTCCCAAGCCAGACAAGCAAAAATCTTTCCTTAGGGATGTCTATAATCAGAGTGATTCTGTGACTCTACTGAAGACAATTTTGTCTCTCCCCTCCAAAATATGATTATCCTAGAAGATGCCAACAAATTAACTCTTAAATTGAGTACACTGAGAATAAAGCAACCTCAGTTATTTCAAGCCATAAGCTCATCCATAAAAATATCCCACCTAATTCCTGCAAAACAATGTAATTGTAAACCACAGAGTTTTTCCTCTGAAGAAATGTCTTATTATAAATGATAAGTGACACACTGGTGTCTTTTACAAACTTACCAAGCATTAAGAGAATGTCAAAAGAATGCTACATTTGAGAAACTTCAAGGGAAGTTTTTTGGATTACTGTCAATTCATTATCTCTTTTAGAGGTGATGACCTCTTTGTTTACCTGTGTTCAGACTCTTCTCAAACTTTTTTCTGTCTCTCAACTTTGTAAAAACAAAAAGTACATCCTGTAACAGAAAATAATTTATCTAGCTTTAAACTTTGCTTGTGGTTTAACCTTGATGCTACCTTGAACTGGATGATGGAAGGTACCTGCTTTTATGACAGGAGGAAGATTCTGTTACAAGTAATCAATATTTTGTTTGTTTAATAACTCAGGGATTGCTTGAATATATAACTGAGGAGTTAAATATTTGGCAGGGCTATGAAACATGTTAATTAAAATTTTAAGTTACACGAATCCTACAGAAGGATTTAATAGAAGAAGCTACACTTGAAGAGACTATTTTAGTACTTCAAGCAAGTGTGCCATGCTAATAATATAAAGTTTCAAAGTACTTTATCTATAAAGCCAGGAGACTTTGATATACACAATCTATATTTTTTAATGCAAGTGAGAGAACTTTCAAGCACTCTTAAGAATGTCAAGCTTAAGAATTTACGGGAGTGCAATGATATTGCAAAGGATACAGTTTTTCAAAACAAAATTTCAAAGGCATTACAGAACCTGGTGAATTAGGAATGGAAACTACTGCCCAATTCAAATACATCACTGCAAGCAGAAACTCACCACTGATCATATATTTAAGATAGAAGATGTAAAAGAAGGATCCTAAACAGTCCCCAAAGTATCCAACTGCTTTTACGAAAACAAGCTGCCACCTGGAATTAGACCTGAAGAAATTACAGCACTTGGAGAGTTTTACCTGTAATTGATACTGGTTTTAGTTGAGCATTAAAATGTTGTTGTAACTTGAGTTTTTTTAAAGCCTTCTTGCATTAACCCCCAAACAGCCAGACAATCTGAGCCAACAAAGGTATGACAGAGTCTATGTGGGATCTAAGATGCTTAATTTTCATTAAACCTTCTGACTCAAGTAACTCTTTAAACAAACTGGAGGTTAAATGATATTGAGGTTTTAAGTGAAAACTTTCAGACCTGCTTCATCAAGTAGCAGAATTAAAGCCTTCCTCTCAATTACAAAGCTTCCTGGGACTTACTTGGTTTTCTCACAAACATTTTTGGTTTTGCTAGGTCAGAAAAAAGACCTTTTTAAATAGACTTGTCATTAGAACTAGCTGGATTATCTGTGATAATTATCTATGCTCCATTTTAGGATTTAATACCACTTTCCTCCACAATAAACGTAGGTATGATTTGCGTGGGTGGTGCAGTTTGCATCTTTCCAGGGAAATAAAGGAACAAATGACAAGTTTTATTGCTTTTTTTTGACACCTTCTTTATATGAAGAAAGAAAAAAACCCATAGATTTGTGATTAATAGCTTTGTTTGCTTACTTCTGTCAGGTTTTCCTCCAGGGCATAGTAAGAATCTTTACAGTATGACACTAAAAGGACTGTCATGTCCCTGAAATTGCATTGCATAAACAATTACATGTAATTCAGCTCATGGCTTCCTCAGAGGCTTCCTCAAAGGCTACATTATTTGGTTTCTGACTCTAAAATATCTTCTCTGTCATGTCTTCCAACACTAAAAATGATAAGAGGAGACTTTATCAAAGCATAGTGCTACCTTACAATGGGAAAAGCCTTTTAATTCTTTAACAGAGGGGACAAAGACTGCAGGGATCCAGTTGTTGGGAGCTGTAGAATGGTACATTCAGAATGGAAATAAGATGAAGTTTTGCAATTAGTTAACCACTGGAACATACTGCCAAGGAACAAGGAGGATTGTCCATCATGAATTAGACTAAGAATAAAGGATATTTTCAGGCCATGTTCCTACTCCATCATTAAGTATGGGATCTGTTTCAGGACCACTGCATCAAACTCTGTTGCCTTTCAGAAGGTAACCACAGGCATCACCTGTGGCCCCAAATTCTACAAATATATGGAGGAACTAAAACTCTTATATTTTGGCTGAATTGATTATGAAGAAATAAAATGTGTCACAGGCTGCAGAGACAGTCAATGGTAAAAGGAAAACAACAGACTACCAACAAACACTATTGCCTGGTAGGGAAAGGGATCATCTCCAAGTGCTTTTTATTGGAAAAAAATGGTGGAAAAGTTTGGCTTTGGGCTGATAAAATATAGTGGAAAGTGATAGGTGTGAGGAGTAAAAAGTCTGGAGAGCTGTCTTAAAGCAAAGGAATACTGAGGGATGAACTTTTGACATGAAAATAGTACCTTTTTTTTTGACCTCCAAGTGTTTTTTAGCAATTTTAACATTTATGTGAAACAGAACTTGGGTTTTTTGTTTTTACTGTCTTCTTGTGAAGAAGCGTTGCTCAAATATTTCCTTGTGTATCAGTATCAGTGTCATCACCTGAAGAACATGCAAAGATCCTGTCTGAAAGATTCAGTCCTTTCATGCACAACTGCAGACCTGAAGGGGTTTGAGAAATACAACCAGATCTTATGACTCTGAGTTCCATGCCAGCCATCTACAAATACTTGTGTCCAAGTAAATAATAGGCAGCATTAAAGAGAAAATGAAAAATAATTGTGTAAAACTCATGCAGGCCAGGTTTTCAATGTGAGCATTAATGTGCTCATCATTCTTCAGAATTGAGCCACTTCTCAAGGAAGTTCAAAAATAAAATATAGTAAGCAGGATGCAATATTTTCAGTCATGAAATATTTCCACTGCATCTTACAACCAGAGAATCCACTGGATGAAAAATGAATTTCCAGGAGTAAAATAAAATAATATGACAATGTGAGAAAATTATTGTTGTATAGTGTTTACTCCCATCCCTGTTCATGTAGGCTCCTGCTGTCCTTGGTGGGGATAAATTTGACAACCAGTCTAACAAGTAATGTGAAGAAAAGGTGTATCATATCCAGCAGTGTAAAGAAACTGTCTTCACAACACACAGCCAGAAAGTCTGCTGATGCTGATTTTTTCAGCTAATTCTGTGTTCTCCAATTGACGTGCAACTTCTTTATTTCTGGAACTATTAGCATCCTCTCTACAGCTTCAAGGCTATTTCCTGAAATTGTCCTTTTTATAATATTAGTCTAGGAAGACTGGCATGAAATAAAACTCTGACAAGAAATCAAAGAGTAAGTTATTTTCTAAAGGAGTTTCCCTGGAGAATCAGGTCAAAAGCCTACTTCCAGCCTTGAACACTTGGAACACATGAAAGCAAGCTTTGTTTTAGAAGCTCAGATGTCTACACACAAAGATGATAATTGTTTTCTCTTTTTTTCTGTTTATTGCTTTTGAAGAAATTCAGTTCGAGACCTGGGATGCATCAAAGGAAAATGTGTATTTGGATGAGCTTTGTTTGATGGCAGGAGCTTTCCTTGTTAAGTCATCAAAACAGCCTGGAGTGAGAAGGTAGCAGAAGCTCTTCTGGAAAAAGAGTACCAAGCATCACTGAGGACAATCACGGGCACAGAAACTCAACAGCTTTTATGTTCTCTCCTTTTATGTGCACACAATTAGGGAGCTGGGTGTCACACGTGTGAGGAGCCAAGGCATCTGATCCAAAACTCATCAAGTCAATATAAACAAGCCCTTTGACTTCAGATGATCTTGGGACGAGCCCTCGAGGATTTTATGAGTCAGAGCTTTTCCAACATCATTTGGATAATCTTCCAGGTGGGGGTGGTAGAGGGTGGTTTCAAAATCAGACCTGAGCTCTGTGTATTGGTTGTGACTTTGATCAGTCAGGGATGGCTTTTCTTGTATTCTTTATTGCAGTGCAAAGTCCTTTATGGGAATACCAGCATGTACTCACCTAACGAAATTCTTATTGCAACAGTCTAGAACACTGATAATGTGTTGCTATGTTGCAACAGACTCTTCTGGCTTTTGTTCATTACAGCCTATGGATATTGCCTATGGAGTAAACAGGGACACGCTGCCTATGACCTCACTGCCAATATTCAGAAGGACTGGGCTATTCTGCTGATTCTCTTTAATCTTATGTGCCTTGTACATTAAAACAAACAAAAAACCAAACCAAACAAACCAACAAACTCTCCAAATGAATAATCCAAACTACTAACTCACAGCTGCACCAAAACATTTCTTTCTGTTGCAATCAAACCTAAGCCAGTTCAGCTTGCACCAGTCCATTTCAGGGACCTGTAAGGAAAATGCAATGCTGTCCTGTGAGACTGAGCAGGCAGAAGGCCCAGGCTGTGCCTTTCCCGTGAAGCCTTCACAGACATGGTGTCACAGAGCTCTGTGTTTCACCCAACCTTTTTTATTTTAATTTTATGATTTTGTTGTTGCTTTTGAAAGATAATCTCCATTATCACATTAATTCCTGTTCAACACTTTTTAATGCATGTATTATTTATCTTCGGAAGATCCTTTTTGCTCTTGTGTGAATTCCAATTGTTATGGCTCATTTTAATTTCCTTTAAGGCCCTTGGCTACTTTTTCTGTTGCAGTATGGCTGGTTCCACTTAATAGAAGCTTTGTTATGCAGATACATGAAGCTTCTGTGCCCCACCTTTGAACTTCTGAATAAACTGCACCACTCCATCTGATATATTTTATACAGTCAAATACAAAGGAGATGACAGAGCCTAAAGCATGGACAAAGTCGTGCTTAACTCTAGCATGTACAACAAACAAAAGAATTTAATTTGGGATAGGTGTCAAGCAATTTAATTTTCAATTTATTTTCCTTTTGTCCGATTTGGATGCTGATCTATATTGGTGGTGACATATATATATCTATCATGTGGCCATGTATTTGGCCCAGATAAATTTTGTTATGTCCAAAAACCTTCATCAGAGACACATTATAAACAACAAAATTCTATAGCAAAGGAAGATGCTTCTCAAACTCAAGTCAGTCTCAGAGGATTTGATCTCAAGACTGCTTCTGAGGAATACTGATGTCTGAACATTAGATATTCAAGCAAATGGTACTGTTTGACAACACCAGTAGTAATTTCAAGTGTTTTCTCCTGTGTAATTTCTTTTTTCACAGTTTATCATATCAAAACAGTTTGAAGAGAGAAAATAGCCATGACTTTTCCATTTAACCAAACTCTTGTTTTCTCTCATTTATTTGCTGCCTCTAATCATGACACAATGAAGTCAAGTATTTGGGTAAAGGCCCTTCTTTCATTGTGTGTAACATCATTAGGGACTGTGTGATTTGGATTTCCATGTCTGAATAGAAATAATTAGAAAATATGATTTACACTTTTTTATTTTGTCTGGGAAAGCTGTTGGGATAAATTCTCCCTTGCTCTGTGTGCGGTGAGGAAAATTAAATTGGGTAAAGGGCTCAAAGGCAGTCTAGAAAGCTGTATCTAAGCTTCATTTAGCCAATCCCCCTGCCATGGGCAGGGACACTTTCCACTAGACCATGGTGCTCAAAGTTCCATCCAACCTGGCCTCAAATGCTCCCAGGAATGGGGCACCCACAGCTTCTCCAGCCACTAAGGACAGTGGTGCACCAAAAAAACACAGGGTTGTATTTGCCCAGGTTTTAAAAGTTACAGGATTTGAGACACAAAGTTTTTCCAGCCATATGCCTGCCTATACATGAGGAACCAGTCAGAAGGCAGATGTAATGCTGTGAAGCATCCACTCCTTATCTAAAGGTGTGCAAGTCTGGAGCCTACATTAATGTTCTCCAAATCGACATCTAAAATATTTTCATAGGTGCCCCAAACCAGACAACTGAATATACACACTTTGTTCCCCAGCAGAGGCCAAATTTAATTCAGCATGTTATTTATGATCCTTGACCACCACAGTCACCTTGCACCAGAGCAGAACAAGAAAAAAAATATCATGCCTCAAATCCCTGAGATTTCATCAGAAGGAAAAAAGATCACAGCACTACTGAGAGCAACTTAAGTGTCGAAGTCAGGTAGAAAAGATCACTCTTTGGGAGCCTTCAAAGCAACTGTTTCTCCCCAGTGGCTTTATAAGGAATTTATGCACTTACTTTACAGAGATATCTTCACCAGAACATAAAATTTAGGTGCAAATTAGGCATCTAGATTCCTTCATATGATGTGTCGTTACTGGCTTGGCATAGAGATTTGCAAGAGATTGAATAAAACAGCCTGAAGGATGTACAAAATACATGCATATAAAAATATACAGATAATGAATGTTACAGCTATATGCACAGACTCCTAAAACAAAACTGCAGCACAATTGCTCACAGCAGCCAGAAATAGGAACACTTGGATTTGGAGTCAGGCTGGACATATCCCTCTGCACATGGGGGTGTGGGACACCAAAGCCCTTCATAACACTATCTGATATTTGTTAAGTCCAGATAAAATAAAGGGTTTGTAGTTTGGGATTGTGCCCTTCTCCCTCTTGCTCAACCCAAACGCTGCTGTTTTCATAAGATATCCAAAGACAGATACTGGAGAAGGAAGGGAGGAACTTGCCTCAAGGCTACTGAAATGTTCTTGATAATAGGTTAAAAATGTGAAGCATTTAAAGTGTCTGATGTCCCTTTTGATATTCTCCAGGCAATTTCCTAAATCAGCTTCAAATTTTAGTCATTTTCGGCTTTAAAACAAGCAGCGACACAAATGATTAAAAGAAACAACAACAAAAAATTAACACACACCCAGATGGTAACTATTATCTGAGCCAGAAAATAGAGACAAATACATCCACTTAGGGCAAACTAACATATTGTATTATATCACTATGATGTACTGTAATGGGATATGATTTACATTAAAACTTGTGAATTAGAGATTTAACTTATGGCCTTTCTCCACAAATTACAACAACAAACAAGAGCAGGAAAATCAGCTCTAATAACAGCATGCATCCCATAACAATTTGATGGATTATTTCTAGACCAAAGCCATGGATAAAATATTCAAAAGTGCAATTTTTGTAACAGTATTCCAGAAATGTGATTTAAGTGAAAATCCTGATTCCCTGCAGTCAGTAAAGGTTTTATGGCAATCTTCCCAACAATTGGGGTGTTTTACGTGTGAATTCAACTACAAAACACTCCAGAAGAGTAAGGCAGATGGTGTGACCATGGCTTATTATGTTATATGTAAAGGTCTCAGTTGTGCTCCCTCCATCTGTTTGCTCATCCACCTCTTGTCTTGTATCATAACATCCTAAGATACTGATTTTAGGGACTATCTTCTAGCTCAGTGTGCTGAAACCCCCAGCACAAAAGGAGACAGTGCTTTGGGCTTCTCTTTGTTAATGCATCTGAGCTAAACAGATAAACAACTTGACAGGGATGAGTTTGCCAGATTTATTCTCTGTAGCAAATTGTACTTCTAATTGCATAAGGTTCTCTTCCCTGTGTGCTGTCATCTGGTTTGTGATGTGGTGCACCTCTTAAGCACTGTGAAATCCCTCTCTGAGACAGCTGCATCATTTTGTGATGGATACTACACAAACATACACATAAACACAACACATTTCAGTTCCCTAATTTATATAACTGCTTCCTACAAAGATCCTAGGACTGAAAGTTACTCTGAGAGGGAGAATGACATAGTAAGTGAATTCCAGTGATTTGAAGTTTTTTTCTCCCTAAGTGACTTGCCAGAGCCAAGCTCATCTGTATGCACCAATATTCTCTAAATAATAAAAAAAAGGGGATAATGTTTCCTCTCCTGACGGATGTGCACTCAACTTTATCCACAGTGTGCTTTAGCAGCTCTGCAAGAATGTAAAATAGCAATCTAATATCCTGCTTAAATTTGCTAGAAACAGTCACTGAGATCATGGAAGGCAACTTCTCCCTGCTGAATGTGTGCCTGCCTGAAAGCCTGAGACTGGGAGGGGAATGATGAGTCCCCACCTCAGCCAAAACAGCTCTATTCCTTCCTGATCTGTTGCAAAGAGGGGGGAAAAGACCAAAGAAGATATTTGGGTGTTATTGGGAAGCAATTACAACTGCAGCACCTCCAGCACTACTTGAATCAATCTAACTCCAGCTCCTTGGGTACCATTGTGATGCTGGGTCCTCAGCCACAAATGACATTTATCTTGCTGCACCTCCCCTGTTTTTGTTATGAGCTGCCGTGATTAAGGCTTGGATGGTGTCCTGACTTGTACCACAATCACAGCTCTGTTTACAGCACAGACTGACCTTTGCTTACTGACTGTAGAAACATGAATGATGTATCTCTAAATGTTAGCACTTCAAAATAAGAAAAAAATGAAAAGAAGAAAAATTAAAAAGGAAAAAGGAAAAAAAGAATGATATAGCTGCTTGTGTCTCCTTGGATTTGGGAGAGATTCTCCCATTAGTTAGTCATTCCTGAAATGAAGATGGTAAGAAAAAAGAGATGTGCAGAGAAGGGTGAACAAAATCCCATTTGGGATGGGTGTATCAGATAGCCAGGCTGGTGAGACTGCTCTGCTTGGGGAAACAGCTGAGATAGCTTTCATTTCTTTGAAATTTGTGCTCACTGCCAAAGGAAAATAAGGGCAACAACAATGAAACAGAGATAACAGTATTATGAGAACTATGCCAGCAATGAAATGACAGAGGAAACAGTAACTGGAAGCAGAACATGTCAAGGAGAGGTGGCAGATCATGTCACTGTGGTTTATTCTGTGGCAAAAGAGAGATCAAGTTTTGCAATGCTCAGGGTCAGGCAGTAATGAGGTAGGAAGCAAAGCCACAGAAGTGACTCACAAGCAGGAGGTTACACTCTCCTGTGAAAACTGGAATTTCTCATAAATTTCATTGTGCCAAATCCATTTTTAGCAATTACCCTGCAGACTAATTTCTCCCTCATTTGCAACTGCCTAATATGCTTTTAGTAACTGCAGCTATCCACAAGTTAAAATAGAGAAGGCAGAGATTTTTCTTGCTACCATTTTTAGCATTTTGTCCTTTTTGGATGAAATGAATCATGTTTACTACGGTCTTTCATTTTAGTTCCCTGTCTTATACTCCAGCTGGAAGTGGGTAGGATAACCAGCACTCTTGCCCAGTTAACTCACAGTTGGTGTTAAGAGAGGACATAACACCTGAAACAGGATGGAAAACATACGTAGGAAGGCAGAGAGACATGCCATGGGGATTGCTCCTTTGCTGTTATGCTCAGATGGACAAATTATTGCTCAGCAGGGTGATGGAGACACAGCAGCTCTGCTCCTGAGGCTCTTGCCAATCCCAGTCTGAGTGTGGACACTGCCAACCTCCCCATGGCATCAACCTTACTCCTGATACAAGAAATCAGAAGGACATTGGCTCATGTAACATTTGGCTGTCACCCAGTTTCAATGGCAAGCTTGTGCCTTCCCCCCACAAACTAAGCAAGACCTTTCAGGAGGGCAAGGAGTGGTGTGTCATGACAAAGCTTTGTCACAGAGCTGAACTGCCAGCTACACATGTGGAAGAAGCATGAGTGCCAAAGTGTCAAAGAAAAGCAAACAGAAAGCAAAAAGATATGAAAAAGAAAGAGTAATGGTAAAAAGATTTAAAAATATCTCATGTAGCTGAGAATAGCAAGCAGGATTTAATGCATGCTACCCTTGTTGGTGCTGTATAAATGTCTTGTTCTGTTCCATTCTGGTGCTATTCCAGGGTCAAGTATATTCAGTGTCCTTTATAATCAAGCTGTCAATATACAGTCTTGATGCTATACATTGATTTTGTGCCACAAGAAAGAGGAAATTATCCCTTTGTGTTCAGCACTGCCACAGTGACTTCATATTTCTTAGCCCACAGTATTCAGTATCACCACCAAGACCAGGGTATCTGCCTGGCCCCACACATTTTACCTGCACTTTCTACACATGTATGTTCTTCACAGACATGTTGATGATGTAATGTAGCAATTTATTTAGAAGCAATGGGAAATCTGTGAGGTTCCAGTTTGTACCAATAAACTGGCTATACAAACTTCTGTGAACTGTAGGGAAAGGGGAAAGAAAATGTCCCTATAATCCTCTTAAGGAAGATACAAAAATGTAGCACTTAAATAAAAAACTGTGCACAGAATAAATGAGAGTAACAATAATATTTAGCACTTACATGGTTTTGTCTCTCTTCATTACTACAAAACTTCCCAAGAGAGATCAGACTGAGCCTCAGAGAGGCTACGTAAAGTGAAGAGTTGTATGACTTGCCAAACCCAGCTTATAACACAGCAAAGAAAATTTGCACTTTCAGTTCCATTTCTTAATATTAAGCAGGTTATTTTCTTGCCAACTTCCCCATGTATTCTTAACAATGAGCAGGGATGATACAAAGGCTCTTCCACCTGAACTCCCAGCTACCTAAACTGCAAATGAAAGCTTGTAATGCTTTTTCTATTTAAATGTTAGAAAAAACAGATGTTGCCAAAGCAATTCTACAAGCACAAAAATTCCATCATAATTGTCAGGTATATTTCTTTATTTTATATCCAGACAGTATTTGTCAAGAAATAGGTTACAAGTTAAGGAAGATGAATTCAGCAAGAATGGAGGTGCAGGGCTGATCTTGCACAGTGCCAACACTCTCCCATTACAGGCTGATATTGGTATGAGCCCAGCCTGTGAGGTGTGATCTGAAAATGGAACAAGTAGAAAGCTGGAGGGAGCTCAGCTGGACACCTCAAAGGTGGTACCCAAAAACACAGCCTGACCCTGGTGTACACACCTCATTATCACTGAACCATACAATGGTTTGGGTTGGAAGGAACCTTACAGATCACCTAGTCCAACATTCCTCCCATGGGCAGGGACACCTTCCACTAGACCAGGTTGCTCAAAGCCTCATCCATCCTAGCTTTCAACATCTACAGGGAGGGGAAATCCACAACCTCCTTGGGAAGCCTGTGCCATTCCCTCCCCACCCTTAAAGCATTTCTTCCTTCATCTCATCTAAACCTGCCTTCCTACAGTTGAAAGCTGTTTGCCAAATGTCTTATCACCCCAAGTTTTTAAAGATCTCCTGAGAAGACAATTCAAAACCCTGCCAAGGAGCCCAATTCAGTACTTAGCTGTATTTGTCATCAGATTTTCCTACTAGCTGGCTTAAAGCTCCTATTTCAGGTATCACTTCCCAACCAGTGAATTCCCCTTTTATATTTGTGCATTTTGGTGGGTATTTTCCCCCCCTCCTACTTCACATCTATGTGGCAATTCTGTAATTGCCTTGCACTGATAAACCAAACAATCAACAGAAAGTCACCTCTGTATCCTCCAAGCCTTCCTCTCCTCCCCATGAAGTGATCATCCACAAATGAATGTCCCTGAGGCAAGCAGGGGACAGCCTTGGCAAGGGCCAGCCCACGTCTTGGGGTTGGGGGTTGTCTTGGGCTTCCCTCTCAGCTTGACCACTCTTCCTTGGTTTACTTGAGAAGATGTTACATGTGACCATATCACAGACCTTATTTCCAACATAACACCTTCACCCTTTCCTTCTCAGCTGTCAGAGGGTGCCCAACACCCTGCTCTATGCAAGCAGAATTAGTTGGTCTTTTACTTTGTCAATAAACCCTAATGAAGTATCTTTAGGTTATTCTCAGTGAAAGGTTTCTTACTAGACAACGTATTTGCTTCTTTTTTTTCTTATCTTTTTTTTTTTTTTTTTCTTTTCTTCTTCTAACCTGAAAGGTTTTAAGTTGCCAACACCAATTCCTTAGGGAACTGGCTGACTCACAGTCTTCTTCCAACAGGACCCTGTAGGTCTCTGGATATTTGTCATAGGTGGTTCCCATTCCCAAAACAGACAGGGAAACTTTTTGAACAAGATCCACAGAAGAGTAAGATCCATCTGCCTGAATAAGGTCCAGCTGAACTGTTCCCAGTGATTACAAGACATTTCAGAGACATTTAGTGGCCACTCTCACTTGGCTTGCAGATAAGCTCTGAGGTCTAGTTTTGAAACAGGAATAGTTCAGATGACAGATTTTTAGCATTTTCATGAATTATGAGAACTACCATAAAAAAGAGAAGTTGGGAATACATGTGTATATATTTCATAAAACAGGATCACACACTGGTAGCCTGGGATATGTGACTTCTTGAACTAACAACTATTGACATGCAAGATGAGCTGCTTCTCACTGGGGCTGTTCTATTCAGAGCAGGAAGATGTTGGTCCCCAGGTGCCAAGTTATCCATCCCATCCTCCCTCAGCACATTTCTCCTGCACCTTTTTGGCCCAAGATGAAGTTTTCAGCACGTTTAGATTAGGCATCACCGATTGCAAGTGATCACCATGCATGCTGAGTGGCACATTAAAACTACTTTTTAATGTTTCACTATTAAACTTGCTTTCAATATCAAACAAAACATTAAAGATCCATTATTTCTCCATACCAGCTAAAGACTTTTTAATGAGATAAATTACAAGAGAAGAACGTATTGTTCAGAAGATCAGTTTAATAACACATCTAACGTTTAGTAACTTTAAATATCATCTATTAGATCTGATGAATATTTATAGTATTGCAAGGGTGTGAGACTAAACACACCCTAAACCTGCCCAAAATAAACCTATTTTTTTTACATGCCTAATTGAGCTGTACAGCTGGGAAATTATTTGATTTTGCAGAAACATGTAAATAATATGTCCACCACAATCTATACATAAAATCTGAGATAAAGGAGAAGTCACCAGCATTAACCCCTCTTGTTCTGTTCACAGAAAAAGACTTTTAAAATGGTTTTGTAGGATGATGGCTCTGTCACAATGGTGACAGGCTTCCTGCATAAATGACTAAATAACACTTGAGGGGCTGTGAAGAAAGAAATATATGGGAAGAGTGAAATCTAGAAAAACTATATGCAGGCAGCAAAGAAAGAGTATTTATGAGTTTATTTTTTAATCTCCTTTTAGGCAGGGAGAAAAGAGACCAAGGTGAGCAAGCTCAGGGGAGATGATGCTTCACTTGCTCACTGGATCTCCTGGAGGATACCACAGACTTGTCTAAGAACAGCAGAGATCACCTATTTGGATTTCTAACCACCCCTCATCTTTCTTTCTTGCTAAAGGTTAATGACTAAGTGAAAAGGAAAATTGACACACTTCCATAAAAACCTAAGGTCAAACATAAAGGGCAGTCTCAAGTGAACCACAGAATCACAGAATGCTTTGGGCTGGAAGGAAGAGACCTTCAAGATCATCTCATTCCAATCTCTCTGCCATGAGCAGGGACACCTTCCACTATCCCAGGCTGCTCAGAGCCCCATCCAGCCTGGCCTTGGACACTTCCAGGGATGGGGCATCCACAGCTTCTCTGGGCAACCCATTCAAGTGTCTCATCACCCTCAAAGTGAAGGATTTCTTTCCAATATCCAATCTAAACCTACACTCATTTAGCTTAAGGCCATTCCCCCTTGTCCTATCACTACATCCCTGTAAAAGTCCCTCTCTAACTTTCCTTTAGGTACCTTCAGGTACTGGGAAGACACTCTATGGTTCCCTGGAGCCTTTTCCTCTCTAGGCTGAAAAAACCTAACTCTCTCAGCTCTCTCAGTTTCCACAGCAGAGGTGCTCCAGCCCTTGGACCATCTCTGTGACCTCCTCTGGACTCACTCCCAACATGTTTCATATCCATTTTCCATTCAGCCTAAATCTGTGCTTAGGACTTCCCTGATGTATGTGCAAGATACTTTTCCAGCCAGAAAAAGCTGTTGCAGAACAGCAGAAGCACCAAGACTTATTTTTACTGCTATTTTTATTATTAGAACAATCTGTATCTGCATGAAGAGTTCTAACTTCGCCAGAGATGATAAATGAGAGAAAATGAAATTATTAATGCTTAAGGACTATGATAAAGCAAAGATCTGAGCACAGGGAACTTTATGCGAAGTAGCAGAGGACTCTGCTACAGCTGCAGGGAAAAAAGGAAAGTAGCCTACTTTCTACCTGCCCAACTAACAGAAAATGTGGCTAACACAAGATACAGAGCTGAAATGCAAGTTGTATGAGGAAGATGAATGGCAATGATTAAATGCAGTAAGAAGACAGCCCCAGTTTGGATTCATCTATACAATCAACTGGGCACCTGTCCTTGAACATGAAAGAACAGCACAGCTCTTTGTGGGGGACTTGGCTTCAGATCTTGTGACACAGCCAGATGGGACGTGTCCCTGGTACCAAACCTGAGGCATGGAAATGGATTTCCTTGCACGTGCAACTACCTTTCCTTCTTATTTCAGAAAAAGCTTCACATTCAGGACACTTTAAACAGATCATTGGTATTAGCCAGCTCGGAAAAAAAAACCCACCAACCAAACATGTCTTCTCACAGTTTCACAGCTGAAGTTTTCCCCTTTCCAAATCACACTGCAAAACTTGCAATCAAATCACAAGAACTGGCAAACTTAAAGATATTTGCAAAATTACAAATTAAAGTGTGTCTCAGAGACTTGAATATCTGAGAGAGACATGTATTCCATAGCCTAAGGGCATGGAGGTGACATTACTTTAACAGAAAGGACAATGCCACAGTTGATCGGTCCCTAAATTAAAATCTAGTCCAGAAAATATATTTTTCTAATGTTCATCTGAATTTGAAAAAAATCTATCAGTCTGCCAAAGCAAGGTCTTCAAGATTATTGAAGTGCCAACTACAATTTATGCCCAAGATACTTTGCTGGCCTTCTCTCATGTCACATACTGCCAAGGCTCTCTGTCACCCATCCTTTGGGCCCTCCCAGCTTATTCTGATTGAGGTCAGGTCTTCTCACTCAAATGACTCTGATGGCAGGGCCCCATCCCTGATCATGCTTCCCAGCTTCTTGCTGCTTTCTTCTCCAAAAATTCAGCATAACATCAAGCCAGGTGGGCTATTTCTGCCTATTTTAATTTTCTTTCTTCCTTAATGCCCGACTGCTCTGTTCTGGGGAGCTGCACGAACATCTGCTACAAGAGCAGACTTGTATTAATTTCTACTTATTGCTGTATGATGCCATGTATATGTACAGACTGTTTTATGTGTTTGGTGCGCAGCAGAGCTGATGGGAAATGGGAGAGATTACAGGAAAACAACTTCAACATAGTCCTCTTGAGAGGTGGGAAACAGTGGGAGCCTTGCTGTAGCCCAGCTCCAAGGCAGATGCAAATCAAGACCTCCACTTTGCAGGAAGAAGTCCGAACTCCCACATGGCTGCAATTCCCTTTGTGGAGTCTGCTGGATGGAAATATCTGCACTGTTTATCAGGAGAGAGAATATGAAGGTGTGAGTAATGTCATGGTGGGGATGTCTCCCTTGCTGTCTCAGTGCCCAGACCTGTGGCAGGGGCAGGAGGAGGTGCAGAGTGGGTGCACATGGCTGGCTGCTCACAGGGGGATGGATCCAGGCTCTACCAGGCAGGAAAGGGATGGCAACCCTGGTCAGTGCCACCCTGGGTGCAGAATTGAACCGCTGAGTTACCAGGTGAAAGGGCAGGCAAGCACTTGTCCCGCCCTGTGAAGTCTTTCTCTCCCCCAGTTTTCTTCAAAGGACTAAGCCTTTTCTTCAGTGTATTGCACTCCCTTCTTTGACAGTAAAGCCTCATTCTCCTTGTACTTTTTTTCCTCCTCATTTTGCAGCTCTTGTGCTGATCAGAAGAAATAGACCCACTGCTGTTTAGTCATCTAGGAGCATTTAACTGGTGTTGGTGATGATATTTTTCAATTTGGCAGTCTACCAGATGGATCAATTATTTGCCAAGCCCTAATTTTAAAGCCATCCACTGTACAAATTGCAGGTCAGGACAGTAAGGATTTGTTTTGCAATCAGCTTCTGGGCAAGAGCAGGATTCCTCAATATTACAATACTCTGGTGGCTCTTGAGCAGAGAAGCAGCTGTGATGTGCAGACACACTCATGAGCACAAACAAACCCAAAACTCTCAGGTGGTGGTGTTGGTTGGTCACCTCACAGATTAGTTGCTGTTATAAGTAGGCAATGTCCCTTGGAGACAGCAATTTTTCATGTATTTAAATATCCTGCTTGTTCAACAACAGCAGGGACAACAGGCAGAAAAGCAGGATGGTGAAATAGGCCTGTGGGCGCCTCCAGCAAAACAGTGCTGCTACTGTAAATTTACAACATCCCTTCTTTCAAGCCCCCTCAGAGCCCTGTTTGGTTCCACAAACACCTGCCCTGAAAATGCCAACACTTTGTATCAAAAGCAGCAGACTCAGGGACAGGGACGGAGCAGGGCTGTCTGGTTCCACTGCAGCTCATGCTCCTTGGTACTGCCTGGATGATTTCCACAGTACTGCTCACTTAATTGCAACAGCCACCTGAAATACCCCATTCTGCTTTATTTTACTCCCAATGGGCAAAAAACCCCAGGATGCTTCGTGCAACTCAGCCAGTGGAAAAGAAACAGCAGGGATCCAGGTGGGAAGGGAGGAGGAAGAAAACAGCACCGTGACCAAAGTTCCATCTCTCTGCCCTGCTACTGCCAGGGGTTTGGACATGTCAGAGGTGAGCATGGCAAGAAGGCAGAGGGGAAACAGCCACATGGAGCTTATTCAGTTTAGCCCTGCTTGGCCCAGCTGGGTGTCAGAGAATGACAAGCCCCTTCCTTCCTTGTGGGGATGGTGTAAGATCCCCCACATCCATGGTGGGTTCAGCTCACATGAAAGGCATCAGCTTTCTGCTCCTCACTTCACCCTCCATCTCACCCAGCCTCCAGGCTTAGAAAAAGAAAGTGGTATTAGAGACCACGGTGTCTAAATTCCAGCCTTTCCAGGAAGATCCTCCACAGGGAATCTGTAGTTGATTTTTGGCCTGATTTTGGGCAAGGTGAGCTCTCTCACACACTGAAGAATGCAATTGCAAAAGCTTATTGGAAGCACAGCAAAAACATTTAAAATGCAGGGAAGAAAGCAAGGAGAGACAGTCCTCAACTGTGAAAAGTTTGGGGTTATTTTGAAATTTCACTATAGGATGCAGCAGACAAATCTGGTGCTATTATTTATTGAGAAGTGTCCCATGTGCACAGTAGGGCTTTGCAAACAAATGAGACAGTGTCTGCTCCAAGCCGAGACACAAACAGTTTGACATCTGAATACACCAGAGACGAGCTCTCTGTGAAGTGGTGTGGATATTTTCAGAGATCATTGCTGGAAGTCTTAAGGGAAATGGGGTGTTTGCAGGCAGAAGGCATTTCGTAGAGCAAGGCATTTCTTACTGAATACATAATGCAAAGGAGCTTCAACAGTAAACAGGACACAAAATGGGCAGGTAGCAGGCAGATTTGGGGAAAAATGAAAAATATTAGCATGAAATTGTTAACAGAGGGAAGTTAGGAAAGAAACTACTTAAAGGACATATGAACAGAGGGCATAATTGAAAGAGACATTGGACATGTCAGTGTGTCATGACTGAAGTGGTGGCCAACACTGACCATGGAGTTCAATTCAGGTCTGATGTCACCCAGGAGCCAAGTGTGCCATGGGTGACACCACCCCAAGACCTTCATGGAGATGGGCTGGCAGGCTTTTCTATTTGTGAAGCTGTGAGTGCTATGGAGGGGGTACCACACAGGAATATGGAGCTCTGCACAGTTTAGAAACCCTCTGGAGACCAGGATTTCATCAACATCCTCTATATTTAGAAAAGGCACATGTGGAGGATCACTTGTTTAACCCTCCATCACCCCCTGGCCCAAAAGAGATATGCCCAATCATGAAGGAATTTGCCAGTGATCAGTTAAGGGTTAAAAACTCTACAGTGCCTCTCTCTGGAGTCTGAGTTTGGCTTTTTCAAATTCCATCTGAGGAAGGTGAGAGCAAAGGCATCCCATGGCAATGCTACAGGGAGACTGAGAGATGAGTCCTGACCCATGCAAGGATTTGTCTGTTTATGGAAGCCCTTTCCATGCTGGAGCTGCCAGGTACTTGCAGTGGAAGGAAATGCTATGCAAAGGCTGTTGCTTACGATTGTAGGGGCCAGTGGTGTGATGAGCTGACAACTGCCAGAAATTGCTTATCAACTCCTTGGTGCCCAAGCCAGACCACCCACTTTGTTCTCAAAGAAGCTATTTGTACAATTACTTCTTTCCAGCAAACTCTTTGCCAACCCACTGAAAACTAACTCCCAGACCTAGCTGGATTTTCCAGGCCCTGATGTGTGGGGACATGGGGACAGCCCCCTGCCATCTACCCCCACCTGCAGAGGATCCACAGTTCACAGGATGCACTATCAACAACCTGACCTCTTCAACACCATAAAAATGAAAACTAAAGCACAGGAAAAGAGCATGGGAAATTTTTCTCTCCACAATGAACTCCCTTGGAAATGGACATTTTAGCTCCCATTTCAATTTGTCCAGTGTATTTATTAACCATAAAGCATACATATGCATTTTGCTGGAGAAATGCAGCACAGTTGGCTCATCAAGCTTTAGCAGAATGGGTGATGTACTGAGTTGTCTCCATCTGCTCTGCCTGAGAGGGGAAGGTGCTTTTTCTCCCAGCTAGTTTCATCATCTCCAGGGCTCTGAAGTTTGCAGCCATGGGTATGGAGCCTCAACCTGAAGAGCTGCCTCTGCCTCCTTCCTATTCTTAAGCAATCCATGAAACTAAGGGTGGAAACACACAAAAACACACACCTCCAGCCATCAACCCAGCTCAGTGAGTTGTGTACTACAGGATTTGCAGAAACTGTTCTTTAGGTTAAAAAAATCCCTTTAAATATTTCAGCAGCAAAGACTGCATATCTCAGAAGGACTTTTTGTTTATTTGGCTGGGCTCTTCCTTTCTTTGGCAGAAAAAATCTATTGACTGATACAGGCAATTCTTAAATGCCAATAAAGACTTTCAAATGCATGGTCCACTTCTGTGTCACTTCATAAAATTGACAGGACATCTGGTATTAATGAGCATCAATGTGTGAACATGTGCACACACACAGAGTTATGGTGCAAACCTGATGGCATCAAGCTTTGAATAAATGTGCCATGAAAAATAACAAATCAATATTTAACGTGGCAATAAATTATTACATGTCTTCTATCTTGCTACATCAGGAAGACCTAAAAGGCATTACAGCACAAGAGTGACTTTTCTTCTCCACTCCTAAATGAACCTCAGGGGCTAAGCCCCCCCAAATCTAGAGTTAAAATACAGCTTAAATAAACATAATGAAATGCAAACTAAACCAGTTATGTACAAAAGTGCTGGAGCTGTCCACAGGAATCATGAACCAAAAGTCATGTGGGTGCTCAGCTCCAACCATCCTGATCGAAGTCAATGCCAAAGCTTCCTGATTTCAGCTGGGCAAATCCTGCCCTTAGCTTTCATTGAAGCAGCAAGATTTCTGTACTTGCTGGGGTCACAAAAAAATAAAACAGAGAAAAGGAGCTCTCCTGATATCTGCACAGCAGTGCTTGTCCCTCTTTTAATGGCTGACAACTGGAAGTGGAGAAATTTCTTTTGAGACCCAGTAGAAGTCTTTCATTCCCTCTCATTTTGGAGCTTATTTTGGGCTGTGGAAAACATGGCCAAGGATCTTGGCTGAACTAAAACCTTCAAGTATTTTTTGACGCTGCCCTGGCGCTGCCTTTGCAGACCTCAGAATCCCTCAGTGTATCATTTATAAATAACCCTGTCCATTACAAAAGGCAGGCACATCACCCCGGCTGCACTGGGAGCACACTGACCAGCTCCTGGCCTTCCCTGTTGACCTGACAGTTAACTTGGAGCTGCTGCCTGCCTGGAGCATCCCCTCCATGCTCTGTTTCATGCTGAGAGCAGAGAAAGCAGAGAGCTTTCAGTTTTCCATTTCTACTGCATGGGTGGGAAAAAGGATGATTTGAAAAGGCATTCACAAGCCAGGCTGTAAGCAAGATATTCCCACAACGCTGCAGGAGCATATGCAAGTTAAAAAGAGATGGTGAAGGATGTGAAAAGGCATTTTTACCCAAAGCAGCTTCTTCTGAGTACACAGAAATCATCACATAAAGGTTGGAAGGTTTGGAAGGTACCTTAAAAATCACCTCATTCCAACCCCCCTGCTGTAGGCAGGGACACCCCACACTAGACCAGGCTGCTCCAAGCCCCATCCAACCTGGCCTTGAACACTTTCAGGAATGGAGCATCCACAACTTCCTCCATATGCCTGTTGCAGTTTTGCTTCTGCTTCTTTGAGCGAGCCATCCCACAGCTGTGCTCACTGGCGTGCCCCTGTATTTACAGGGCAAACTCAGCAGGATGTTAAAAGCCAGTGATGGAATAGACAAAGGAGGAAAGGACATGCTGCCTGGTTCTCAGCCTGCTCTTGGGTAATTTTAGCCCTTTCCTTGAGCACCTAGGTGTCATGACAACCTCAGACTGTGGCCACCACTGTTAGCACAAGGAATTAAGTACATAAACTACATTAGCTGTAATAGTGTTATAATGTACGCAACCTCTTACGAGGGAATTGGAAATTTAAGCTGATGTTTTCCTTTGCAGTAGAGGTAGAAAGCCAAGACAGCGCATTAGGTGGTGAAAGTTAGAAGGGAAAAAGAACAGTTTTTTTCAGACGCTTACTGCAGAGTGCCTACAATATTGTACAATAATAAGCTGAAAATACAGACTTTATTTCCCTTTGGAATTCAAACGCTTGTACATCAACAGGGCATCTCTAATATCTAAGTAATAAGCATAGCTGCTCCGTAAGGACACTATTGAAACCCAAATTCCCTCAATACAATTTCAGATTGAGAGTGTGAGCTCAGGGAAAGAGAACTTTATTACATTTCATAAGGTTCTCTTAAGCATTTTCTGAATTTAAAGCTAAAACCACAAGCTCCAGTGGGAGAAAGTATTGCATTCTCCTCAATCTGCATTCCTTTATCTGATATGCTGGACAAAGTAAAAATGCTTTTATTATACCTGCAGACCTTGAACATTACATTGAAGAGTTCTGAGGACAATGACTGTGCAATATATATGTATAATGCTACTATTAAGATGTTCAGATTTGTTTGCTTTGGTACATATAATGCACCAGCAAAGCTGATGAAAATTTGTATATTTTCCCTTTCTTCCTGATTGCTGATTACACCAGGCATGTCTGGGCAAAAGGCATTTGCTACAGTGCTTGAAAAACCCAGGTACAAACAATTTGTGGGCCATTAGGTCATGAGATTTGTTAGTGAGGGGCACCAGTGAAATGGATGTCCACACAGCAGTAATTCACGAGTTAATGTTTTTCAGTTGTCCTCAGATGAGTGCAATATTTCTGTATCTTCTCAAAGTTTAATATTAAACAAGTTAGTTCAAAGTAAACAAACTGCCTAACCAAACAGCAGATGCCACTTATTCTCTAAATAAATACTATAGCATTTCATACCACTACCTCCAACAGCACTGAAACTCTTTTTATTTTTTTATGGTATCCCTGGTTCAAATGGCAGAACCTCCAGATCCCATTTAAAATGCTGAAGAGGTCACTTAGAATTGTTGACTGAACACGGATCAGACCATAAAAGGGACTTTGTAATGAAATAAATATTTACTAATCAGATTATCTACCCAGAGCAACAATCTTTGTTGGTAGGCTGCCATTTATTATGCTTTCAATCAACCCTGTGGCTTCTAATAAGCTGTGTTTTCATGTTTCCCTTAATATAGAACTGCTTGTCATTCAGGGCTGGACAAGGCTCTGCTGTGTCCCGGAGAGCCGCGGTGCCCGGGGCCAGGCGAAGGCCGACGGAGCCACTCAGCTCCTTCTTCTCCCAGACTCTCTCTTCCAGCAGCTCCACAATGGGCTCTGGCAGGACCTCCAGCATGTCTTGGCAGAGTTCAGGGTTTGTACAAAAACCCACGCCCAAAATAACGTTAGGCTGTTTTAGAGATGCAAAAGGAAAAAAAAAAAAAGGCTGCTGTGGAGAGCATCCTTTCACCTGTGCAAGGATGAAAGTGTTATTATCCACGGATGAAAGCGTTATTATCCACATGAGGCAGGGATGGGCTGCTAATTAGGAAAATGAGTTAGAAAAAGGTGCATGGGTAACGATCCAGGTGCTCCTAAGTATAAAATATGCTGAGAAAAATGAGTCCTCGCAGAGTTTGATGAGATGGAGTATCAAAAACACACAGTTGCGCTGACAAAACATACACACCTGCTTTGCCAGTACAATTAAGATTTCTGAACTCAGGAAATAGAGAGTGGGGTAAATAGTTACACATCCTTACCATTATTGCTGTAAGAAAATACCTAATACTTTGTATTGGTTCCACTTCCACAGTAAATGCATCCATCCATGACATGGCTGCTGGCTTGAGCTGGAAGATGTAAATCAAGCCACCTGAAAATTTCTGAAGTCACAGGCCTGCTAGAGAAATACTCCCTACCAAAATAAAGCGCTCCCTACCCAGAGAACTTAGCAATTTTATACATCCAAGATTAGTACATTCACAGAAATTTCCTGCATTTCTAAATCCTCAGTCTGTGTATTTGAATCCTGCCTTGTAAGCCAGCCACAGACAGATCCAGCAAGGCAGGCAGAAGGCTACAGCCATGTCCTTAACTCACCGCCACGTGTGTCAAAAATCCTACAAGCTCATCAGCGGTTAATCCGTCCTATCGAAAGTGCCACGGTACGCTGACAAAATTAGAAATACAAGTTTGTTATTTTAATGAGTCACTGACATCTGCTGCTTATTCTTAGTTTTCAGTCGCACTCCCCTGCTCTGACATCATGGCACATGTGATTTTATTCGGATGCCGCTCTCAGACTGGCTCAGTCCTTTAGATTACTTTGACAGCATTTCTCCTCATTCATTATTTAACAATAACTTCTGCTTACTGAGCACATTTCAACACAACTAACTAAACTAATAGCATGTCCTAATCCTTAATGAAGCCCAAATGCTTCTCCTGGGGGCAGGTAAGTATCATCATCATTTTCTGGATGGGAAAGCAGATATTAAATAATTTGCCAAGGTCACGAGGCCTGTCTTTGCCACAGGTTGGGAATTAAGTGCTTTCAGGAGCTCTGACTATCTGTCCCCAGGTGTAAGTAACACCCTTCACCAGCTCAGGCTACTCCAGACCCAGAGCAAGTGCACAAAGGAGGAGGTTCTGCAGCAGGGTCACCTCGTCAGCAGAAGGCTGTGAGTCTCCACAGTTGGCCAGTGACAACTTTCATTATCAGATCATTCTGAAACAAAGCAGTCAGTGCCCTACTCAGGAGCCCGAAGGTTGAGATATTAACAGTGTTTTTTTTTAATTCTTTCATTTCTCAGTCTCCTTTCAACCCCATGTTTTTAACAATGATGTTATTTAACACATGCCAGTATGAATAAGTTTATTCTTTATTCTGAGCTGCTCCTATAAAAGGAGCTTGTGTTACACAGACTGCCTATAATTCATTAAGCCAAATTCCCTTCCATCTGGAGGCTTATACAGTTGTTGAAAGGCTGTCACTATAACCTATTGTCACTGCAACTTTTTATGAACCAACCTACATTTTTATGTCAAAATTTATCTCAACAACTTTGCTGTACTTACTTTCAATTATTTCTGTATCATCAGCCTTTAGGTAATGCTGCATTCAAGATGCTGGGATTAACTTCTCTCTCTGGCTACATTCACACTGAAAATAAATGCAGTTTTGGACTTCAACAAGAGCTACACAGAAGCAGACAGGGCTTCATGTGCATATCCTAGTGGATGCACAAACCAATGGCACTTACTGATTTCACCCAGTCCCAAATGAAACAATCACAAATAAATGCAAGCATCTATGTCAGAAAGAAAGAATTTCTATTAAAATGGATTTTTTCTTAATGAGAAGAAAATGAAATTAGGCTGTCCTCATTTCATTTTACAAGAAAAAAAATCACATAAGTATGAAAATTCCACATGTTGATTTCTTGAAGAGCAGTCTCTGTATGTTTGTTCTTTAGTACATTTTTAAGATGATTGGTGAAGATACATTCAGACAGATGAGAGGTTACAGTAAGTCCTATGTCATGGACAACTCTAGGTTGTGGCTGCCCCATCCCTGGAAGTGTTCATGGCCAGGCTGGATGGGGTTTGCAGCAACCTGGTCCAGTGGAAGGTGTCCCTTCCCATGACAGGGGAGCTGGAACCGCGTGATCCCTTAATGACCCTTCCAAGCCAAACTATTCCATGGTTCTCCAGTCATGTGATATTCCAGAGGGCAGTTACACAGAACAATGCACAGAGGTAGGAAGGCCAATGACCAACAGCAGCTGCTTCATTTATCTCAAGCTACAGTTTATAGAAAGACCTCCTGTTTTCCTCCTGTCATCACACAGTCTGCCAGACCCACCTGAGACCTAAGAGGAGATTAATAATTCAGCACGCAAGGAACCAAAACATCTTCAAGTTCTGGCCAACTTGGGAAAGACTACTGACTGAAATTCCAGCAGCTAGGTCATGGGCCTAATCCTAAAACTCTATAATAAGGTTCTTCACACCACTTTTTCTGACCTTTCATAAGGGCTTTAAAATAGACTATGGTACTGCCTGTACTAGAGGCTTGTACTGGCATAAGCTGTACTGATATGACCAGGACTAATTCTGTAGGAAAGAGAAAGCCAGAATGTTCACATAAAAATTAGAAACAACACAGAAACAAGAGCTGATGGGTAGCAAAACAGGTTTTGGCACGCCTCTCCACCATTGGATCAGCCAAGGGTGTATCTGTGTTTGTAATATGGCTTCATCCCAATATCACTATGTTTACTAATAAAATAAAAATCACAACCTGAACTGGCATGTAAGTTTTGACTAAACCCTTGAATTAAAATACAGTTTCAAAACGGGGTGAAGCATCAGCCTTTTTCAAAAGCTCAGTGTTGTCCAACTGAAATAGTTTAACAGGCAGGACTGGAAAAGGAAGTGTCAGTTTTGGAAACGACAAAGATCAACACGTCTCCAATATGGTATATCTGGCAAACTGCTGTGCAGTAAAATTAAGCATGACACATAACTGCTGAAGCAGTCTCGGGCCAAAACTCACGATTCTTACTCATCTTGCACTAAAACAAAACTCTGTAATTGAAATGACGGCAAGAAGCTGAGCTGCCTGTGAACAGTAGGGCTTGGCTCATGCAATATATATGTATATATATGTATGTTCTGTTGGTAGCTCAGCTGCAGACCACACAAGTAATTTGAGGTTTTATTTCTTTGGTAGAAGTATGCATGTTTGGGTGGAGAACAGAAGCAGATGGAACCAATGCGATCGCTGTCAGGTCGTATGTTCCTGAGAGTATCTGTCTGCATGAAGACACAGACGCCCTCCCCACGTACTGCACTTTCTCCTGGGAGCACCTACTACCCTATGAGCTCAGGATCAAGGCACAAAATCCTACACCAGCCAACAGCAGCAGGATGGCCTTGTGTCCCTGTATCTCAAAGGGAAGAACAGGACTGTTCAAATTCTCTTGACCAGCCCTGGAACAGTCTACAAGGAACAAGCAAACACCCAGTAGCTCAAATCCTGTTCAATTCAGTTACACTAAAACTGCAGGGACTTATTTTATCAGAAATGGAAACAGAAATTCCTTAAATCTATGGATCAGGGATATCAGCCTCCCATGATTGCCATGGTATTGGTTATGTGTTCTAAGGCCTTTCACCTTGTGCTGGCTTGGGCTTAACTGCTGTGGTTTTGGATCCACTTTAAATGCTGAACCCACAGTGGTCATTTCAAGGACTGACTGAGCCACAGAATAAACAAGTGGGACTGTAATTATACCCATGGAGGTACCAGGAGTGTGCACACACACCTGCCTTGACATCACAATACTTCCCCCACTGGGCAAGCTCTCCTAGCTCTACTCTGGATCTTGGCAGCCAACATGCCATGAGTCTGCTTGGTTGCTGCACTGAAAGGAGTATGAATAGGGAAGAGAAAAATACATCAGAAGTGCTTCTCTTTGTTTCTGTTTTTGGGACAGTGCTGCTCTCAGTTACAGTTCTAAAGGAGTTACACGTTGCCTTTTGGCTGTGTAGTAATCTAAAATAGAGCACATTCAAAGTGGTACAAGTGGATTTTTCTCCTTCTGTCTTCATCCAGAGAAATCTCTATGCAGGACACCCTGAGCAATTTTCTTACCTTCTTAACATGCTGTAGCTCACATGCTGTGGGCTCCTTTCAGGTCCATTTTTCATAACTCTGACTAACAACAAAACTGACAAGATGTCAACAGGAGGAAGAGAAACAAACAGATTAGATAATCTATTTAATATCTTCCTGGTGAGCTCACCAGGTCTAAATAGCAGTGTTTTTTAGCAGGTATAACCTCGATCTAAAAGCTGCAAACTGTTTTCCATTGGGGATAAGTTCATGGTCCAATCTGGCACCATGGAAGTTGGATCTTGCAGGGAGCACACGGCAAGGAAGCTGACAGGAGAGAGATACAACATGAGGTTGTATAATTGCTCCCTGCTAATAGGGAAGTAAACAAAAAATGAGGTTTTTCTTTTTAGGGAAAGGTCATGACATGTCATTGTACACACCAGCAGAAAAGTGGAGTTCTGAAAGGGCTTCCTTAGACAGTGATGGAGACTGAAACTCCGGGTCACAGTGCTTCCAGTAACATGATTCCATGCAATGTCAACGTTTTAGATTCAAGGACCAAAGATCCTTTTCAGGTCATCTTATGGGGGGAAAAAATCCTGTCTTTCAGAACACTTTAGACCATTTTCCATGTAAATAAATGGAGGTCCATGACCACGGGAGCAACTTCCTTTTAGCTGGTTTAATACTCTTAAATGCCAGAGGAAGCCCAGATTGTGCCTGCAGGCTGGCACAATAAGCATATTTAGCTTTTTCCAGCTAGCTCATCTCACCACAGAATTTTTGCATAGTTTAAAATAAAAAGACATTACAAAAATCTTATTTTAATTAGGGTAACTGATGTTCTGCGACCACAAAACCCACAGGTTTCAAAAGAACATGCAGACCTCTTTGGACGTATAAGGGAAAAAAAAATCCAGCATGTGCTCTCTAGGGAAGGTCCTTTCTGGCAATTTAACTTCAAAAAACCAAGATCAAGACCTTAAAGGAGCACAGGGAAGCCATCACCCACAGCCTTCTCAATGGAACAGCCTTATCTACAAAAAGATAAGATTATTCTGCAATATCTGAAAGGGATATTCAAAGGAAAAAGAACAGAAAGATTTGAAAAAATTATTTTCTTTTGCTTTGATAATGAAAAGATCAGAAACAATGAGGATCTCTGAGGTGACCCTTGAAGGCCAGGAGCTGTAGTGGGAGCTTCTGCTGCTACCACAAGAGAATCCTGCTCATCTGACACTTCAGACAATCTGTAGGAAAGGGAAGGCCCATTATGAAATGGATGTCTGCCTTTGGCACCTCTATGTGTCCTACACAACTGCCAAACAGAGCTGCACTCCTTACAGGGATGCTGCATCTTGGGAGGACAAACAACTGGTGGAACAAAGGAGATGATTTAAAATAACACTGGTTTCTTGCAATATGAGATGGCCACAATTCAGATTCTGGATGTTCTAAAGAAATGACAACCAGATATTTTTTTAACCCTTGTAGCCTGTCCTCAGTGTCTGCTGAAGGGTGAAGAAATTCAGGGTCCTCTGGGGGTCTGTTAACATCTTTGACCTTTGGTGAGACCAAGGTCTCTAGGAAGGTGCAGTTCAGTCTCTGCCCCAACAACCCAAACTGAATCTTGTCTTTTGGCTAAGACTGTGAGATAGGGTACAATGGAACTCTTCTGTCTTCACCAGCACCCCCTGTCCTTTGCTTCCCTGAGTCTATACTTCTGTTCCCACTGTGATTAGGCAGCTGCCATCAACCAAAGGGATCAAGAGGTACTGACTCTAGAAGAGCCCAGAAGGCAAAACCTTTTGCTTGAAACTCTCATAATGAGGCATAACCCCACTTTTTTCACATGCAAGGGAAAATGCTCTAAGACTGAATTAGGAGACAGGATGGAGTGAATTCAGGAGGCAGTCAACAACCAGCTTTGTGTTCCACACAGCTCAGAGATGGTTCCTTGTGATGTGCCTCCACTGATGGCCTGCTGCAGGAAGGCAGAGCAGGGGGAGCTCATATTTTCCTGTAAATACTCCAAGAACCCAGAATGAATGAAGAATGGAGCAGTATTTCTCCATCTGGTTCCAAGAGGAAAAGCTGCCTAGCAGAAACTATCCTGAAATGGAAGCATTTCCAGCATTTTCACAGGACAGTGTTTGATAAACTTTAATGATTAACATTAATTTTTATTGCTAATGAGGAGTTTATAAAAATAAATGCCTTTCACATAGGCTTAGGAGCTAACCACTCTCCTTCTCAGCCACAACAAAACAGCTCAGAGCTTCCCATCCTCAGGGCATACCCCAAACCCCATCAATTTGTCAGGTGGTTTCTAGAGGCATCTGAAGCATGGAGAAACTTGGTTAATTATTGCTGCTGAACAGCTCTCCTCCCTTCTCCTCTTTGGATAGAATTTGTCATTATTTTTGCAATATTGTTCTTTTCTTTGCTACGGATTTTGCTTGCCATGCCTGCTGGCATGATTCAAACATTGAAGACATTTTTTAAAATGCTGAAAGGAAACTAATAATCATAAATAAATAATTCTTTAATTTCTCTGAGGAGTTGTCCAGCAAAAGGAGAGAAATTGCTGAAGTAGTTCAAATGTACAAAATAAGACAGGAAGAAGAAAAATGCATTCCAGAATGTCCCTCCAGGCTTTCTTTCAATGACCCATCACAATAAAACCAGAGAAAATAAACGAGGAAAAAATCTGATTTTTCATTTATACTGTGAAGGTGATCTACCCAAGTCCAAATTTAGGCTTGTTGTACATGATAGAAAGCAAACAGAACCCCAAGATCCCTTTTGGCTTATGCCTTTACAGACTGTGTTTGCAGCCAAGGCACCAAGAGGACAAAGCCACTGTGGATTTGAGGGGAAAATAAAGCAACTCAAATACAGAGATGCTGCTTTGAAAGCCCTCTGATGTAAAGGTGATAAGGAACATGTATTACCTTTACTTCACTTGATATAGTTAGTCAGTACAGGCTTCTTGTTTGCTACAGTGTGCAACTATCACTTTAAACTTAGGAAAAAAAAAGCAGAAGTCAGAAGTAAAAACAGTCTTTTCTAGAAGACTTTTACTATTATCCATCTTTCAGAGGGAGATCTGTTTACCTCCATGCTTCAGGATGAGCAGATATGGGACATGGGTTAAGATGAAAAGACATTAAGGAGTCAGTGGCATGAAACAAAAACATACTTGTCTGACAGCTGGAAGATGTTACAATTTTTTTTTTTAATTGTGCATTAAGATTTTGGTTATCAAATCTTTAATTCTATGTAATGTAGATTTTATGGCACTCAGCTTTCAATAACAAGGATTTTTTAACCTGTAAAACAATTTGTGTTATCCTAGATCTACACTAACCAATGTCTCATTCCAGTTTAATTCTTCCATGTCAATCCCGTTTTTTCACCCAACTGACAGCACAGATGAACACATAAAGTTGAAAGGGTAAGACCTGAGGACTGACACACAATACAAGCAAAACAGCACTGTAACAGATGTACAAAGGCTCAACTAAAATGAGAATTGAATCGAATTTTTTAGAATTACAATAAATTCTTCTACACAGGACTAAGGTTATACACAGATGACCAAAAGAAATTGAGTTACTGTAAAACAACAAGTAACAACCAAGCTGCAGTAACATATTGTTTTCTCTTAGTGTGCCCCTCTGGAGAAGCAAAAAGAGCTTGAGCCACATGTGTACATTTGGAACTTAAGCTAACTTGTTTGTCTTTAGAAATGAGGCAGGTTAAAAAGTGGCTTTGAATTCCCAAGGGAGCTGAACCAGCCTCAACAGAAAGCCAGTGAAGCACTGAATTAGGAGGCTCTGCCATTGCCTCATTATTTAAAAAACACCCTTTATTTAAAAAGGTTTGCTTACCTGCAGTCTTTATATGTGCAAGCTCTTACAGGGCTCTTCATTTTTTATTTATATGTGTGCCCATGGCTTCAAAAACTGCGAAGAATTACTTCAGTAACAAGGGATCTTCTTGTTATCTAAAGGGAATGGACTATTGTCTTTCCCTTTGGAGAATGATGGCTTACAAAAATCAGTCTAAAGTGAACAAAGCAAATAAGCCAAATAATTAATATGTGCCTTCCCTGATTCAGGAGTTGCTTTCTCATTTTGCTCAAGTTCTCCCAGCCCCACATTTTTCTGATGACTTTTTCCATCTACTCAGGGCCCAGATCTCACTACTGAATTTCAAAAAGGGTGCAAAGACATTTTGGAGAGCACATTTAATTTTGCATGTCTCTCACTGAGATGGCTGTTATGGTTTGTGTTGAACAATTTTTCATTCCTTTACTGGACAACACAGACTGAAGAAATTTCAAACTGGTAAGAAGACCAGGCCTATCCCAAAACAAGTCTTATGCCCTGCTTAAGAAACCTAAAGTAATTTCTCAAAAAAAAATCATGAAGACACTCAATCTCTTGTCCTAAATGTGTACTCTTTAAAATACATACAGCACTCTCTCTTCTTATTGGCATGAACAACTTCTATAAAAATGTAAATTAATACTTCAAGCTTCCAGAAGGTTTGTCAAAATAAACAATGAAGTTGTTTACTATAAATTTGCAGGAGTTATCTGCAGCTTACATTATGTTCATTCAATGTTTATAAAATCATACTATTTAAAAATTATTGCACTTAATTGCTACATCTTATAACCACTGTAATCAAATTAACTCCAAATTTATTCTTCAAGTGCCACTGAGCTATTTTAAGTATTCTAAGTAGGTATAATAAAACAAACCATGTATGAGGACACTGATCAAGCAGCAGGATTATCTGAGTAAGAACAATAAAAATCAAGAAAGAAAATAAGACAGGTGAAGCAGACAATAGCAGCCAACTTACTTTTTGCATTACCTGAAAAGGGAATCATCCAAATCTGATGGTATAAAACAGAACATTTCTGCCATTGTTTGAATTCTGAAGCTTACAGAATTCATGTAAAAGAATTCTTTGTACCCTGAAGAAGAAAAACATTCCCATTCACAGAATTAAGTGATTTGCTGAATTACAGAGTTTTGCCCAGCATAATCTCAGTTTTCATTCAGTACAGTGCATGATAGTGTTGATACTGTGAAAAATATTCTTCAGGAACTCTTCTAAATATCATGCAACCTTTCATAAATGCACCTCTATTAAGACTATGAACAGCTGTAGTCAAGGCACAGAGTCATTCTTCCTACCCTGCCACAGCAACTCAGACTTTCAGGGGTCTCTCTGTGCTTACCCAACAAACACAGGGGATGAAATTTTGACTTCTACCAAGTCACTGAGTCCAGCTGGGTTGGGACTGCACTTCTGCAGGTGAGGCCTGGGTTTTGTCTTAGCCTGAACAAACGGCATGAAAACAACAAAGTACATATGAATCCTTACAGAGTCTTCAACCCATCCTAAAGCATCCCGAAAGTTCACCAGTCTTACACACTGCACCTCTCTGCACAGCTCCCAGCAGAGCATTCAGCAGTGCCTCGTATCTGGTACAGGCAGGTGGCACAGCTCAAGTAAAAGATGTGTGTGCACTGGTACATCTTCGTTTACTCTGAGTGTGGGAGCTGGTTTGAGGAGTTTATTTGGTTTTTTCGTTTTTTCCCTTGCTCTTGGATTTCCTGTGACTATATTTGTTGCTATGTTTGTTTACACTAGAAAATGCAAGCAGAAGAAATGCACCTTGCACTGCAGGCAGGATACAAATGACCTGATGTGTATTGCTAAAGGGGTATCACCTCCCAGCTCAGCCAGCAAATCCAGCCTCACCAATGAAACAGAAGTAATATCCTTCAGAGCTACCTCCAGCTTTTAACTCTACACACACAGAGGTCTGGAGGCCCTGAGAAGACTCCCAGATGGATAAAGTCTACAAATGTGTATTCAAACCTCACTCCTGCAGCACTGAATCCACACATGATGACCTTTAACTTTTTGGGTAGTGCTGAAGTGAAGGTGTATTATTGCTAAATAAATACGCAAGGCAAAAGTTCTCTGTGCATTTGCAGTAAACACCCTCTGCCCAATGCTGCTCCTGCAAACACAGGATATCTTCTCCATCTCCTTGTTTGCTTTGCATTATACAAATAAGCATATACCCTTCCCAGAGGTTCACTAGATGCTATCTTACCTATGCAAGTGCTTTTGCAAAAAGGACAGGCAAATTCCAGCAGAGCCATGCTTATCAGTGGGAGTCTGGCAGGAACTGAAAGCTTGAGGGGCATTTTTTTCAGTCATTTATGTGCACACTGCATTTTTCCAAAACAAAACATGGTAGAGGGTGTAAGGACAGGAAGGTGTTTTAGTGCTGCTCCTTCTGCAAGAAAAACCATGAATATTCACAGAAAAAGGAAAACATCTGGAGTGAACTTGTATCAGACTTCTCCATCCTGCAACTGATGGAAATGTGCGAGCAAACGCATTTTTAAATACAACTGTTGTTAATTATTCTTTGCCAGGGAATTAGCACTGTGTCAGCACCTCCTCATGCAGTACTGGGGTCACCCAGATTGGGTTTGTGGTCACCCAGATTGGGTTTGTTGAATCACATAAAATCTTTAAGCTGTGAGGATCTCTTTCCACCAACCTGAGACAGAACACAAGTGCCAAAGATCACACGTTCTCCTTAGCCATAATGCCAAGTTTCTTACTACAGCATGAGATTACAGAGGATCCCAAATGCAATTTCGGAATGAACAGTTTGTAGTATGTATTTTTTTACACCTGACCTTAAAATACTTGTTTGTCTCTTGGTTACCATGGTGCCTTCTGTAGATTACTTCATATGAGGCATCCTTAATTACAAATCACATTCTGCAGCAGGTGGGGAATTCAGAAATCATGTTGACAATAAGCAAATAAATCAACAAGGGCATCTTATCAGAAAAGAACCACATAGCCCTCATGCACAACATAGTGGTTTTGTGGAGATTATCATAAGAACTTTTTTAAGATGGGTGTACCTTTGGAAAGTACTTGGTGATGAGAATTAACTTTAGGATCCTGTTAATACTGAAGTATTGAGAAGGGGGTGATGCACCAGATATACTATTAGAATTATAAATTGTCTTTTCTTTCAGCAAGGGAATATAAACCTCCAATTTAAACATCAAAGAAAAAAAAATAAACCCCAAACCCAAGGAAAAAAACATAAGAAAAGAAGACCAAACCTCCCTAAAATATCTGCATATAATCACTTTGTGTTTCTACAACAATTAGAAAAACATTAAGAGGTGCAAAACTGTACTTCTCATGGGGTATCAACCACGAGTGTTTGCAGTGCTAAGGATTATGCAAGTTCTTCCTCAGATGCATATTTGCAAACACTTTTATTTGGATAGACTTTCCATATTATAACTGCTTGATTACATTTACACAAATGCTAAGATGTTTTATGCATGTTTTTATTTGATGCTCCAAACAATTTCTAATATGAGGCACCCTATGAGCATAAAACATTGTGTTAACTGGGAAACTAAGACAAGGGACTAAGAAGACAAGGAGCTAAGACTGCAAGGAGCCATAAGGAAAGGATATTAAAATACTGAGTAAATAGTTCAGTTGAAATTTAGAAAATTTAGACATCTTACTTTCAGAGATGCACCCTTAACTCTTGGGAACAGGAGTGGGGTTTGATTTGAGTTACCCCTGACAGAACCACAAGGATAACTCTGAAAATGTCCTGATTAAAAAAAAAGGTGGAAAGTTTTCCACTGAAGGAACAAAAGCAATCCCAACCCTGACAAACCACCCTCCAAACCATATCCACGAGTGGAAGAATCTCGTGAACCAAACCTGAGGGAGAGGAAGGGCATGGCTAGGTCTGAATTCAACCAACACCTTGACAAGTGACTCTGCAGCAGAAGTTCTCTCTGAACTGGGGCAGGGAAGAACAGCAGCTGCCTCATCAAAGCTTTCCTTGCTTGGTTCCTTCCAAGCAAATCTTCTGCAGCAAGAAACTCTCAGAACAGAAGACCCAAGTGGTGCTCCCAGGAATCAGCAAGTCCAGCACTTCTGCACCTCCTTAGGAACACTTAGGTTTCAGCATCACTGGTGAGAAGGCACTTACCAAAGTACTTCTGCTCAGTTTGGGTTTGCTTTGCTTCCTCTTTCCCCTCCCCATCCCCCCTTTTTAGCAGCTTTGTAAGCTCCAATAAACCATCTACTTTTAATTTCTTTTTCACTGCTTTTATAATGGCATACTGAAATATCTTTGCAATTTAACAGAGTAGCAGCTTTTGTTATTCTCTGTCAAATCCCAGGTTGCACAGACTATTACTTCTCAGAGAGGGAGGAAGAGCAGGACCTACTGAAAAATAAGATTATTATCATTAGCACATTGACTATCTCAAAGGCTTTGTTTGGTGCTTACCTCGAAAAAGTTCCTTCAGTCTCTGTAAGTTAGCTCACCTTTACATGTTTATAAACTGATTAAAAAAGAGAAGTTCTGCAATGAAATTTAATCTGGGTTAACCTTAAGTTGATTAAGAAAATATTGACCCAAAGGAAAAAAACAAAGTGAAATTCCATTGTCATTCTTAACTAAATTAATAACTGTGAGTAATTCTGAGGTGGCATTAACTGCTGATTTTGGAAATAAGATACTTCGATCTAATAAAAATTAATTTGGACTCTGCTTAAGGTATAATCTCTACTGGAGAATTTTTAATAAAGAGATGTGAAGTGTCTCCAATGAAGAAATGGGAATGCAACAAACTTCTGATCTTCCAATTGAAATCCTTTTCCTTCCTCTTTTAATAATAAAAAGCCATGCTTCAACCTGTGATGAATCTGCTTTGCTTCAGCCAGTGATTTACCAGATGGAAAAACAGAAATGTGAGTGATAAATAGTGAATTACATCTTTTAATTATAACCAGGAGGGATAATTATTGACATTTAGTCAACCACATCTCCAACCTCTGGACCATGAATGTCCAGAGCAGTGTTCTGAGGGGCTCAGTCAGGGGGAACTCAGCAGCAGAGAAGCTCCTAATGTCTCACACCACCATCCTTGCAGAGGGGATATTAACTGGGACCTCAGATCAACAGTGAAAACACAGTTTCACAGAAAATTCAGTTTAGACATTGGTTCTTCCACACTCACTCATGACAAGGAGTAACTCATTCCCTTGAGCACTCTGGATTTTCAGAGTGATTAATCCCACTGATTCAAGATGCAAGGTAGCTGTGAGGGCCACCCCTTGGTGCAAGCAGTGGAGTAGATACGTCCTGCTAAAATGCATATTCTTAGAGATGCAGGCCCTGTGTTGTCTCCTGAGGTTGTGGAGACATGGAAGGACTGAATATTAAATCAAAAGGCAGCAATGTTTATGTTAAGGGATGTAGAGGCTGCTGGCAAGCGGAGTTAAAAGAAAAGTGGAGGCTATCAAGATTATTAATATTCAGGCTATGGAAACGTTTTTGTAATCCAACCTCCTGACACACCTGCAAGGGTAGCTTTGATCTAATAGAAGTGGGTGGTTAAAGTGCAGAACAAGCACATGACCTGGAATAAATGTGAAATGGACTCTCCTGGAGTATGACCGAAGCTGTAAATGATTGTTTTAATTGACACGGATGAGCAGCAGAAAAGCTTCACAAATTTAAAAACAATACTTTATTAATAACACGAACAAAAATGCAGAAGTTCAGTTGCTAGCAGCTATCCAGAATTACATGAGGAGCAGCAAAATAATTAAAACTGCTTGTATTTCAAAAATAATAAATACATGTCATGACCCTAAGCAGCAAAACAACATGAAAATCCATTTGCTATATAATTTCACTCAAATGATAACAAGTCACATACCTCAAAAAAAGAAAAGGAAAGGAAAAAAGAAAAAGAAAGAAGAAATTATTTACTACATAAATTACGAAAGGAAAATCAAAGAATGTAAAAAACTCAGTTGTGTCTCTACTCATTATTTTGCTTTAATTTCATCTAACTTTGTGAAAAGCCCCATGGGCTAGGGACATTAATTTCTTGCTTTTGCTGTTTTACTAATTCCTAATGGAGAATTACAAAAGTATTTCAATCATGGGAAGAATTGGAATCATGGGAGGGAATGGGAGAGAAAATTGAAGAAAACTGCAGGATATCCAGAAAGCTAAAAATAAATTAGTATATTCTAAATGCCCTTCAAAAAAAAGAGGAAAAATGCCCATGTCACATACACAATCTGAGCTGATTTCGGCACCAGTGAGACAGAAAGAAAATAATCTAGAGGAATTTAAAAGCAACAAATCTCTAGGACCAGATGGAAGTTATCCCTGGGTATTAGAGAAGATCAAGGAAGGAACTTTTGGGCTACTGGCAGACATCATGGAAAGGCTGATAAGTTCCAGATGGAATACAAAAATCAGTAAATATGGCACCAGATTACAAAGTGATATGGAATAACATTTTAGTGTGAAATTAGCAATAAATACGGTTTGTAACACGGCAGCATATCACAATTTTGACATAATTTGACAAGTCGCAATATAAGACACAGTGTCAGAAGCTATCAAAGCAAAACAAAACACATCTCCCAGGTGGTTTGCTGGGAGAAAAGCAGTTATTTCACTCCAAGTTTTCATACAGCACTTCCCAATTTCATCCTGCCTAGGCTGGCAGTGTATTAAAGTATTACTGCTTTCAACATGGCTCGGGGTCCAAATGTGTTCCCAGCCGTGCTGGGCACTGGCACAGCACTGCAGGAGGCCACCCAAATCCAGTGACCCTCTGTCCTAAATGGGTGAGATGGACAACTCCCAGGAGGAGGTGTCAGTGCCAGAAGTCAGGCAAATTTTTCAAGGTTACAGAGCTGGTTTGAGGAAAAGAACTCTTATTTTCTCAGTCTGGATGACTGTACCCAAGTGTCACTGCCTATGTGAGCATTCAATGACAGCCCTTCACTTCCTCCTTTTTCAGAACTGTAATCGTATCTCACTTCTGGCATTCTTTCCACCTTAGCAACTTCTACTTCTAAATCAGAACACTTGGAAGAAAGATGGTATATGGAATATTATTCCCGTCTTTTTAGTTTTTTCCTTGCAAAATCACTCCCAGAAATCTGCCTTCTTTTTCTCCTGCTCACTTCCCCATCTCTCCCTCTGCTCATCACCTGCCAGGGTCCCTGGTAGCATGGAAATGTCACTGCTTCCACTCCTCCTCCCATCAAGGACAAACAACACAGAGTGATCTTAAACAACACAGAGTGATCACCATTCACAAGGGCACATTTGATTAATTCAGTGAAGTCTGTAACAGAATTTATGTGATGTTCAGCTGAGGGACATATATGTAAAAGGACTGCAAGCACGTGGGTAAATAAATGATCAGGAAATGCAGCAATTTCATCTACTCCAGTATTTGAAAGTGGGAAACTTTGACTTGGATTTCATTCCCTAGCATGTGAATGAAGTGTCCCAGGCATGTTGTTCCCAAATCTCCCTCTCTGGTCAGTGATGAGATGGGTTAGACATTCTCTGGGCATCCTCCTCTGATTATATGGGGATCATCCTAACTTTGGCACGTTGTTAAAGTGTCTAATTAAATGGGATGCACCTGAGTATCTCGAAGCATACTGTGAAATTCACACCACAGTATGATATGAATCCCAGAGAAAAGCATAAAAAATAGACTTGAAGCAATTATTTACCACCATGATAACCACGGGGTGTAGATGTTTCATCCTAAGCCTCTACCCTAGGCTGAGATCAATGCCATGTCTATTAAAAAAAAAGTAAAAAATTAAGGACTTCAGTGCTTGACAGCAGAAAGAGAGACAATGAAGAAGAATCATAAAGTTTTTCTGAAACAAAGTTTGACAAAAATATAAAGTAATGCAGTGCGGTCTTTGAAGTAGGAAACACATGTCAAAAATAAATGGAATTGAACTTGACCACAAAAAGGACTTTGAAAGCACCCTGGAGTAATAGCAGAATTCACTCTTGCAAACACCATGGCAGTGTTAGGAAGAGTCAAACAGCAGAGCGACCGGGAGGCAGAGGGCTGAGGCACCAATGTCAGATGGAAAATAAAAGCCAAAAAAAAGCAGTCCATCACAAAAAAGCATACTCAGAATAATATTATGGACTGCATTTAATGTGCAAGAAGGAATCCAGAGTTAAGGCTTATAGTCTTGCTCTTAAATCAGCTGGAAGTCACATTTTTCAAGTTACTAATTTTGGGACAGAAGAAGGTAAGATATGAACCCTAATGAAATGAATTCACAGTAACACTGATGGACACCTTATCTCTATGACCTAGCAAGTTCCCTCTATCTCTTCTAATGGGAGAACCTGTATCATAAAACTCCACACTATCAAGACAAGACCTTCTGATCAATTATCATCCTCTCCTGGATCTGCCAAGTCCTAGCCTTGTTTTCAGTCTGAAACCTTCCTCTTTCCCCTCCCAAAAGTGTTTAAACTGATGTTAAGGTACAAGAGAGAACAAAGCTGCTTTCAGGATTAAAGAACAGAATCTATGAAAATCACTCCAAGAAGCTTAATTCATGTAACTGAGGAAATAAATGAAAGATATAATAAATCTACTTAATTAAAAAAGTCTTAAGTCCCAATCCTGAACCATTTGAAGACACTAGAAAACATATAAGAAATATATAGGGATCAATCAACCTGATAATAAACAGAACTGTGATCTGAATAAAAATGTCTTTTTCAGGGATTACAAAGTAAAGAAATTGTGACTGACTGAAAGGAAAATGCAGAGGTTAGGTTGTACCAACCCCCTCTTCTCTTTTTCCACAGGAAAAGTAGGGAACTTGTTCTTGTTCAACTGCAACAAGAAATGTTTGATGGAAAGGGAAAAAACCACCCAACAAACCCTCCACAGTTATCAGGGGGTTCTGAAAAAGTAAAATGTCCATGTGGAAAGAACAGTTACAGCTTCAAGATCTACCAAAGCTACTTTCAAGGCTTTTTAGTGTCATTGGTAAAAATAAAATCACAATAGCCATCCCTAAAATGTTTTAAGTTTGTGGCTCCATTAGAAACACTGAAGTACTGCATCAGGACTAATGTATTACATACTGGCAAAGTGTTCTGTGTCTCATGTCAATGCACCATAAATTTCACTTAGAGGAGTCATTCTGAGCTTGGTTATGCTATGCAATATAAACTTTGCCTTTTCACAATTGCATTTCTTTTCGGGGTATACAGACATATTTTCCACACATTAAGCTTTAAGATATTCTTCACACTTCTCAATTAATGTATTTTATTAATTGCAGCTTTCTTGGGACCCTGTAAATCTGGCAGCTGAGCACGCTTACTTATTTTCCTTCAATGACCTCTGTGTAAGATTTGCTTAGTTTTCTCTCTGTCAAGCACCTTGGGATCCATATTTCAAGCTGGGTAATTTTTCTTCGTATCTCTAGTTATTATTATTTGTTTGTTTGTATTACAGCAGCATCTTACAATCCCAGCTGGGGCTAGACACTAGGAATACATAAGAAAGAGTACCTGCCTCAGGAGGGAGTCTCTAGCTCAAAAAAATTACAGAAAAATGAAGAGATGGGGAGAGGATGGCACAAAAGGAGATGCACAGAGGTGCTGTGACTTGCCTCATGTGATACAAACATAAGAGCTGCACGGGCCCCATCCTATCCCATACCCACTGCGTGATGAACCCTCCACAGCATTAATAAAATTAATTAATTTTACACTTTTTCTGAAGTATATGTTGGGACGAAACTCAGCTTGGCTGTTCTACAGCAGTAAGTCCTGCAAATCAGCAGAAGAGGTACTATTAACCTGTACTCATGCATGAGAGAAATAATCAGCATCTTCACTTTACTGGTGATAAAAGTCCTTAATATTACCTATCATCTTGGTTACTATGGTTTTTGTCTCTAAGAAAAATATCTCAAATATGAGCCTTAGCCCACATTTCTCTCAGATCTGAGGTGAGGTTTCTGCACTGTCTTCTTCAGCATCCACAAAACTCTCTAGAAAATATGTGTTTAAGGGAGTAGAAGAACAAAAGAACTGAAGTGAAAACAAAGAATAAAATAAATAAAAAAATGAAGATAATGTTGCATTGCCCAAGCTTTTAGGCAACTACAGATACTGAAAACAATAATTAAGAGATGCAGGGCTGCACCATGTACCCTGCTCTGTTCCATGCAGCTCTTTTCTGGAGGTGCAAGAGCTTTCCAGTGGAGAGTGACAGTAAAACCACAGGGAATTCTCCTGTTCTCCATCCTCCACTCACCTTCAGGGCGTAGGGCAGCAAGGACCAGGCCAGTCACTACACACTTAGAGTGACCTGCAGCAACACAAAATGCTCCCTGCTGGGGAGCAGTGGGCTCAGAGCCCTGGGGACACTGCACAGCAGTGGTGGCTGCAGCTCTGGTTCTTGTGCACACCACCAGCAACACCAACCAAGCATCACAGAGATGGTCCAACACATCCTCTCTGTGCCTCCTGTTTCTCCTTCCTAGCAAACTGGACTTTTAATACAAAGTCTTGGCCTCTGTCTGAGCTGTTCCAGAGCCTTGTTCTTGAAAACTTGAAAGACTGAGCCAAGCTTTTGAATGAGGATGGCAGTCAAGTACTCAGCTCATCAGGTGAAGGCAATGGCCAGGAAGATGCAAAAGGGAATCCTGCCCCTCTCCAGGGCAGTAAAAAGCATCACTACTCACCCCACAGCAAGCTGCTGGTGGAAGCTAAATTTCTTTGATCTTGTCATGACCAACAAAGATGACACCAAGGTAAACCAAACAAAGTAAACAAACAAACCCCACAGCACTGCAGAGTACATGCTCCCCAACACTGCAGTGTCAGCTGTACAGGAGATAAAAGAGCAATTCACAGGTGAACTAAGTGACATAGGACTTTGGATCTCTGTTTTAAAACTACATCCTCAAAGACATCAACAGTGAGATAAATTGTAACCACGTGGGTTATGAATACATATTTAGCCTACTAGAAACAAATTTTATTTGCTTAACCTTACAAAATACAGTGTGTCTCAGTCTCCAGCACAGCTGCAGTTTCTTAATAGTATTTTGAACAATCTGCTAGATTCCTTCAAACATGCTTTTTCAATTCATTTAGCATCAGGCAAGAGGAGAACTGTACTTTCTATAAACTGTGATTTTTTAAATGGTATTTTTTTATAGAGAAGGCCAGAAGGGACCTTTTGAAATTACCCAACATGACCCCTTGCATAATACAAGCCACAGAACTTCCCTGAATTGATTGTTGTTTGATCTATAGTGTATCTTGTAAAGAAGCATCTAATCTTCACATAAAATCAACAGTGATGGAGATTCAGTGCAAAAATCTCTTTATATGTTGACCTCTTGGTCAATTTTCCTCACTGTTGAAAACTGAGACTTAATTTCTGAATTCATCTGCATTTGTTGAGGTTCAGCCTCTCAATACTTTGTTTGGCAGACATTACTTTTGTTTCACAAGGATAACACATGCATTGTTTATAACAAACAAGGCAGGCAGAAAAATTCATCTTCTCTCCAACAGCTATGACTAAATATGAATAAATTCCCAAGAGCTGACTCATTCCCACACTTCAGTCAGGGCTGGTGCTAACAACTGCCTCACTGGTATTTCATGTCAAATGACCTGCTGTATCAAACTGAAGACGTGGTTCCACTGTGGTTATAGTGCCTCTAAATCTGCCAGCTTGGTTCTGGCTGCAGCCTGGCCCTTACACATCAGGCTGATGGAGAAGGGAGGGAGTGATCTGCTGTCCAGACCAAGTGTGGACTCTGTGCCCTGTGTGGCAGCAGAGCACAGCACACAGGAATAACCCAGGATGCTTCCTACAATTCAGCTCAAGGACCCTGGCAGCAGCCACAGCTCAACCATACCCACAGAGAGGACACCTCGCTCCCTGCTCTTGGCTCCCTCTGACTTCCCACTCCAGCTGCAGAAGCCCAAGGTCCTTCAGTCATGGGATGCAAGACCTGACTCTCCTGGCCATGGAGATTTCCGTAGGCGTGAATAAATCAGTACTGAGTGGAACTGGCCTGGCAAAGCTTGTTGGAAACACTTCCATCATTTTTGGAAAAATTCTTAATAGTCATCAAATTGGTACCTAAATAGCAATATCCAGTACAACAATTAACAAGCTGCAGTTAAGAACAGACCTTTGATCCTGGCCAAGTATCTCTTTTGTTCACTGCTCTAAAAAGAATCAAAATTAAGTCTGGCTTTTCCCACTGCTTATCTTCAAGTGATAACTGCTCTCCTCTGCTGAGTTCAGTAATCTTCCCTCTACTACTTTTATGCAATACTTTTCTGCTGTTTCTTTTTTTTTTGTTTCTTTTTTTTTTTTTTTTTTTCTTTTCTTCTTCTCTTGGATTTCTCTTGGAAATCTATTTTATTTTCCAGGATGAAAAGATGAACAGAAGGCTCTTATGCCTGACCTGACCAGAGTTCCAGTTTATTTCCCCAGAACCTACTGATGAATCACTAACACCTAAAACAAAGCCCGACCTGGATCCTCCGTGCAGCCTTGGGCATCGGTGATTCATCAAGCCCTGCACAAGATGTAGCATCACTTTCAAGTCAGGACTTTACAAACGCAGAAAATGCTGTTTAAATATTTTGCTTTAAAACACACTTGAAAAGTTCAAGGCTACACAAACATGCTGCTAACAATCTGAAGCATAAAGTATTATTTAAAAAAATAAGTTATTTATTGAAGTGATTTCACTACACTGCTAAGGCACTGGCTGGCTAGTTTCAGCGAGGCTATTTCTCTTTGTGGATGTGCTGGTTTATAAATCACTCACTCATTGTGAATCCTGCTGGATACCAGAGGAATCCTATTTAAGCTTCTGGTAAGCAATTTGCTTGGTTTACTAAATTTTCCAGTCACGCCTCTATGCAAAAGCCGCTTTCGCTTCCCACTCGGATCCTCCTCCCCGCCCGCTATTTGTCTTTGCCACATCTGCCTTCATTGTGTGGCACAGGTGATGCCATGCCCAGGATCTGCCTGATAACCACTACACAGCTTGGCTGCCTCTCAAGGCTGACCTGCCAATCAGCTTGCCAATTTTTTTCATTCATTTCAGGCCACGTGAGCCAAACTCCCCAGCAGAAAAACACACAGGAGGAAGGCAGTGCCTTGTGGCAGCTCCTCCTCGGCGTGGACAGCAGCTTTCCCCAGCCATGGCTGCCTGGCTCCGGCTGTGGCGCGTCCCAGAGCGCGCCAGGTCAAGCCTTGGAAGTGCACCACAGCCAAACTTTCAGTTTACTACTTTAGTTTTCTCCTCATGCCGTGTGCTTCAGTGTTGACAGTTAACTCGCATTTAAAACAACCCTGTGCAACAGAGCTGTCAGCTGGAAATGTGTCTGAGCCACACAGACCCTTTAAAATTCTTCCCTGGCTGAAGGGACATCAGTCAGCCAGGAGGGACCCTTACCTCTGGGTTAGGAGTCCGAGGAAGATACACAGCATAACCTTTTTTTTTTTTTTTTTTTTTTTTTTGGAGTGAGTTTTTTTATTCCAGTGTGACTATGCAGAAAAGCTTGAAAGCAAAGAAAATCAGGCAAATGGAAGGGAAAACACTGACTGTGTTTCTGGGAGAAGGTTCTGCCCTGAGCCCACCACCTCCACCAAAATTCTGGTGACCAGCTCCAAGCCTGCTGATAGAGCTTGAGGCAGCTGGGCCGTCTTCAAGGGTCGTTATTTTACTGAATCCCCATTCATTTTCAACACACTTTCAACCCTCTTACCACAGTCTATCCCTGCAGTCAGCCTTCAGTCAGGGTTCACACACAAAACCCCAAGTAAGAAACTTGCAAAAGTTTGAGAAAGCAGCCCAGAAACTGAGAGAAGTGTTGGAGCAAGGTTTTGTCTGTGTACTAGAAGACACATTGACATCATGTACTATGAACCAGACTGGCCACATCAATAATTAAATATAGGTATTCCCCCCTCCAATTTTACCTAGCTGAAAACAGTTTGATAAAGCTCTTTATGAATAATCAACAGCAACAACATTAACCCTGCGAGCTATAAATAAAATGAGTGAAGACTATGGAGATTCCTCTGACACAAACACACACACACAGACACACACACAAGCCACTTGGGAAAGACAAACTAAGACAAAACCAGAATGTAGGCATTTCTCTGGAAGAACATAACTGCACTGAAAAAAAAAAAAAAGGAGAGAGAATGTAATATAGGGAAACAACAGGAACACCTCCAGCTATCTTTCATGTCAGATCTTGTCTTGTCCACATACAACAGGTGGCCTCACACTTCTCATGGAGCATCCTGTAACCTTCCCTGACGTCCTATCCCAGCCCCGTCAGGCAGCAGTTTAATGCAAACCAGCCCTGACAGGGACTGTAGGCATTTGCTGAATGCAATGGGAGGCTCTCTGGAGCGTCTGATCTACTTAGATCAGGGCTCTGTGCTCTGATTATTACTTCTTGCCTCATCTACACTTTCTGAAGATTAAGGGATAGAACAAAACACCCCTGAACCCTCAGGAAAACAAACTCTTGTTAAGCTAGAAAAAGAGAAGACTCCCATAGCAAATTGTTGATGGTGCTTTTTGTCTGTTTGCTTTTGAACACTCTTTTCTTCATCAAAACACAGGGTGAGGTAATGACTGGGTCTGATTTTTAATATTTCCAACTATTTGGTTTATTTTAGATGTGTATTTGATAGGTCAATGTAGAGTTGACCTATTCCCATATCAAACACCACTTGATGCCCTATGAATCTGACCTGATGGAAATCAATTCCCCATGGTTTTCCTGTCAACATTATGTTAATTTACCAAGCTTATCTCTAAGAATCACTGAAAATTTCCAAATGTGAAACACTATTTTATTCCCTGTTCACCAATTATATTCCAGAGCACTGCAGCTCCACACAGCATGGACTATGCAGCACAACAGGAGCTCTGCCAGTAAACTAAAATATTCATGAGACATAGGGTTGTGCAGGACTATTAACATGACTTGCCTCTCATTTAGCACACCACTGGGCTGTACTGATGGCAATGTCACCATTTCCAGATGACTCTTCCAGGAGCCAGCAAACAAGGCAAGGAGGGAAGAAATCCTCCATGTGCAAGCACAGGGCTCAGGGAGAAGAGTGAATGGAGATGGGTGTGTGGGAATATTTAATGGATGTCTCCTCCTCCTGGTACTTGCAGACCTGCAGACATGGATCACCTTAAACCCAGAAGAATAATCAACTCCCTACCTAAACCCCAACAAAGACGATTAGAGGTGCTGAACACACAGCAGTGAGATGGTATCAGCGTTTTGAAGACTGCAGTGGCACAAAGAAAAGCATCAGCAGGAAACATTGGGGGAAAAGCAAATGTCTATAAAAGTCACATTCTGCTGCAGATGTAATGGAGTAAAAATAAAACAACTGAACTGCTGGTTTCCCAGTTGGCAGGTATTTTAGAATCTAAATGGCCCTGAAAACTTACTAGAGTATAAAATTGCTGTAATTTAAAAGACTTCTAATTAAAAAGCTATAACATTAACTTTTGGTCCTCTCCCAACCCCCTACTTCTTTTCTTTAAATATTTGCCTCACCAGTACAATAAAAATGAAATAAAAAAATGTATGTAAGGAACTACATCTGGCTGAAGACTTAGAAGGAGCAAAGTAAAACATGCCAGAAAATACACACAGGTTTACATTTACTCAAGACTGCAAAAATGTACAGCAACCCAAAGCCTTAATTTTCCATGAAATCCACTATGTAATTTCTTCTTCACTCATTCCAGCTAGAATGCCACTAGCTTACCCAGTTCCCACTGACAGTGTAGGACTGCCTCCTAATATAGGTCCTTCAGTAATAACCCACCCAATTAGGCAGCCATGAGTAATAGGGCTCCCTCCACATCACAGTAAAGCTCACTATTAGCAGCTGGGACTGAAGTTGTCCCCTTTCCAATTTTTCTACAAGTCCTCAACATCCCCCCACTCACTGGGGGGAATCTCTGTTGCCCCTCTGTGAAGGACAGTGGTGGCCACGGCCGATGGCTGGTGCAGGGGACAGGCAGGTGCCTCAGTGCCCTGTGACTCATCCCCAAACCTGCTGACTGCTGCATTTCTGCTGCCTTTGCAAAAGGCTTCACGATTTAGTACTAAATAAATTACCAGTGGTGGAGGCTCAGCTGCCTATACTTTAGTGTCTAAGGCTGATTTAAGTGCCTGAGGTAACTTGCACATCTGCAGCAGTCTGGATGACACAGCACAGGCCCTACAGGAGATCTATACCCTTATGAAGCTGAAGACCTGGTAGGTTTGCCTGCTGCATCTCTAATATCTGTAGAAACTTGTTTTTAAGGAAACTGAGTCTCATCCTTTCTATCTGAATTAAAAGCAAAGTTTATTTCCAGTGAAAACCTCAACAGATTATCTGTTGAGTACATGCTACACTAACCCAGAGCTCCTCAGACATACATGATGATCCAGACCTCAACTGAGATCAGCTACATTTACAGGCTGGAGAGTCATCACAGCTGTACACTGCATCCCTTCTGGTGATTCATGGGGTTATTCCTCTGTTCACACGTTTTCAACTCATGTTGCATTGCCCTTTCTGACCCGTCCAGGCACATTGCCATTTATTAACACAACTGCATTACCAGCTCTTCAGTCTCACCTTCTAAATACATCAGTCCTGCTGCTTGGGAAAATATGGGACTGGCTGCTGTAAAAACAGTGCAGCAAGATGCCAATTTACTGTCTTTACTGCTCTGTCCACCTCAGTCCTGCACCAAACTTCTTGCTAGTCCCTTGTCTTTTCTGTGTGAGAAACCAGTGGATTTACCAGTGTTACCAGGATTATGTACAAACTGCTTAATATTTTCATTTAGTGTTGCATTTTGATGGAAGGGTCTGAAGGTTAGATACTAAAGCCTGGATCCAGAATAACCAGACACCATATTCAGGTACCTAAATAAATGGTATTCTCACCATCTCAACCTCATAACATCAAAGGCATCCAAACACAAATTTTGTGTTTCTACAAAGCACAGATTTCTCTGCATCTTAGCAGATGGGCTTCCTCTGTGTTTCCCCCAACCCCTATCTATTCAGTACATTTATTTTAGTAGCTTTCAGCTGTAATAAGATCTTTTGGTGAACCCCAGAGTGTAGGACTTGCTTGAATAATTTTCCATTTAAGAAGTATTGACTATGTCCTTCAACCAATTCAGCTGCCATATGTACTCTGGATAGGTACATTAAGATGTTTGTATCAGGTGATCCTGCTAAAAGTTTGTTTTTTCCCTACTGCACCAGAATTTTATTATGTGTGCTGCACATGGACCCCTGCCATCATAAAATGATAAAATGGTTTTGGTTGGAAGGGACCTTAATGGTCACTTAGTTTCAATCCCCCTGTCATGGACAGGGACACCTTCCACTAGACCAGGTTGCTCTGCCAGTTGCCTCCATTGATAGAGATGGAATTATTAAGAAATGTAAAGACAGTAAAAAAACCCAACAGGACTTCACTTTTACACTGTTCTTGAAAACACAGATAGAAAGTAAATGAGAAATTGCAGCTCAGGTAATTTCCTACAATCAAAAAGTAAAAAACTGACACAGATTAATCTGTTCACATTGTGGAAGTGGTGACAGCAGCAGGAGAGAGAGCTAAATAATTCAACTTAACTTGCAAGGTAACTTTCAAAAAACCACATTGTAGAGTTTTTAATAAGACTCAAAGACTTAGTTCCCATGGCCAGAAATATGGACCAAGAAACAGATCTTCTTAACATCCAGTTAAAAATATTCTCAAAAATCCCTCTAAATAAATCCAAGAAAGAACTGAATGGAAACAATGCAAAAAAAATGAGGCAAGAAGTCAAGCTCACAGCTCTTCATCCCAAGCAATAGAAATTCAGAAGGAGAAGTTTCCTTAACCTTTACCTTCACAGGAGCACCATTAATCCTTATCCACTCTCCCCTCCTGCCTCCACTGCCCGTGCTCCCCTGTCCCAGCATCATGTCCTGCTCCCCTCTCCTGGTTTGCACCTGCATCTCTGTCAGCAGGGCAGAATTGGGAACCACAGACCACCCTACAAATATTCTGATGCTTGTTTCCAGTCCCTTCTAGGCAGTATTGATAGTGCTGCAGATTTTAATCAGAAGTGCTCTCAAACCAGAGCTTTAGAATTTCACTGCTGAAGATGTGCAGGAATGGGAATTGGAGATTATTTTTGTGGCTTCATCTTATATGGAAGGACACAGGATTTTTAGACTGTGTTTGCTTTATCCATGTTTTCCTGATCCAAGAAGAGCCCAGAACTCCATGTCAGGCATTTGGACTTCATGGACCATGTGTATGTATATTTGTATGTGCATATATGTGTATGTCTCACAAAACCCAGCAAATTGAGATGAAAACTCCCAAAAGGCAAGAACCTCATTAGGTATCTGCAGCCCAGCAGGAAAGCTGGGGGAAGAAGTGAGTCTCAAATCCTCCTGAACTTCATTTAGGGTTGTGTGGCTCTGCAGCCCCACTGTGGGATGGGAGCTCAGAGGCCCAGGTTTGTATCCTTGCTCTAGGAATACTGAATGTTGTTCAGAAACATTGCAGTGTTATAAAACAACCCTGGAGAATAAGAAGTGTAAGTTTGAATTTCCTCAAACTGAGGAGGCAACTGAAGTAGGTCTTCTATTTCATAAGCTAGTGGTCTGATACTGTGGTTATTTTATAAAATTAAAGGATTTTTTTCGTACTGCTTCAGTACTTGTAACAATCTGGGGCTTGACTGGTGCACTGAGAACTTCTCTGCCTCTAACAAGAACAGCCTGGCTGCTATCTACAGGGAAATGCTTCTCTCCAGGGCCCAGCAACTTGTGATGCCAGCTCTCTTACAAACCCTTGTTATTCAGATCGAGATAAACCCACCTCCCAGGCTTGCAGGTTCCCCGACGCATGCTGCTGTAATTGGATTTTTCACCTCCAAAGGACACATGCATCCTGGATTTGCAAGCTTCAGTCTGACTTTTAATAACTGAGACTGACTCTCACTGACTTGAGAGTGAAAACGTCACAAGGATATTCTTGCAAGACTGAAAGTGTTATTCCATTATTTGCAAAGTCAAAACCGTATCTATGAAAAAAATCAATATAACCCCCTAAAATTAAATGTATAATTAAAGAAAAATCCTTTCTTAATGTTATATTGCAAAGTTATGTGTCTTGCCAGTTTAACTGACTGAGGAACTACTCAATACTTTTACCTTTTTCTTCATAGGTAAGATCCTTCACATCCATAGGATCCATAGGATCTGAACCCCAAGTAGGGTTCAGTGGGGCTGCCCTGTAGGTCTGAAGCCTTACTCCCAGATTATATGTTTTGGCAGACTACCTTTTTTCCTTCTTCTGTTTTAATGAAAGATAATTTGCTGCTGCTTTTGTTGTTGCTTGGCTGTTTTTTTGTTTTGTTTTTTGGGGTTGTTTTGTTTTGCTTGTAGCTAGGCTTGCCTTCCTTTTGTCAAATGCAGGACATATCCCTTCATTCTTCTTCAGACCTTGGCTTTTTCCTTTCCCTCTTACAAATGAGCAGAGCATCCACTGCCAGGTCTTGAAGGAAAAAGATTCTCCAGAGAGCACACACCTGACCGCAGAGCAGAGATGATGACACTGCCACTTGGAATCTCTATCCAAAATCCTCCTTTCCCACCATTCTTGACAGTTTTAAGATCTCCTGGAGCTATGCTGTTTGCAGAAGAAGACAGCTGCTGCTGACCTGAAGTCTTGTATTCAAATTTCCTTAAATCCCTTTTTTTTTTTTTTTTTTTTTTTTTTTTTTTTTTTTTGAAAGGCATACTCTGAGAAATGCCACTTTGTTGATTTTGGTAAAGGACCACTTGGTTTCCACATCTCAGACAAGTCTAACTCTAAGGTAGGGACAGGTCTTGCACATACAGATTTCTAGCTGAAGATGTCAGGAGTATTCCAAATTTTCAAAAAGTAAAGCATCTGCAGAGCTTGCAGTTATCCCTTGGGTTACGCAGCAGGAAGATTTAGGGTTAAAACTTTGGATTTTGTTCTTTGAACTTCACTCCCCTTCCCCCATCCCCTTGGGAGCACCTTCTTTTATGCTGAGTAGAAGTGACATGGCTACAAATGATTCTCAAAGGCCACCTCTGTTTTCATTCAAAAAAGACAAACGTTTTCCCACCTTGATTGTTACAAGGAGTAATGTGAAATGCAACCTGACCATATTCCAAAGTCTCAGAAGCCATAAAGGAAACAAAAGCAACTCTAAATTTATTATGTTGTAAAAATCTTAAGACTTTGAGGACTTTGTCACAACACTGGAACATCTGGAGCTGGCAACACTAGAAATCACAAATGCTAACAGGATGAAAAATGTTATAAAATAGATAAGCAAGATGTACCTCAACAGGGCAGATGCTTGAGTGTTTTATAACTATGTAAACATTTCACTGTTATGAGACTAGATGAGATTTGTCACGACTCTGAAGTCCATATTTTTAGTGCTGTCACAATACACCTACCTATAAGGCTCCCAGAAGTTTGAATCTGAGAAATGCCAAATACAGAGTAATAACAAGGCAAAATCCAAAAGCTGAATGAAGCATTTTGAGCCCCAAACTACAGTTCCTTGTATGGACCCTACTCCCTGCTCACCATCAGCTCAGCAACATCACCAAATGCCTTCCCTGCTGCCTCCAGTGATGTGATAGTGCCTAACATGTGCCATGCAGTGTGTTTTCACATCCCTCTCCTTTTGTACCCAGGTCTTACAGACAGATCTACATGGGTTAACATATTGTCAGACACAAGGAATGGTCCCCCTGGTGCCCCACTGTGGAAGGATCCTCAAACACTCAGTGCAATCTGAGTAATTGTGCATTATGTTAACAGTTTACTGAGTGTAGTCTCAGTCATGCTACTGACAGTTAGATAAAGTGAGTATTATGATTAAAAGAAATATTTAAGAACCATGAAGGCAGGGAAAAAAAAAACTGGGAAGAAAATAATATTATGCAAATAAAAATGGTGGAACAAAAGGAAGAAATCAAATCTTGCAACTGAGGACCTTGACATTTGCAGTAGACCTGGTAAAAAAATTGTGGTAAAGTGCTAAGAAGGATTAACACAGCAGTAAGATTAACACATCTTTCTCTAAGCATAATTTTAGATCCCAAACAGTGCTGCAGCTATAGGAGTTTAATTTTCAGCCATTTTCCCTGCAAAGACTTTCACCCCCTGACACTGGCTCATCTGGTCAGAGCACGGTGCTAACAATCCCAAGGTCACAGGATTAATGCCTGTATGGGCTATTTACTTAAAGAGTTGGACTTCCTGATCCTTGTGGGTTCCTTCCAACTCAGAATATTCTGTGATTCTGTGAGGTCACATCATCCAATAATGTAGCATTACAAGAACATAGCACTAATGCATGCATTAAAATCTCCACAAGGAACAGCCAGAGGTTTAAAATCAAGAGTATTCATGGCAAAAAAAAAAATAAAATTAAAAGAGATATATATATATATATGATATATACAACTTGCTTCCCCCACATTTTTGCAACTGAATGTATTCCAAATGATTCAGCTAAATATTTATTACTACTGCAAAATAAATCTTCCAAGTGAAGATCTACTCAAATGAAAACCTTTCAGAGGACGTCAGAAGGCAACACAGTACCTAGGTGGAAGACTGTGGTCTTTTAGATTAATTTTAGTTTAAAAGTGCAGTTTTTATCAAGTGTTCTAGTTCTTCTAGATTCACCACCTAAGGCTGGAAGAACTCATAGGATCATTTGGGACTACTTGATTTCCCAATATCATCTCACTGCTCCTTAGAGTCACTCAGTATGTTTGCAAGGTTTACATGTTCTCCACTTCAGCTATTTTTTTATTTGTCAGTTCCTAAATAATCATCTTCCAACCTTAAGAAACTGAATAGACTGAAACACATTTTATGGTTTATTCTCCAGGCCTGGATAATTTTTATGGTCCTCCTTAAGAACTGCTTTAGTATTCTTCCATCTTCTTCAGTCATGAATGTCAGAATTGGGTAGACTATTTAAGCATCAGCCTTACTAATAGAATAGACTTTAATCAAAGAACTTTCACTACTTTTACTTGATATTTCTCCTTTTATACAACCAAGGTCTTTGCTGGCTCTCGTTAATTATACTATTACACTGACAGCTAATTTGGAGGTGATTACCTTGGAAGTTCGGATGCCCTTTCCTGAGGGCTTTAACAAAGTCCTGGTGGTTTGAGCCATGAGGTCCTAGGCACTGCTGGCTCCCAAGTCCATCTCATGGGTTAGCAAACAGAAGGTGCACCCAAGTTTCAACTGCAGCAGCTGAGCAGACTGGCTCTGTGCAGAAAGATGGGTTTCTACTCATAAACCAAACCCCAGCATGGGCAACCAAGCTGGACTTACGTATCCTCCCCCCACCCTGCAGTCCTTGCTCCATGGGAATCCGTGGCAAATGGGCAGATGGCTGAGGTAGTTCTGTTTAAAAATGGTGCCACTGTGCCTCCCAGAGTTTAGAAACTCTTCTCAAAGTCTCAAAAGCCTAGAACCATGTTCTTGCAAACAGAACCATCCCAAAGACATCACAGTGTCTTGATTTCTTGCTGTCTTATTTTGTGTTCTCCTGGACCATGGGGTATTCCAGATTACATCCCTTTATTTTCTCAATTCCCTTCAGTGAGCTGTAATTTTTTTCTAGCAATGGTGATATATTATCAATTGATAACACATGGTAGAATTTAAATCAATCTACCTTCATGCTGCTTGGCACAACTTGTTTTTGCACTGTTCAAAAACTTGAAAACTCTGGGCCCATGTCCTGTCTGACTGTCCAGGGCACAAGTATGGATGAAGCTTTGGAGTCCTTCGTCACCTTTAATGTGTTTAACCTCACAAGCCTTGATATGGCTGCATTCCCCTCTCTTACGGGCACCAAAACAAAACACTGAATTCCAGCTCCTCAGCTGTCCACACCTAAATTTTCATGAAATCAGGAGGCAATAGGTTTCCATACATCATGGATGATTTTCCCAAGACTGAGACCTCTGTGAAGAACATATTCAAGAGCTAAACACAAACTCCTCAGATCTCCCACTGGTTCCCTCACCACTCCACGACCACAGCAGTCACGATCCTTCACTACCAGGTAACAGAGATGGAAAATGTTTACCTGCCTTTATAGTGATGGAGGTTAGACATTTAAAACAAACAACTGCACCTCCTGCATCATTCAGCACGGTGGGCTGTCAGGTAACACATGCTGGAAAGAAGTACAAGCTGTGATTGTTGCAGCTGAGTTCCCTCCTTACTGGTTCAAAGCCAAGCCAATGGTCTGGCTTATTTTTGTCCCTTCTCAGTTTGAAAACAGCATCCCATCTCCTCAACAGCCTCAAAACACCATTGTTCTTTCTTATTCATTTTCCAGCTCCCCATGGCCTCTGCAGATTCTCCTATTCCTTTAATATATTCCTTTATAGTCCTTCCACAAAACTGAAAATGAGCAATTTGATCAGAAATGGTGAACTGCTTTATTTGTGTGGTTTTACCTCAAAATCTTGAGGTTGAGTGCTGTATCTGCAGAGAAAATAGTTTTAACAACAAACTCCAATGTGATAATGTCACCAACAACCCAGAATGAAATTTCCTGACACTTTTCTGCTCATAAGAAAGAGCAAATACCTTGTTTATGACCAAGCCATGTGTAATGGGCCAAGCACTTCCTACTAGCATCACAAATGAGAAAAATTTGCATTAATGAAGAACAGCAAAAGGAAAAGCATAACAAACAGGGGAAATAAATGTATGCAGTGAAACCCTGGGCAAAGTTTCTGGCACTCAAATGATTCAGTATAGGCAAGATGTGATTTTCTGTTTCCCTCAGCAGGTGGATAATAATAATACTGATATTAATACTTACAGTATCAATAACCATTTGCAGAATGTGCATTCGTTTCATATTTAGATCTTTAAGTACTTATATAGCTTTTGCTGCCACAGATGGATAAAATGATAAAGAATGTGAAGACAGGTTTCATCTCAGTATCAGATTTCCAAAAGTCATCTACAGGGTCCCTCTGTATCCAACAGGAACAGAAAGCGATACCAAAGAAGACCTTCAAACCACCCACTGCAGGGTGAGAAAAATCAGCTTTTGGAGAGTGCGAGCCCTCTCTGCTGAATAAAAAGAGGGGCCACAAGCCAACTGTAAACAGATGCCTAATATTTGGATGGATAAAGATATATGAGGTGAATCAAAGCTTCAAGGATTCAACAGAAGCTGTCAAATGAAACAGGATCAGGCTCTGTGTTTCCCTAAACTTCTCCTTATGCCTCATCTGCTTAGCCTGTTCCCAGGAATGCAACAGAGAGCTTTCAGGTACCCCACACTGCTGGAGGTAAAAATAAATGGAAATGGATGGGGAAATAAATGGAAAGACATGGAAATAGATGAGAAGCAAAAAAAAAGTGCATTACATATGACAAATCTGTATAGTAGGCACAAAAATAAAGCCTTCCAGGGAAGGCAGGGAAGAAACAACAGATGAGCCAGTTCATTTATGTCTTATCTATTTCATTTTTAGTACTTAAGTAATAAAACAAAACAAAAAAGATCAATGAAACAATTTGAGATTTTCTGATCTCATACAAGAAATTTCATTAAAAAGAAACAGCTTTTTCTATTTTCTTTCTTTTTTTTTTTTTTTTTTTCATTAGGAAGAGCGCAAATACAGCTGAAAGACTTGATGAGTCAGGAGAAAACTCAGCAGAGAGAAGGGAGGTTTTGTCAGGATGAGGAGAGAGGACGCAGGCGTGCCGAAGGGCCCGACGAGCAGCAGAGAGATTGCTGTCTGCGGGAACGCCGCTTCTTCAGGGAAATACTGCCAAGTCTGTTCCTTCCTACCACGAGACACAGCCCACAGGCTCAGTCTTCCAGCTGACAGACACAGCCTCTTGGCCAGGCCTTCAGGACTTGGTCTTGATGACACTGTCAACTTTTCAGGTGACTTCTCAACTTCCCAAGGACTGGCAAGCTCAACCTGGGCAGCGGAGCACGGCACGGAGCGCTGCTGCTCTGCTGCTCACCCAACATCGCCGTATTTCCCCATTTGTAGACAAATTACTCGCTGCAAAGTTGTACCTTCACGGACACTTCTCTCAAAGTATCTCCATTTAGTTTTACACAAGCCTTTTCCAAAGCAAGGCTGCCAAGTCTATACCAGTACACAAATGTAGAGAGATCAGCATCCAAAATTACGTGACTGTGGCCCTGCCCTATGCCAATTAGAAGTTTGCTTCGTCAAGTCAATTTTTCAAAACGCTCATGCTTGTGCCAACTCACTTTTCAGGCTCTTCAAAAGACCTTCCAGGAGGGAAACACCCTGAAATGATCTGAATATCAGCAAGAAATAGATCTCTGCTTATGTGTGAATTTCAAAGTTGTCCCTATTCAAATAGCTCATAAGAGCTGCTCAAGAAATCCAACAGAGTCAGAATAAAGAAAAGTAAATAATATTAGTCCTGTATCTGCAGGAGGTGGAAACTAAAAAATATAATTAGTGAGAGTCCTCAAGGACAGTCACTAGCTACTTTCCCTGAATCCTGCTGCTCCAATATTGTGTTGTGTTGCAAATGTCATTGATTTTCATTTTCTCTCTCTGAAACCCCAAACCTGTAATATTAAATAAGACTGAGGGAATTTCATTTTGTATCCAGAATACACTAAGCAGACAGCAACCCACTACTGTCTGTCCTAGCCCATTAACTTTATTAAAAAATTCAACAGAGCTGATTTCTGAAAAAGCAATTTATCAGTCTGCAGTACAAATACGGTACCAGTTGAAAGTTATTTTATTTGGATTTAGGTGCTCCTTGCCCAGGATGCACCATCAGACTTTCTAAGCTTGTCAAGATTGATAAAAATACAGGTCACAAGTGTATGATAGGTATAATTGCCTTACTCTTCCTTAACCCCCCTTTAAACAAAATGCATAAGCTTGTATTGCATTTCTTTACAGAAGAAGATAATTATTGCTGTCACTGTCACATTCACTTCTCGGTCTTGATAACAAATGAATTAAACCTGGCACATGACCAAAGGTCCTTCAGTTACCCTGTCAATGCTAATTCAGGATACCATACATTTTGCATAGACTGGAGAAGGAAAGGAAGGATGGATCTAGACATTCTAAAGTTCAGAATTTGTTTGACATGGAGGACTTTGGTCCCCAGTTACACTCTGTGCTCCAATAAAGTAGATGAGTCTCGAGATGGAGGGAGAAAGAATTCAGATGACAAGATCCCTTGGACATTAATGGGTATCTCATCCCCAAATCACTGAAACTCAGTCGATGTACACTGCCATCACACTGTTTGACCTCTTTACACCCAAAAGTCCAACAGGTAAGTTTTAGATTCATGAGAGGAGCCAGACTGCAAGAGCAGCTTGAACTGATTTATGACTTACTGTGGTTACAACAGCTAAAGTAGACTAGAGACAAAAATAATCACAGCTCATGCTTGAGAGTACTCATTAAATTGACAAGGAAATCTCCCTTTACTCAGTTTGCTGCAAATTTATTGAAAACACCGCAAGTATTTTCACCAAAAACTTGCAGCTTTACATACAAACTACTTAGACGAGATATCACAGCAAGTTCTAGTTTTCTGAACACATATTTATCTAAGCTTTTGGCAGTGGCAAACTTTTTAAGCAGCTGCAAGCTTTACTGACAATGTAGAACCAAATAAAGGTTTGCCTAAGAACTCCAATTCATAACTTGATGCCAAATTAGCATAAGTGAAATATGAGTATTTAATATAATAAAACATGAGCCGCAAGCACTGAGACCACATCCCAGGAAAAATGTGAAACCAGAAGGTATTTTAATGAAAATCTGGAAGCAAATATCACAGTCTAATATTTAAAAGCCATAAGAGTTAATTTTAGTTTGAAAGGAAATCATTTTTCAAAGTTCTGTATTCTGTTTAAAAACAGATTGAGCACGTTTATTAAATTAGCAGACCACTGCACTTATGAAATCCATAAGTCAGATCAATGGTGCACAGTCAGCTCTACAAAGTAATTGCTGGCTTCTCTCAAAATGGACAATCCAAAAACTTCCAAGGACTAGTTTTTCCCTTCATTATTTATAACGAGCAAAACATGGTGCAATAGATTGTAATTCATAATGCTTTTTTAATGTTTTTATAGCACAACACTTGGACTCATTTCTAATCTTTTTGAATGACAGGTTGCCATTATTGAGTTTCCATTAATATGAATTATGAGTACAATATATTTTACCTAATATTTTCTATCCCAGGGCTAACATGATTCTACAATAAAAAAATCCCATAGTCAGCAGTTTTTTTCAGAAATAGAAATCACAGCCATCAGAGATTAGTCTTCCTGAATCACTGCATATCTGACCTCAATCTTGCATCCATTTGACTCCACAGAATCATCAGACAATAATTTACATGCACATTTATGGTCACAGAATCATAGAATACCTGGATTTGGAAGGGACCCACAAGGACAATTGAGTCCAACTCCTGGCCCTGCACAGGACACCAAAGAATCTCACCATGTGCCTGAGAGCTTTGTCCAAACACTTCCTGAGCTCTGTCAGGCTTGACCACTGCCCTGGGGAGCTGTTACAGTGCCCAACCACCTTCTGGGCAAAGAAAGTTTTCCTAATATCCAACCTCTTCCTCCCTGACACAGCTTGTTTGTTAAAATACCAGCATTTGGAAAGCACCCAGCTATGGCTCCCAAGCAGCAAGTCAAGGCTTGCCCAGCAGGCTCTCCCTCCTCTGCCCAGGAAATTACTTGGTAATTTGGCCCAGAGAGTACAAGATGGACAGACACAACCAAGTCCCGTCCCTGTGCATGCCTCCAGGCACTGATGTGGGCTTCCTTTGCCCCTATGGAAGCAGATTTTAAGGATCAGGCAGATTCAAGCACACTTCAGATCTTTTTGTTTTGCTCAGAGCAGCCACCTGCCATGGATATCTCTCCCTAAGAAACAGCAATCCATCTAAATAACCAAAAGAGTAAATAACATAAACAGTAGGGATGAGGATAGTCATCCTGAGCTCAACAGGGCTACTTGCCCGCTTACAGGCAAGCCTTTGCTTCATATTTTATCATGTGGCAGAAAGACAAAGATACATGTGGTAAATGAAATCCCCAAGGTGCAGCTGTGGGCAGTACATTCTGGGGAAGGATGCATCCAGGGTACCTGCAATATCAATCCTACTGGAGGCAGAGTATTGATTGAGCTGTGTGAATGCACAGTCTCACCTACCATTACTGTTCTTACCTTTTATGAACTGATTTAGCATTAGCAGCATAAAACATTATCACAATACCAGTGAAATATGGCAGCTTCTTTGGAAAAAAACATTTTTTTTTAATGGTCACCAATGAACTTTGCACAGACTTTGCGGTACCAGGGCAGAAAGGCAACAAGGCATTTTTCTTTGATTTTCAAAAGACATGCAGCAATAAAAATCTATTAAATGAAACAAAGAATTTCCCAAATGCCAGGAATGGTCTAGTCCCTGCCCTGCAGAGCTCACATCCAAAAATAACAAAAGAATGACACCTGATGAAAATAACACAAGAAGCAAGAACGTAGCTGACAGGTAACAATGTTGAGTAGTACCACATGTGTTTCTGCACAAACACTCCCAAACAAGTATTTGGCAAAGTCTGCTCCTAAATACAGATGCATTCAGAAATACTCACAATCCAGCCATAATCAGAGGATTAGTCTTTGCCAGCATCATGGTGGTAAACAGTTCTTTAGGAGAAATCCTCGTACAAAGAGGGCGAGGGGCTTGCAAACAATCTCTGGAAACACATGCCAGGCATAGAGGATAAACACAGCATTTATCAGAAAAACAAACAAAAAGGTAATCAAAACTGGAGTCCTTGGGAAAACAGATGGCAGGACTGGGACACAAAAAGATACATGGGTGGAAGCTAATAGGGGGTTGTTTGAATGCTTCTGACATTTCTTTAAATGCCAGTAATTATGACATCTTCACGACCACCTTGTAGGTAATACAGCCCCTCCTAGCAGAGGCCTCACATTTCGTGGAGAGCTGCACTTTAGCATTTTGAGCTTCTGTCATGTTCCTGTCTTTTATTCTGGTGAGAATGAACAAGCAAACAGCAAACTCCCACTGAACACCTACTACTTCTGCTTTCATTCCAAGGTTTCCTCGTTGTTCAGTTAAATCTCTGGGTTTATTATACAGATTCAGATGAAGAGTTACACACTGAGAAGCCCTGGTAGGTAAGTGAGAGAAAGGGCAATATTTAAAGAAGTTTGAAGCACACAGTGTACTCTATAAACACTCTGCTGGAGAAGGGGAGATGAGTGGGGTGTAATCTTTTGCATAAGTTTACATGTGTAAAACCTATGTTAATAAAAATCAATCCTCATTCACTATTTGAACACAAATCCAATTAATAATTCCATTAAGCTATCACTTCAGCTCATTATTTCACCCGTTTGCAGTTCACTATGTTCACTGCCAGCATCTGCTGCTTTCCCTGAGAAAGAGGGGGGACAAGGCCACACAATCACATTCCTGTTCAACGCTCTCCCCTTGGCTGGCTGCTGACAGGCACTCAGAGAAAGGGCATTTCCACTCTGTCCCACCCCAGAAACAGAGTACACAGCCTTCCAACACACTCAGCTTCCATCCCACCACTCACCATTCAACATCCATGCCCGAATTCAGATTGCCCAATTATCAGAGCTTCTCAGCATGCTTGCTCTATACTTTACTAAGCAGATACTTTAAAAAGGAGGAGGGAGGGAGGGAGGGAGGGAAGAAAGTCAGGACTGACATACAGGCAGCAATACATAACAAGCAACATAACCTCATATTTTGCAAGTAAAAGCTTGGAGGGAACAGAGGACACAGGACAGACCTAGACAAAAAGAAAAACTTACCTCAAAACCAAGCCCCACAACACAACACTTTAAACATGTTAAACATTCAGGGAGGCAACAGATAACATAATCACAATGCACAGCAGGGTCCTCAGTGAAAAATGTGTACATGACTCTTGAAAGGTTATTACAGCAAATTTAAGCAAACCAATTGTACAAAGACCAGAGAGCAGCCAAACAGAGGTTTTCAGGTCTTGTGTTCTGATCACCGAGGCTCATTCTACCAGGCTCAATTTGATCTAACAATCAAAAAGTCAAATGATATGAAGAAAGATATTTCCTACAGTAAATTGAAAACGGTGGAGTGGGAGCTTATTTAGATTTGCTTCTTGCAACTGCATTTCTTCCTTTCTGTCTCCCTCCAAGCAGTGCAGCTCTTGTAAAAAGATTTCAGCAGTGGAACGCATATTTGCACATCATGCATCTCTGTACTTTCATTCTGTCCAGGAACACTCACCTCCAAAGGAAAAGCAAACAGCCAGGGCACTGAACACAATGAAGCAGAAACACAAAGGGAAAAGAGCTGAGAAAAAGAAGCTCATTTCCAACAGTACTGAACAACTACCCCAGGCCAATATTGTTACATTTGACTGAACCTGACTGGCAAAACACCCTACTATTAACCCCTAAGCTCTCCATCAAATAGACTCATGAACTGTTCTTCTACAAAGGTATGATAGATTCGGCAGATTTTATGGTTGATTGGACGAAGAAAGTGAGTCCCCCAGAGGTCTTCAAAATCTAACATCAAAGGTGAGGTGCTCCAAGCTTTGTGTTTCTATAGCCTCTTCTGAGGGGAACTATCTCAAATATAACATATGGTCATGGATTTCTATCCACATGCCATCATAAATGGACCAGTAGACATTTCCTACGAGAAATGCTTCAGATAAAATATCTGGCACTGAGAAGTCTCCAAATTTGTCAGCACTGGTAGAAAATCAAGGCTAAATCTACCCCACATGAAGACACACTTACTAAAAGTGCTGCTCTAATTTTGTTTGCCCACGCTGTGGCTGTGCTAGAAGGAGTGTGTGGTCTGAAAGAGCCACATGTGGGAACACTAATTTTGGTTCATATGATGACTAAAATGCTGAAGCTGAACCAAAACCTCAGGTCTCCCCTGCTGCAGTGCTAGTAAGATGTGCCAGGAAGGTGGTCTGGAGCTCTCTGCTCATGGAATCAGACAACTTCCAATAATTAAAGGCATTCATAATTCATCTTGAAAAAAATCAAGATGCACACATAACTGTACCTCAGGCAGCTGGAAATGGAAGCATAAGGATGCAAATAGGGCAGGACAAAAGAATACAACCACACATCTGGAATTCCCCCAGTCCTGGCAGCTAGCTTAGGTTTATTGGGCTTTCATTGGTAGAAAGCAGTATTATTTTCTATTCACTGCTGTGGTGAGAAAAGAAGAAAAGAGACAGGCTACTAAACAAAAATCAGACTTTGCAGGTAGTGAGAGTTGTTTCTACTTCAATGCTTAATGGCTGTCATGATCTTTCATTCCAGATGTATGTTAACATCTGTCCAATATCTAACACAATCTCTTATTTCCAGATACAACTGAAAATACAAAAATCATTTCCTGGCACAAGGCACATCTACAGAACATATTCATTTTGATATAGAAACTCAGTTTGCCAGAAAGTGGTGGCCCATGTGCCAAACCTTGACAAAGATTTCTGAAAACTAGCTGACACAACTCCCTTAGACTATGCATTTCTATTTTTAATTGAAAAGTGAGATCACAAACTGTTCAAGTTGTTGTGACAATTTTCAATAGGGTCAGACTACACCATTTGAGTGCACAGGTACACTGGCCTAAAGCAGAGATAAAGTGGAGATGTGCTTGTGCTCCTTTTTGTTCAGATACAACTCAGTCAAGTAGGAAACTGTGGAGTCAAGTAAAACCAATTACACTTGCCTCAAACACAAAATAGTCCCAATAACTAGAAAACAAAACAGAGCCAGGACCTGTTATATGGCTCTAAGGCCAAATTATATGGCCTGGCCACGTTCACAGGATTATACACTTTTACCCTCCAAAACAAGGTGGCTATATCCAAACTGCCAGTTGGGAATGGCTGCTGGCTCTTGCTAATCCCTAGGCCATGCCTGGGAATTGTTTATGACAGCGCTAGCTGGTCCAGGCTGAGCGCAAGGCAGAGCCTGTGCTAACAATTTAATGGTATAGATGGTCAAGTTCCAGCTCTTGGGTTTGTGCCCTGGCACTGCTCAATCTGCTCGGGGAGACCTCGCCAAACACAGTTGTACTGTGAGCAGAGCTGGCTGGAACACAGACAAAAAAAAGAGTATCCAACCAAATTTAAATCTTGAAGCGTTGTCATGATTCTCTTCCTTATTCTTCAGGTTTTGTTTTGGTTTTTTTTTTCTTTATTTTCCAGACAGCCTTATTTCCACCAAGGTGTTCCATTTGCCAAAAGAACAGAAGGTCAAAATAGTTGTGATAAGTGCCCAGGGTCTTTAATTTCTTACCATGATTCAGTGGCAGTTGCCAACAAGTGATGGTGCTTCCAGCACAGTCAGGAATTCTGTAGGAAGTGTTGGAAGAGTTTAAATCAAGTGTCTGATGGAAAATGGGAGAAGAGGAGGAAGATGTTGAAACTGAAGTAGAAAGGTGAAAAGATAAATGAATTAAATTAATTGGTCCACCAACTTTGCAGCATTGCCTAGGCTTTGCTTTGTGTCCTGGTTCAAAGAATTGGATGCAAAAAGCACTCAACAATTGCTGTGACTGCCTTTTCTCTGGTTTTGAACCACTTTCTTTGATCCATACCAAAATAATTATACAAAAGATCTTTGCTGCAGAGCAAATTCACTCCCTTACCAACAGCTCAGAAGGTGAGGTGAGCAAGACTGCCTTTGCAGACTTATAACCAAGGTCAATGTGAATTCCATAACTACCTTTGTGGGGCAAGTGCCACCTCTCTGTTCTCTGAAGGAAACCTTCTAAGACAGTCTAGACTGACTTTTCTCCAAGGCTCTCTCTCTTTGCTGGCTTTCACCACCAGAAAATAACCAGCCTGGTTTCATGGAAGGGGCTCTGGAAAGTGACCATGTGCAATTCCTCCTCAGAGCAGGCAAAGACAACACTGGATTGCTTGGGGCTTTGACCACTTGAATTTTGGGTAGCTCCAGGATATGCAGCAACATCTCCATGCATCTGTGCCAGTATCTGGCTACCCTCAGTGTGAGCCATTTTTTCTTTCTTTCTAAACAGAAATTCCTTTTTTGACTTTTGTGTGCTTTGTCTTTTTCCATTTCCGCTCCTGAGAAGACTCCACTGCACTATTTTTCAGGACAACCACCTAGCACAACCTAAGGAATAACATAGTCCACAGGGAACTGAAGAGGAACACAAGTGGTCAGTTGGGTGAATTTAGAGGTGCCTGCTCTACTCTTTGACTTCTGGTTATTTTAAAAGGGTCTCTGTCACCCCACTTGGTGCTCTGCATCCAAGAGCATCCCCCATCCTCTTAAGAGCAGTAACACCAGATTAGGACTGCCCTGTCCCTTTGCAAAGCAACCATTGGCAACTTACAGGAAAACTTGGGAATTATCTACCTAACAAAAAAATGGAAATGAGCACTAAGAGAATTGGGATTGTTCAGCCTGGGGAAGAAAAGGCTTTGGTGTTACTTAATTGCAGCCTTTTGGTACCTGAAGAGAACTGACAAGAAAGATGGAGGGAGACTATTTTACAAGAGTATGGAGTGAAAGGACAAGGGGGAATGGATTCAAACTTAAAGAGGGTAGGTTTAGATTAGGGATTAGGAAGAAATTCCTTACTGCGAGGGTGGTGAGGCAATGGATCAGGTTGCCCAGGGAAGTTGTGGCTGCCCCATCCCTGGAAATGTTCAAGATCAGGTGGGGTGGTGCTCAGAGCAACTTCTTCTACTGGGAGGTATTCCTGCCCATGGCAGGGGGGTTAGAACTAAAGGTCCCTTCCCACCCAAACCATTCTATGATTCTATGAAGATGGATTTATTGTAAAATTTTAACAGCTGTACAAATCATAGCTGAGATGACATGTAAGAAAATTTGAAATACCATTATCCTGCACTGCTCCTGAGCTAAACTTTATTGTACAGCAGTACAATAATTCTAAGTAGGCTGAGAAAACAAGGTGAATGGCAGCTTTGTAGCTTGCAAATAAAGCAGGTGTGATTCATATCTTCAAAACCTGTACACATCTGTGTGTCTTAATCAAAGCAGTGCATCTGAGATAATTATTCATGTGCATGATGACCCTAAAAGTCATCAATTCTACACATCAGACACTTTGGTCACAGGAAAACTATCAGTAGGATTATTGTGAGCAGTAGAAAAAATGTTTATGAAATAGAGTTTAAAACTTCATAAGCAAGAATGGAATTAATACACTCAAATTTTCCTCTATAATCCAGCTTGAAGAACCTTGCAAAGATAAATGCTAGACCTTTAAAAGCAGGGATGATAAAGATAATTAATGGAAGCTTAGAAAGATAATAATGTCTCAAATCCATGTGGGGTATAACTATTGCTCAGCTTTTGAGGAAAAGAAAGATAAATTATTCAGTCTTACTCCATCCCAGCATGAAGCAAAAATTCTAAAGGAAACAAGCTGTTCAAAAGCAAAACTGTGATGACTATGCCAAGATAGGAGTTAGGCTGAGAAGACCTAAAATAAATCCAAAGTTCTGGTATTTACTGGCTGATGAGGATTCTGGGTATTGTTTTAAAGCAAACCATCAAAACCTCTGTCTTGGGAAATATACTGAGGAGTTGATTAAATTCTAGGCTTTTGTCAGGATATCATAGGATGCTTTTGGTTGGAAGGGATCTCTGCAGATCATCTGGCTGTCTCCTCCTCAAAACAAAGCACATTTTGATGTTAGGTCAGGGTATTCCTGGTCATGTACAGCTGAGTTTGCAGTGTTTCCTATGGAGATTCTGCAGCTGTATTGGGATTTTCCTCAGTTTTGGACCCTGAACCTGCACTAACGTGCAACAAACAGGAGGAGCTTGTAGTTGGTAGCAAGGTGGGGATCAGTCTCCTCTCCCACATAACAAGCAATAGGACAAGAGGAAACTTGCACCAGGGGAGTTTTAGACTGGATATTGGGAAACATTTCTTCACTGGAAAGATTATCAAGCATTGAGGACAGGCTGCCCAGGGAAGTGGTTGAGCCACCCCCCCCCCCAAAGGTATTAAAAGACGTGTACATGTGGCACTTGGGGACATGGTTCATGGTTTAGTGGTGGCTGGGCAGTGCTGGGCTAACGGTCGGATTCAATGATCTTAAAGATCTTTCCCAACCCAAACATTCCTGTGATTTTATAAACAACCAGAAGCAATGTTTTACTGAGAGGACGACAGAGCACTGGCACAGGTGGCCCACAGAGGATTGGAGTCTCCCTCTTAGGAGATACTCAAGGTCCTCTGAACATAGTCCTAGGCAGCTGGGTCAAGGTGAACCTGCTTGAGCAAGGGGGCTGGACCAGACAATCTGCAGAGGCCCCTCCCAACCTCAGTGATTCTTGTGTTTCACTTGGCAGCTGACAAAAGTTTCACTTGATGCATTACTTCAGTGGTTTTGAAAGCATGGGCTTTGTATAACACTTTGGAATCAAAGGATAACTTTCATTACATAGAATATTATAATATAAGCAGTATATAATCTTAAACATTCAAATGACACAGCCAAGAAAGCCGCTTCTTCTAGACATGTTTCTGCAACAACTTAGTAGTAGTAAATATTATTCACATACTTTTCAGTGCTTTGTTTCAGGATTACCATAAAAGACCTGGGATCATAAACAGTAAGAAATAATGCTATGATATGAAGAATTTATTAGTAGTTATTATTCATTATTTATACAGTGGGTGCATATTGTTTTACACACAAACACCAGTTCACAGACAGCATTTATTTCTCTGCAGAACTTCTACAAGCTTTGTTTTCTAAAGTGAACCAGTTTGGTCATGCTAAATTGTAGCGGGCAACAACCACATATGTTTCAGCTGGACAGGAGCAGAGAATAACCAAAACCAGCAGAGGCAGACCAACTTTTGGGAGAATTTGGAATAGTCAGTTTCTCAAAACCAAAGTAAACGTGCATTTTGTTTCCTGAAAAGGGCCCACTTCATCCAAGAACAGAGTGTTACAGCAGCTAACCATCACTTGAAAATTCAGTAATGCCTCAAATTCCAAGAGAAAGCCCAACAAAATAACTTGGTTATCCTTTTACACACGCTTCTTTTGAAAGAAATGTGAGATTATAAATCTTCATCAGAGCTGCTTCTACAGAGTGAAACTAGAGTCAGGAAAAAGTGTAAGGAATTCCTTCCATGGTCTCCCTTACAGTGCTCTCACAGGCATTCACAATGAACCTCTGTTTTGCCCACTCCCAAGGAAGTGAGTGGGTGTATTTGCATTTCTGCAGGAGATGTCTGCACCTTGTGGCACCGTGGGGACGGAGGGAGCATCACTGCTGTAAGAGGACTCCTCGCAGAGCCCAGCCTGCCCACACCTCATGCCACAGAGTCACAAGATCCTCACGCTCCTCTTCAAGGTCTGGGCATTTTTTCAAGAGGATTTTCAGGATTGTAGACAGGGCAGTGGTGATGCTTTAACGTCAGTCTGGAGTGTCAGCCCTGGCTGGTCAGAGCTGCCTGGTACGCCTGGAGCACTCCAGCCTGTGTCCAGTGTTTGAAGGTGCAGCACTCCCCGTGCAAAGAGCCAGAGTGCAGAGTTTAATGTCCTGTTTATCACTCCCAGGGACAAATTTATTTTTGTGTCTGTCAGCTTCCCAGACAAGTGCTGTATCAAGGAGGAACTCAAGGCTCATGGAAATCATAGGGAGAAGTAAAGCTTTTCTCCCTTCTTTGTGTTCATTTGGTTCATTTGTTTTGCAAGCAGAGGAAGCCGATGTCATCAACAAAATATTACATTTGTCATACATATAATGCATTTTACTACTGCTATGCCTTAAAACTGTGTTTTTTAAAAATTACCATTGTTTTCCTGTTATAATAAAAATTATGGTATGCAGACATCCCACCAAAACAGTAGAGCAGCCCTCTAACAAACTGTTTACATCAGGCTCCTTTACACTTCAATCAAGCCATCCCTTCCCTCAGTGATTTCTCTGACATTACCCTCTTCATGCAACGCCAAAATCAGAAATTACCTTGCTGAGAAAGTATCAGCTTTCTTGAAAATAATTTTCAGGCCCTACCTATTAAGCACTGACAGCAAAATAATAGGAAACCACCAAGTGATTCCCTGTAAAATTCTTTTTGTGGTCGTGTTTGATGGTGACAATAGCATTACATTCCTAAATTACAGCAACCAACCTCAGGATTATATGCACCTATGACTCAGAGAACCTGCCCTCCTTTAGAAGTGCTGCTCCATGGAAATAAACCCTCTAGTAAGCCACATCAAATCACAGGCAAGGCAGCTCCCAGGCCTTTTTAGCTTGACAGGAGGCTGGGACAAATTTTATAATGAAACACCCATGACTCCTGAATGACAGAAGTATATATTTTGCTTTATTTTGAATGAATAATCTGCAACTAATATACGTGAAAAAGATGTAATGCTGAGAAAGAAATAAGAAAATAAAAATAACTCTAAATAACTTCAAAGAATCAAGCACTTATATCCTGGCCAACACAAATTTCATTTAGGTTTTATGACTGATATTTATTCCTTTTGGAAGTCAAGAGACTTTTTCTTTTAAGTGCCAAAGCCCAGAAATACTCCTTTTTCTTTATCCAAAGCTGTCATGTTTATGACCTTGTAAGTATTTGGCGATGTCAATTAGTGCTTCAAAAATGCTGCCTTTCATCTTCAAATGGAACTGGGCCTAGAAACTGGCCAGACCTCTTAGCTCTTTCAACAGATGATAAACACACTGCAAGTAAAAAAATCCAAGCAGCTTTTTATGACTTTACAGATTAATGAGCATGCCAGGGCTTTCCAACCTATTTTGGTCCAATAACGTATCTGCAAAAGTTGACAAATTAAGCCCACATTTTGTATGTTCCAATTTCTACACTATTAAAAATATGTACAGATGCATCTGAGAAAAAATACTGAAATGAGATAGTAGGAGGAAGTGGCAGATCATCAGCACAGTCTGAGCTCTAGGGCCATATACCATTAGGAACAGCCTTTTAGAGGAGAGAGACTGGAAAACACCTAAGACATCTCCACTTCCTTCAGAGGCAAGAATCTGTTCCTCTGCTTCAATACCTTCATCACATCAGTTTTGGAACCCATCACCAATCTCCCTTTATCTCTTCTGCCCTGATGGTATGAATCTATCCCAGGAGTTGTAACTTTTTTGTAGTAGTGTAATGCGATTACTTCAGCAGAAGTCATAGCTCAGTTCAATTCACAGACATTTTTTGTCAATTTGTACTTAGAGGAAAGAAAAATGTGTCCTGAGAGTCAATGACCAAATCTGTTTCCTCCTCTCATTCCTTATTCAAGGTGTTGATTCCTCAAATGCAATTTTTAAAGTAACTCTCTGATTTGAAGATACAAATATGATACTATAATGGTATTTTTTTGGTGCACCCTGCTGGTTTCAGCCCAGCTGGGCTGGTGTGATGGCATGACATGGCCAACATAATTCACTCTGTCTTTCTCTCCTTGCTGCAGACTACTCACAAAAGCCTCAGTCTGGCAGCTGCAATCCAGTTAAACTGTGTGTCAGCCCAAAATGTAAATTTTACAAAGCTTAGTGAATTTTCAAGCCTAAAAAACCAGGAGAATGTGATTTGGGTGCCAGGGAAAACCTGTCCTTTTGTTCTGTTACAAACCATCAATGTTATGTACTCTGGGCATTGCTCTGATTTCCTAAGCATTCATGTCATAGTCTGCCATAATCAGAGCTTCATGTGCATCAGAAGTCTCTGCTTAGGTGGGAACAGGCTTGCATCTCATTTACCAATGAAACTAGACATGACTCTATTTTAAAAATGTATCCAGAGGTAAAAATGTGCTTCTGGAAAATAAAAAAATCACTGTCACAATTTGACATCCAGCAACTGAAGCCTTGTGTACCATCACAGTAATTTGCCACAAGAATCTGAGGATCTTTAACACAGCTTTTGCCACTGGACTGCACTTGGGCCGGGCTGCTGTGCCATGTCCACATCGAAGATTCACCAGGCTGCTCTGAAATGGTGACAAAAACACGCCAGCTCTCAGTACAAACCCTAGGGGAGTGGAAGAACAGCTTTCACAGGGAAGCTGGAAGAGCAAATCCCATATATTTCATCACTGCATATTTTGACTGTTTTCTAGCAACTGTTGTATTCCAATATTTATAATCTCTCTCTTTATGCAAGCATCTTATGTTTTATAATAAAAAGAGTACATAAATTTCAGTTACCGTAGCAGAGCAAATTGTTGTATGTAATTAGTCATGTACAACATAAGGCGTAACTTGAAAAACAATTCGTGTTTATTCTTCCTCTGCTTAATCAATATTTTAAATATTTGTGGAAGCCGCACACCAACTTTGCAAATCTCCACCTCCTAAGTGAGAGAAAGAGAACAGACAACACAAATCCTGCAACTGACTGCAAATCAGCAGCATCTGACAGGCTGCTGTTCAGGGAGCTACATTTTTTTGGCCCATGAAGAAAATAAGAATATTACATTTTACTTCTTTGCTGTTTCCCTTTATTCTTTCTTACGGTGCATTCCTCAAAGGAAAACTGACTTGTTTTTCCTTTACCATAAGAATTTTCTTCCCTCCCCACTTTTTTTTTAATGCTATTTAGTTGCACTGATGCACAAAGTCAGGGTGGCGACTTCTTTGCCTGCAATCCTTGCCTGACTTTCCAGAGAGGTTAACAAATGTTTGATCATCACTGTCTTCCCTCCCACACCATAACTGTGGCTAACCACAGTGGGATAAACTCTGGTAGCAAAAACACACAAGTCTTAAATGCTAAAGGAGCGCTGTGAGAACAGGAGGCCACAATCACGCCTCAGTTACGCTATTTAAAGACTTAAAACTGCACAGCTATCCCTGAGCTCAACTAGAGAAAATTATATCAAAACTGAAGACTGGTGTTTTCGTGAAATTTGTCATAGGTTTAACCTTGAGAATAACAAATCATTAAGTGTTGGGGGGCTGAAGAATCAATTTATGTTCCAAGCAAAAGGTTTTTAAAATTAAGGTTGAAAAAAAATTAGATCTCGCCTGGTGGTGCACAGATTCTGTTGATGTATCAATCTTTTCAGGCATTTAAAAATAATATAGAGATGATAAAAGTAAATGTTCTATAACCAAAAAATCTCTTGGTAATAAAATTTCAAATTACAGCCCATGACAACACTTCTAAATTGAAGCTGTGATACAGGAGCTTTGATGGAGAAAATTGTACAAGCAACTCACAAAGTAATTCGGAAAAGCAACAAAGAATGAAGGTGCTGCTGAGATGAACAGAAAACATAGCTGGAATAGTGTGCAGCATCCTTAAATGAATTTCAGACTGTTTTGTTGCCAATATCTTAAGCAGTTCTGTAGTCTTATAAGGATTTCTTGGATAGCTTCCTTCAACCAATAAATAACCTCACTACAGAAAAAAAAACAAAACCCCACCATAGACAGAACCAGCCCTGAACTCAATCACACATGGCTGAGCTCAGAGTCTGACAGATTGAACCAAACACAGGGTTTACTGGCAAGATTTCCACTTTCCTATGGACTACTGGTAGAGGGGTTGAGGAAATATCTCCAGCAGAGGACTCATCCCTCCAAACTGTGCTGCCTCTGAATGCCAGTCTGTGGCTCAACTCTTTGGGTACAGAACAGGGTAGAAAAAACAAATTGAGTAAGAGTTGAAACTTTGCTCATAGTGGCACAGAATGAGCAGAAAACCCAAAAATCACTACCTCTGAGTGCCTCACTTTCCCTGCCAATATACTGGGTGTCCAGTATCAAACTATTTCTTAGAGGTTGATGAGGTTTAAATATATTTTCTGATATTTTCTGGCAGCCTTCAATGAAATAGGTTATAGCAGTGCAAACTCTCATTGTGTTCAGCAAAAAAGCTTGGGAAAAGACAGCTTTTCTGTTTAAATAACTCAGACCAAACATCCATAACCACGTAAAGGTGGCAGACCCACTAAGTGTGATTTGTACCAAAGCATCTGTGGTAAGAAGGTTACAGGTACGCTTTGAGAATAAATTTCAAAGGTCTGCGAAGTATAATTAGTTCTAAAGTTCTCCTACACATTAATAATTAGTAATAAAAACCTTCTAAAGTCCTCCACAGAAAGTAAAAAGCTCTTCCAGAAGCATGAAAACATAGACCAAACCCAACCCCCTCAAAGCTAGCCTTACATATCCTAAGCTTCCCCCTGATGATGACTTCATTCTTTTCTCTCCTTTTCAATGCTTTTTCTATTCATATCACGTAAGTCTGGCAAAGTCTTTAATCTTACATACATTTACATAATTTTAAAGACCATGGTTCAGCCAGATTAGGTAGACTAGTGGTCCTTAAAACAATTTATCTATAAATTCCCTGAACAATTCCATCAGGCAGCAAGTCATACAGTCCAGTTACATGTCAGAGACAAAAGGAGTTTTTTCCCCATTTTGAATTTGTCACTTTAGGATTCAGTTAACTTTGAGCTGAAGGATAGGAATATGACTAATATCTGCCAATAGAGGTACCCAGAAGACAGATCCTGTCAAACAGACCTCACTTCAGTCTTTGACAATACTATGGCTGTTTGATAACTTGTAACTGAGGATGATGCCATGTATATGTACTTTTAATAAGTACTACTTTAGCACTTTGGCAAAAAAGTCTGGAGCAATTATTAGCTATCCAGACACGGAAACAGAGGGAGAGAGCAGTTTTATCCCCATGCAAGGGAATGGTGAGTCTGATGCTGAAAGGATGCATATGGTTTGGGTATCTAAGTTTTAGCACCCATATTTTCAAAGGCAAATGAAGAACAGAGGAGAGCAAAAGATGCAGAGTTATTTGGAGGCTGGTCAATAGCAGGAAACCAGAGGAACCAAGGACCAAAGGACTGAGGACAGACTAGATGATTTACAAAAAAAATGAAGCAAACTTTTAACTGGGAGGATAACTAGTAAGAAGGAATCCAATCCAAAGAGCTACAGATGGTAGCTCTCTATGGCCTGAGATCACCAAACCAGCTCTGGAAGATATGCTGAAGTCAAAACTGGTACCTGGATGGGAGAAGGAGTCCCTTTTGATCTCAGCCTGGGGCAGCACTGGTGGCTGTACTTATCTCCTTGGACAATAAGACAAGGAGAACCAGGTTATCAATCCTCTTGCTTCATGACACCTCATCCACTGTTCACCTCTTGTGTGGGGCACACCCTTGCCACTGAATTTAATGGCCTGCCATAATACTGGGGGAGGTCCAGCCTACAGAAGGGATGCTCAGCAACCAAATATCTCACTCCCAAACCAGAACTAACAAATCCAGCTGTTAGATGTCATCTATCTCTCAGGAGCTGGTATCCCCATAAACATGCTGACACAAGTGGTTGCAAAAGGTAGGCAGGCCATTAAATCTTTCCACAGCTCAAGGCAACTTAGCACATGCTTGGTTCATTTTTAAAGTATTGTTATATTTTTAATTTTTATGCTTTTATTCTTAAAAGAAACCAAGTAACCAAGCTGTTTTTCTAACTTGTGATCTCTTCAATATATGGATGCAATTTTTTGTGCCTAGCCATTAGCTGGATTCTACCAGGAAAAAGCCTTGGCTGGTTACACTGCTGACCACAAGTGTAAGTCTGCTGTGTGTGAAGGAGAGAGACCCAGTCAGGCAGGGTGAACAGGAGTGTGTACAAGCACCTGATGGTTTTTGTGACACCATTTCACATTATTAGCTAGAAGCTTGCTAAGCACCATACCCTTACATTGGTCTTTACCCTACCTACCCACCTACCCACCTATCTACCCACCTACTCACCCACCCACCTACCTACCTCTCTCACCTTTTCATAGTTTTTTCCTGTTTAATACATGCAAGTTTGAATTTTTAGTTAGAGCTGCTTAGTTGATTCACAGCAGAAGAAGCTGGGGCAAAAACTCTGTGCATTTTTACACACTTATTTTATGGGAGATTACACAGCTGATTAACAGTTCTCAGAATAAAAAGTGTCTCCTGTTACCTCCATTCTTGTCTATTTATTGCTTTTGATCTATTCATGCCAAAACATTCTTACTAATGAAAGTCATCAGAAAATTGTCTAATAAGGTAATTTAGAAGACAGTTCACATCTAGCATATGATCAAAAGGCACTTAACTTGCTGTTCCTGCCTCCTCTCCCCCAATAAACACATGGTTTACTAGCACTGATAAGCTTCAAAATGGTTTTGAACATCTGGGAAAAGGGCTGATCAGCTTCAGACAATGCTTGGACTCTATGCAGACCCAGGAACAAAGGTCATGATAAATGAAACCATTGCTTTGGCTCCAAAATTGCTTCAATCATCTCCAGACAAAGCATGATTGAAATGAATCTATCAGTGGATAGCATCTGGAGAACACTAAAAATGTTTTGATCAGAATCTGAGTAGCATCTTCCAAATGATAATAATTTTAAGATGCCATGGCAAATTTTTACAACCACACTTTAGGCTAATGTTTGGTTCTGTAGCATTGACCTTGTTTTTCTACAGTGTGAAAAAATCAATATAATAATGGTACTGCAGCAAAATTTCAGCTTGCTCTTGGCTTACTTTAAATAACTTCATTGTCTCCTTTCCCTCTGTCTACATCTGCTGCATTTGGCACTTTCAGTTATTAAAATGAAACCAAGTTGAAAGAAAATGTTAAATATCATAAAAAGAAACCCAGCAGCGCTTCTGTCTCACTTTGCCAGCACTGTGGTCACCTTTACCATTTGCCAGGTTGTTCTGCTCCCAGCTGTTCTACCTGAATCTGCATGCAAAAAGAAACACCAACTTTCTCCAAGAATATAAAATGTACTTCCCAGTTCTACAAGAGTTTGTTTTTGTTTTTTTTTTTAAAGGAAAAGTCACCCTCTTCCCTCCAATAATATATTGGAACAAAAAAGCCCAATAGTTTACTAGTGACTTCTATTCTTTGATGCTTGTCTCACTCCTTAGTGTGCATTTCTGCACTCATGAGTGAGCCTGGTTATAGCAGTTCCACAGCTTCACTCCAACCTGCACTAAGAATGAGGCTTTGAGAACCTTACAGGAAACGATCAACTAAAGAGAAAACACCATTCAGCCAAAATTATGACCTTTAGTCACTTTCCACTCCCTCTGGATGAGAACCACATCCAGCTGCTGTCAACCACAGCTCTGCCTTGGTCAACAGAAGAGAAGAGCATTCCCAAAAGAAAAATGGGAGCAGTAAGTTCCAGGGAAAGCCACAGAAAGCCCAAACATAGGCAGTGGTGAAAGGAAGGAAACATTTGCTCTGCCTGGGCCTCTCAGAAGCATGGAGACACAGTCTTGGAGCAAGAAAGACCTACTTTGTTGTATGCACAACACAGAAAAGAATTAAAAAGACAGAGACTGCCCATATAAATTAATTCTCCTACTCTTGGCTATCCATGAACGCAAGCCTTACAGAGGGACAGATGACGCTCCATCTCTAACATCCCCTCAACATATCAACCCCGTTAAAAAAAAAAAAAAAAAAAAAGAAAAAAACCCAAAAAACAAAACAAAACAGAACAAAAATTCTGAATTCTTACTTTGGTACTGGAAGCTGGGGAGGAGTTGGCCACCAGGCTGGTGATGACCTCGCTGTTGCCGGTGGTGCAGGCGGCGGTGGCCGGGGTGGGGAGGCGCGCGGGGACGATGGGCAGGGGCAGCAGCCCGGGCCGGGAGCTGCTGGTGGTGCTGGCGGCGCTGCTGCAGTTGGTGCTGCCCACATGGTTCCCGTTGGAGCTCCAGTCCCGGCGCTCCCACCCGGCACGGTAATCTCTTTCGAACCGGCTGTGGTGCCGTGACATCTCGGTGGAGGGCAGCTGCGTCTCAGGGGGAACTCGAGAGCCTGCCTGGAAGATTGATGACAAAGAGGAGTTAGGGATGCACAGGGACTGTGCTCTGCATGACCCTGTCATGCCTTCTCTGCCTTAGGAGAGCACTGTTTCTCCTCTCTTCCCAGCTGAACATCAAGAGGAAGAGAGCAGTGTCATAGTGAATATTAATCTAGAACACAAATGAGAGAGTTTAGACAAGTACAGAGACACAGTGGAGAGCCCAGTGCCACAGACCTGAAGAAACACCACCTGCCCAAACTCTGCAGCAAAACAGCAAGCAAAAGCACACAAATTGTGAAAAGCCAATTTAGAAGAAAGTCATAATTCAATGTTCTGACAACAGGAAAACATTCCCAACAACTCCATCTTTCAGTTTTCTCAGTAGTCTTCAGATCCTTTCTGGAGCCTCTTTCCTGTACCTGACACATGGCCAAATATTGATGCTAAAGATCAAAGAGAAAAAAAATCTACCTGCTAAATCTACCCATTACTTCCCTATTTTCAAAGCCAAATACTGCTTCACACAGACCCCCTTTTGCTCGATCTCCTCACCGGAAGCTCCTACAGGAATATTTCACTCTGTAACACCTCCCCACAGAGAGAATGCTCTACAGGAAGTCAACATGTTCTGTCTCCTCCCGTGCTTCGGGCTAGACTTTAAACACTTAATGCACATAGGTGATCTATGACCAAGTTGTTCTACGATCACTTTGTCCTTATCACCCTCAGTCTTTGTTATCTACAGATTGTATCTGCCAGGTGAGGGATGTCTTAACACAACATTGTGAGTCAAGACTCCCAACATCTAATCTTAGTTCAGATAATTATATGTTACATAGCCTACAGCAGTTACTGAAGTCTTCCTGGCAAGGTCTCCTAATGTGCAGAATGGTGGCAATAATGCTATTTTCCCAGCAGAGTTCTGAGTAAGTGAAAGTTTACAGCATTTGCAATAGAAGAAACAGTATGAATAAATTCTAAGTGTATTTATTTCCATAAATAAATAATGAGTATCTAGGTCACTGCAGCACCTGATTTATTTTATTTGCATCACAGGATCCACTAAGTTCTTTGTAATAATGACATCGGGTCAGTGGAAGCAATGTTGTTGCACAAATTCTTAGATACAAAAATGGATGGTAAGAATATCTGTTTATAAGGATTGTGGAGGGAGCCAGAGCTAAACTCACACAGATACTTGAAGATAAGAAACTTCCTAAGAGAGATAAAAAACATGTAAGTGTTATAAAACAATGTCCCTATTGACAATGTTAGTTATTCACCTGGTAGAAATTAAAAAGGCAAACAAAATCAATCACTATGCCTAAAGGATGAAAGGTTCACCTGGCTCACTAGAGAGCTACTGAGACTAAGAATACTCCTCCTCAGTTGAAAATTCAGTAATATAAATGTGTGTAACAAAATCCTGCCAAATTCCCTCCCCAAATCATTATGTTCAACAATTTGGTTTTTGTCAAACCAAATCTCCCAATAAGCTGCATTTTTGATGGTTACATTGTCCCTCTCCAAGAATGAGCACCTCCAGCAAGAGCCTACACTGGGGACCACACCACAGAGCTGTTGTATTGACCACAAATTAACATTCCTCTTAACCCAACTATTCTTGTCTCTAGTAGAATGTGATACAACGTTTGATTTGATGATTTGAGGACTGATGATTCTGGTACTTAGATTCCTCTTTCATTTTTGTGGCCATCTGATACTTTCATTCAGAAAGCTAATTCTGTATTTTCCAGAGGACCATGTGAGCTCAGCTGTACAATGACCACAGGAAAACCCAGAGACACCAGTGCTGTGAAAGCTGCTGTAGTGAAAACAGAACCTTTTCTTTTAGTAGAAGTGAAGAAAGCAAACTTTTTCTCCAGTGAAAAGTATCTCAGAATAAATTCAGTACCTAAATACAATGTCTTTAAAGGTTAGAATTTCCACAGGTATAACCCTGCTTTCATTTGTTCTACAAACATTTTGCTAAGTCAGGCAAAAAAAGAAGCCTGCAAACTGCAAGCTGCAATTTCAAAATATCCTTTATTACTCCTTGCCTTCAAAAGAGTTTATTTTTAATCCCAACAGCCTCCACTGCAGTATGAAGCTATCTTTTGTGACTGTTTGGATGGTGGCTGTCAAGTGAATGCCCTTCTCCTCTCGAGCTCGAGGATCTCCATTAGCTGTATTAGTGTACTCCTTGACAAGGCAACCAGGGAGAACCAAATCACATCTCCCCCACCCACCCACACTCCTGAGCACATCTGACATTTAATTCAGCGGAGAGCAGCGGCACACATGCACACAAGTCAATAGCAAGCAGTTTTTGCCACACGATCCCAGGCACCCTGCCCCCAGCAATTCTTCTATCTGATGAGACTGACAGGCAAGTACGTCAATAACAAGCAGGAAAAAAGCCTGTGACTAAGCCACGCATTAAGAAGTTTACTTAAAACCCAACACCCTCTTCATGAGCACATTCACTTCTCAGTCCAGCTACTGTATTTCATATTTCCAATGAAAAAATAAAAGTTGGGGCTAAACATCAGTCTTTTTTCTTTTTTTTTTTTTCCCCAATACATTGCATTAAATATACACTACTTGTTTCAACATGTCATTTTTGGCTGGGTACAAAGTTACTTGACAGCAACAAGATGTTCAGAAAAACCGGAGGGGATAACTATCTAATAAATGAGTATTCAACTGCTAGTGCTTGCTATTTAAAATTAGAAAGAATAGAAAATGTTTTCATAAATAGCTGCTGGGTGAGGTAAGAAATGGGTTGTGAACAGACTAGCTAATTTTAAGCATATTTTTAGATCCAGAGTTTATGCTTTGTCTAGACTATTGATGTGGAGGATCACAATCAAAATAATAACGCTTTAAACATACTCTGTACTCATAAGAAAAACTTCTCCAGCAGTGTGTTCCAAGTCAAGTGTAATCATCACATTCCTCTGCACAGAACCTAACACAGGGCAGCATAAACCATCTTGAGAAACAGCAGAGATGGAGGCCAGTGGAAACCTCAGTCAAACAGCAGGGAGGGCAGCAGTCATTGCAGTCAGAGATCACAGAACCCTTAAGGTTGAAAAAGATCTCTAAGATCATCAATTCCAGCCACAACCCTAACCTTGTCACTACCAGTTCCATAATATCTGATTTTAGGCTACGATTCTCCAGACATGTTGAGATTTTTTTTTCCCCTAAAAATAAACAAAAAACCACCCACAAACAAACAACCAACAAAAACCAAACAAACAAAACAGAGAAAAACAAACAAACAAACAAACAAACACCCCAAAAAACCAACCACCAAAAAACCCAAAAAAACACCTTTCTGCTGTGGAGACAGAGATAAGGAGAAACATCAATGCCTAATACCTACAAACATTAACTTCAATAGCTACAATTAATTCACGTGTTTTTACCTTTTTAAGGGAAGTTTTCCTCAACATTCAAGTGCAGGTATTTTCTCTTACCTAGTTTTAGATCCCTCTAAACAGCACTGGGGAAGAGAAAGAAGATTTTTCCCTTGTTTTTTAGACACCGCGCCAGCTAAGCCTTGGCTAATTACAGATCTATCAATGTCAGTTGTGGGGTTGATCTTTCAGCTAGCATGATGCTCCACACTGCCACATGGAAGAGCCAGTACTAGAGCAGATAAGCTCTGAGCTATCTCAGACACTCTATCCTACATCAGAGCCATAAACCCACGATGGAGACACAGCCAGCAAGAGAAAGAATGTATGATTTGTGCATCTCAGACTCGTAGTCCATCAGGAGGCGTATTGCACCCTATTATTGCTGAAAATCCCTCTGTACACCCAATCAAGCTGACACACTGTCTGGAGAAGGTGGTGAAGTCAATGAGACAGGCCTTCCCTCACCCTCTACTCAAGATGTAATCACTGGAGTAGCTGGGTGTCTTTAATCTCTACTAGAAAGGAAATGCGTTCCTGTTTGTCACATAGAATCAAAGGATTTTATTGTGCAGCCAAAAGGAACAAAAACTCTCTTAGAGGGGGAAAAAAATCCCCCACCCTACTAAAGAGAGAGAAAAAAAGAGAGAGAAGCACATAGCAGTTACTGGATGAACTGATAAATTCAAAGCAAAAAAAGACAATCAAATTCATATTAAGGGAGGGCTGTGGAAAGGGCTATAAGCTAAAGAAGAGAGATCGAGCAACCAGAGGTAAATACAAATCCTGTGACAAATCTAAAATGAGATTTAGTGATACGGCAAAGCAAGAAGTCCCCAAGACTGCATCACTGTGCATGTGCTGCAAGAAGAATGCCAGAACACAGCCTGCTTTGCTTCAGACAGGGGTTATACAGGAGACAGGTATGAAGATTATACATGCACCTGACCCCTTCCCCCATCATTTACTTTCAGAGAAAGATGGGTTTGGGAGGGTAGACCAGGAGAGGGTAACAAACTGATGAAAGAATACCAAACACCTTTTGAGGAATGGGACAAGGCCAAAACATGCAATTCACAGGTGAGAGAGACCATGAAAAGAACTTACTTTAAATCTATCCCTCTCAAGGCAAAGTAAAATGTGAGTGTACCCCTGCTAGAGAACATAACTTTTTCTACAAACATTTCTACAAACAGCTGTTATCTCATACTAACGGCTTGCTCAACAATAATATTTGAGAAAGTTTTTTGGCAAAATGCGAGTGTCTTCGGACTCAAATGTAGGGCATTACACAGAGGACAACATCCAGCCTCCAAATTTACCCTGAACACTTTGGCCATTTGGAAATCCTCCTACCTTCTTAGCACAAAACCACCTTCCTCCTGGTACTCATTTTTCACCACATCTCTTATGCAAGCTCATTTGTTCTTCGTTTCCACGGCTTACACACACACACACACACACACACACAGAGGAAAGGAAAAGGCCAGCGGCGAGTGAGATAGCAGCGTGCTGTCCTCAGGGCTCTTACCAGGTTCAAACAGATCATTGCTGCAGATTTATTAAACTCAAGTGGTTAACATTTCATTTTATGCTCGATACATTTAAACACAGCCCTTCTTCCCCCAAGCCCAAAACACTCACTGTTCTGCAGAAAAAATGCTTCCTATTCATGTTCCTCTAAATGACAGTCCGGGCTCAAGCCTTGGAGCAGCTTTTTCCCTGCTTTCCACGCTTATCTAGTCAAGGTCTCCTTAAAGTGCCTGTCCCCACAGATATAAATATAAGGAAAAACAGGCTTTCAGCCAGTCTGAAGCTAGAGAATCAGATTTCTTAGACTATTAGTCAACTTCATTAAGTGACTTCAAAAATAAAGGTCAAGCTTTTAATTTAAATTTTTCCTGGGTAAGCATTTGTTTCTAAATTTACCATTTAAATAATAACATTACAGAAACATGATAGGCGAGAGACGTTGGGAGACAGTGACGGAAGAAGATACATGGTCATTAGGGAAATGGCAGAAAAGGAGAAAGAAAGAACCTGAAGCTTTAAAATATGCAGCTAAATAATCTTACGTGTTTTCAGACAGGATAAATGGAAGTACAGGTAAAATAGCCCATCAGAGAGCTTTAAAAGCAGTTAAGTGCATGTAATGCCTAAGTATTTTATGAGATCCACACATAAAAAAAAAAAAAAAAAAGAAGAAGAAGAGAGAGATTTGCTGGAATCAGATCTAGCATGAAGAACTGTAACTGATAAAAAGGAAGATGTCTAAGTACCTAAGCTTGAATGCTTTCACATATATGCTGCAGGGGAAATGTTACGACATGCAGTTTTATCAGAGCCTACCGACACAACAACCTCTCCCTAGGCACAGGTCTGAAGATGTAATTTATGCACATGGCACCAAAATCACATTGAAATATATCAGTATTACTATAAATTCTGCATGTAACTCAATTGTCAGGTCATATATGTACACACCTTCAAGAAAATCAAAACAAAACAAGGTACTAGCAGTCCTGGCACCTTCAGGAGCAACTCTTCAGCAATCTGCCAGGCAAAATGTTTTATTCAAGCTCAACATTTTTTATAACCTACAAAGACTTTCTTAGACACATATAGAATCATTGTTACAACCCTACATGGATCTGACTAATCCATTTTCACAATTTTTACTTAACTACTTTTTTTCCTGTTTGGGTGACTTCAGTGAAAGAACTCTCTGTTAGACAAGTGCAGAAAGAATGCAATCAAGAGATTCTGTAAAGCTGAACTACAAGCAGCTGTGTAGAAAGATAAGATCCAGAAATATTTGAGAGGCAAGGAAACAACTTTATTATCAAGCAAGGTCTACTTTTGTAAACCCCTGATTTAGTCTTGTAAACAGTTGTAAAGCTCTTGTAAAATCCAAGACAAGGCAGAGAGACTTGAGCTGCTTTGCTACAATCAGATCTTAAAAAAAAAAAAAAAAGAAGAAGAAGAAAAAAAAAAAAGCCCAAATCCTAACCCTGTAAGTGATAAAGGAGCAGTAGATTAAAGAGATTATATAGGATTTAATTTTCCAAATATATGCTGGAGGAGGTGATGCTTTGGGACATACTAAAAAAAAAAAAATCTGAGCATGAACACAACGGTGTCTTCTCAGCAGAAAGCTCCCTATGCAAGAAGCAAAAAATGAGATATTTTGCTTTGCTATCTCAAAATATTGTAGAAAAGTTTGTGCACTTTTTATTTCTGAGTACTTCAGATGCATATGGAAATCTTCCCCCTAGGTAACTAAAAAGATAAACAAGACTATCCAAATAAAAAAAAAAACCCAGTCACAATGCAAGTGAAACCATACCTTGCAGTTTCTTTCCTTCACAGCTGACAGAATATAACCTTCCTAAATGAGGGGTTACTAAAACATCTCTAAATCTATAAGTGTATGGTTTATTACTAAGCTTCTAGGAAATTTATCTTCACTGTGATCATTTCCTACCTATAGTAATTTGCTTTTCAGGTACTAATTTTTTTACAATCTGAACAGAGTGGGTAACACATCCTTCAATTCATTGATCAAGAGCACTGGAAGGATGAAAAGAGAAAAGTTCACCAAGATTCAGGGTGGTCCCGATGCTCACACTGCTGGAACAGAAGGTGAAGACAAGTCCCATCTTGAATCCTGTTGCTTGCCAGACCTGGACACACACAAACTCATGAAGTTTACACCAGGTGCAAGGGTCTCCTTCTGCAGATGCTCCTGACCATACAAGTTTCTTGGACTATTCTAAAAGGCCTCCATCCACATCCTCAGATGTACTTGTCATCAATTATAAATTGATAGAAAATATGTCATAATACACTGGTTTGGGATATGTATTTGGATAAAATTTCTAACTCTAGGAGAAAACTATTAAATCTGTTTTTCTCTCTTCAAGCTTCTGTTGGAAAGATCTCACAGTTGATAAGGGTCTCCCCCATGGTTTTGTTGCAAACCATCCCCACAACCTTACAAATAAAACTCAGCACAAAATTCAACCCTCACCACCCTCCTGCCCCCAAAATCAATTCCAGATGCCACTTGCTGCAGATTCTTGGTCTTTCCAAGGACTTTCTATAGCAACAAGACCGGAATTTTACACAGCAGTTTTGTAAATGAAAATCCACCAGAACTTTACACAAAAGCATAATAACTTTCTCAGCTGTCTCTGCAGGGTCCAGGGTAGCTGGCAGTGTATGGAACCCAGCCTTGTTAAAAACGGAGAGAGAGAAAAACTACATCCCTCTGTAACACTCCTGCTTGCAAAAGACTGCCCAAAACATTGTCTTCCCTAATTAAATTATCTCATTAGCATGAAAAGCAAACGAAAGGAAGCCAAATGCCAAGAGCTGCCGTGTTAAAGGCCAGTTCGTGGAGCGTTTGTGCAGGAAGACTTGCACGGCAGAGCTGGTGGCCAACACCTTGGCACAGGGGCTGGCAGGATGACAGCTGGTGGCCAGGGTCCAGGGGTGCCTGCTGGGGACAGGTGGGGAGGGGAGACAGGGACACGACTGGATTTCTTCTGGGGAAATGGGCCATCTTCTCAAAACGCGTGAAGTGGCTGCCAGGACCTGACATTCCTAATCTTGCCTAAGACTTCATAGTTAATAAAGCAGAAATTTAGAATAAGCTACTGTCAGTGCTGCCAAATGTCACGAAATAAATCTCACAAAATTTAATTAGCAGGATTTTGGCTCCTTTGGGGATAGTTTCTTAGGTGGGTGAGGGGGGTGGGAGGAGAAGGGGACTAGATCTTCAAATTACATTTTGGACAAGGCAGGAGAAATTTCCTTTTATTTACTGTTGTTCTTAATTTTCCAGATCCTAAAGGAAGACTGATCAATCAGTAAAAACTACTACAGGAGAAAGCTCTCTGCCAAGGTAAGGGTTAAATGCAGTGTATTTTACAGTGTAAGATTACTGGATCACTTGTAATTCTGTGAAACGCTCTAATAAAGAAAACATACTTCAAATTTCCCTCTTAGAGGATATTTTTGCGTCATCCCTCCCCATCACTGTTCACATTTAAAATGCTTCAGCCAGCACCAGGTGAAGTAATAAATTTTCTCTTCCACGACTGATGTCCTCTGACCACACAGAATTTTCTGACACATATTTTGTTAAAAGGAGACATGTATCACACCCCCAAAATCAAGAGCACGTGCATACTTAAAGCATAAATCAGTCCCTAAGCATCTGGTATATAAAAAGAGCTTCCTCCCTGAAAATTGCCTCAGGAAAAAAAAAAAAAAAACAAAGAAAAAACAAAAACAAACCATTAAATCACAGAATCAGAGTCACTTAGGTTGCAAAAGACCTTTAAGATCACCAGTCCAACCATTAAACAGTGCCAAGTCCACCACTAAACCCTAAGTGCCACATCTACATGTCTTTTAAATTTACTGAACATGAAACCAGCAGAATCCATAGTGACAGGCATCCAAAGACCTTCAAGGCTTTAACATGACTTGTGGCACACTGAGGTATGAAGGTGCAGTTATCCCAATCCTCCAGTAAGTAAGTGAATTACCAGAGAATACACAACATCTCTGGCCCACGGGGAATAACTACAGTTTTTCCAATTTCTGGTGCCCCAAATGTCTGACTGCCACTAGCCTCCATTCACAAAGCTCTCTCTTCACTTAAGGAGACACCTGTATTATTGCTGTTCTTTTAGAGACCATGGAGAGTCTTAAGAGGAGTTCTTCTCCCTATTTCTGTACTTCCATCTTTTTGCTTCATGGCACTGGTACCATTAGTACCAGTCCATCAGTAGCTAGGACCCTTCATCTGGCTGGAAACACTGGGCAGACGCCTGGGGCTTTCAGATCAAAACATTCCCTTCTCAGTGCATGTCACTGGAGTTGGCCAGAGCCCACATTATCTATCCATCTGCAGTCACAGCTCATCACCTCTCGTGGCCTAACCATGTTTCATAAAATGGACTGACTTTATTTTCAGCTGGTTCAATAGAGTGAGTATCACTTACATCCACTTGCTATTTATGTTTTGTTTTGAAAGGCGATGCATCAAGAACCAGAGGGACAGTGCCACCATGCTAATGAATTAATACCACAGCCAGTATCAAAGTTAATTGCCTCTCTGCTTGCTCCTCTGCCTCTTAAAAGCTATTCCTGTTACCATTTCTTCCACCACCCTTTCTTGTATCTCATTTAAATTTGGCCCAAGTGACTCATGTTTTATCTTTTCAGCTGTTGGATGAAGGCAGTTTGCTGAATGCAGGAAATCAGCAGCCCACCTTTTCTAGGCCAGAGGTCTGCAGCTTTTAATTAGCTGCTTTGGAAGTAACAGGATCAAATAATAAACAGATCATGAACCACTCACCATATCCCTCTCAAGATACGTTAGGTGATGTAGAACCTTTCAATACTACAGAGAAATCGAATCATGTTTGCCAAGCACCTACTTAAATATGCATTTAAGAATATCAAGAATATAGTTAAAAATATAAGTTGAAAACTACTAGATTTGCAAGCACTGGCCAAAATGTTGTGCATTTTATTCTGAATAGCAATAATTCATTTTCATTCCACCAAAGCTGTCAAAAACTCTATATGCAGTCTTGTAGCGAGGCCGTTATATACATGCCAAATGCCTGTATAGCAAACATCTGGACTTGCTTCTGTTCCAGGATTTGCCAAACATAAGTCTTTCTATTGTTTTTTCTTGTGACTTTTATTTTTTTCTCTCTCTCTGCTGTGCCTCAGGTCGTTTTTCTTAAAATGAAATCATTAAAACAGGCAGAAAGAGCGGAGGAAGGAGGAGTAAGAAGAGCTCCAGCATCTGAGTAATCTTCCAGTGGGACTAATTTTACTAAGTATTTGTGCTACTGCTACCAGTCAATCACTACAAGTATTATTGAGAAGCTAAAAAAAATAAAAATTAAACCACATTTAGGAAAGTATATTGGCATAGAGAAAAGGAAAAACACATATGCTGTTCTATAAACTAGAAGCTCCGTTTACTGAAATGTCCTCAATATCAATATAAAATGTATTAACATAAAAACCCAACTTGCTGTTCCCTGATTTCGCATTCATTTTACATCCGTACTTCTCCGAGGCAACAGATCAGAATGGTGCATTGCCTTCCCCTCAGGCCAAGTGTAATAAACAGGCAGGTGTAATATAAGGCTGCAGTGTCTCAGCTCTCCTCCCCAACAATTGATCTTCCAGCCCAACAGTGTAATTCCGTCTTGGTAGCTCCCTTCACATGCCTCACTCCTGATCGGTCAATTATTTCAAATCAAGCAGAATTAAAGTGTTATTTTTGTGAGGGAGGATGATATTCACCAGTGACCAACGTGAAACTAATAAACTAATTTCCCTTTACTGCCTTGGGCAAAACAGAAAAATCCAGGTCTATGGGAGAAAGACAGCAGCTGTTTCATCAGTCTGTTGCCCAAATGTGTTTGCCATTTACTATCTTTAAATTGAATTTTTGCTCACAGGACAATTTTGGGAACAGAAGACAACAAAAAGAAAACAACAAAAAAGGCAGTGGTGAGGATGTATGACTTTTCAAGACAGAGCTGTGCAATGCAATCTCCCTGAGAGGAGGGGACAGCGCTCTCCTGTTCTCTGAAACAGAGCATATTCCCCCTGTCAGTAGCAAATTTATCCAGTAGATGTCAACACCAGCAAAAAATATGTGTAAAGCCAACCTTAACAGCAACAGTACTCACTTCAATTTACAGTAGCGCATCAGGGGACAGTTTAATATTTGGAAGCATTGCATATTTATTTGTTACCATCCCATCCTTGCATCTTCCTGAATGGATCTGGCTTGGCTCATCTGTCCATAAACATATGTAGAGCAAAATAATTTGTTTTTTGCTTTTAGAATAATTTTTTCTGGTCTGCTGAAAAATTGCTGATGAGTATGTGATTACTTTCAGATTGGATCGGATGAAATTTTTCTGAGGAGGTGCAAGGAGTAGGGGGGAAAAATGCCATGCAGTGCAAAGCCACTACTAGAAGCAAAATCTTCATAGTTACTAAATATAATCTGAAGAGGTCTGTTCCCTTCTGACCTTCCACTTGCGTGGTTAAGCAATGCAATGATTTCATGGATTTTGCTCTTTCCTCAAAAAGCTTCTCAGCCTACAAGAGTGACCTGCGATTCCCATGCTGACCCCAAGTCAACAGATACTTGTTGTTCCTGTGAGGTTTTTTTGTTTTGCAGTACACCAAGGACAGTCTGTTGTAAGCCTTTTAGTGTTATTATCACTCAAAAGACTGCATTTGCTGACAAGTTTTAACCATGCAAAAACACAAGGCCATTGCTGTTGACACTTTTAAATCTACTATTAAGATCTTACTGTTTGAACAGCTTGTGTGTAGAATCTGAAGTACAGATTTCTGTTTCCTTTTTGTTTATTTTTAGATAAACCTTGTGTTTCTACTCTGCAATGTTTGCGTTTGGCTGCTGAGCATGCAGTAACTGCATACATTATATGCATTGCTTAGAGACACTGCCTCGCAGTCCATCAGGTTTTTGGAATAGATGAAAAGAGAAGGGAAATAACAGATCATTTTCCTGATTGATTAATCTTTCTTCACATTGCCATTTCCCCATACACACGAGAAGGATAACCAAAAGTATGTTGTGACATCTAATAGTGAGCTGTTGAAGCAAATTATTTTACTACTGCTACAAAACTTACTGTGGAGTTTGTTTTCAGAGATCAAAAACATAAAAAGGAGACATAAATGAAAATATTACAGAGACATCACTATGAGCATTTATTCCTCACTTGCAAAACCTTACAGCTTTTACGAGAAGCATCCATCCAATGATGCTGTTGCAGCTTAACAAATCAGTCTGGCTTAAAATTCAGGCTCTCTTGTGAAGGCACAAACAGTGGTCAAAGGCTGAGATTGAGAATTACCATCATAAAAGCAATTCTTAGGCATCAACAGAAGCAGGCATGGGAAGATCAGGCAAGGTACTGCGCTCCCAGTAAATAATCCGAACAGATGATGGCACTTGAGAGAACAAAGTCAGAGCTGTGAACACCAAGGAAAAACATCAAATGCCAAATCCAGCCCCATGTGCCCCGTTTTGGGAAGCCACGTCCTGCTCCACAGCTCTGGGTGCCAGCACGTACTACCCAGGCCAGAGTCATAAATAGTTTGGAGATAAGACGCATATCTTATGAGGCACACCACGGTTTCACAGCCAGGGATGAGCAATTCTTTTAATTACCGTCAGCATTTTCTCCGAATCCCCGTCTGAAAGAAGAGATGGAGACTTTTGATTTGCTGTGACACCTTGATTGCCGCACGGATGAGTCACCACACCACTCCTGTTAGTCTTACGAATTTATAGATTTTTAGGCCAAAAAGCACAGAAGGCTGTTACAATCGCTCTGCTCTGCCTCTGAACAGCACAGCTCTCCTGGCTCATCCAGCAGCCTGCCTGCTGGGCACAAACAGGGACCAGGAACGTCGTACATAAAATTATAACACAAGCCTAAGCTTGCCCGTGAGCACCACAACAGTTCCCTTTCAAAAAAAAGAGGAAAAAATGTAAAATTATTGATTACTGAACTCATGTACCTCTCAATACCTTTCTTCCCAGCAGTTTCTCTGACCCGGGGAGGCTGCAGTGATGGTGCCAAAGAGAGAGGCAGGGGTGGCCCTGGGCTGCCCACAGCCAGCTCCCTGTCCTCACTGCAGGGAACCACAGAGCCCTGCAGCCAAACTGGAGGAGCCTCTGTGAAACATTCCTGGGAAAGGGCAAGAACACTGCACAGGCAATGAGAAATAAGGGAAAAAAGTGTAAGAAATGGCCCTGCTGATACCAAGGTCAAAGAGGGAGGAGGGGGAGAAGGTGCTCCCAGTACTGGAGCAGGAGTGACCCTGTTGCCCATGGAGAGGACCATGATGGAAGCTGAGCATAGAATCATCACAGAATGGTTTTGGTTGGAAGTGACCTCAAAGATCCTCTATTTCCAACACCTCTTGCCATGGGCAGGGACACCTTCCACTAGACCAGGTTGCTCCAATCCCTATCCAACCTTGCCTTAAACACTTGCAGGGATGGAGCATCCACAGCTTCTCTGGGCAAACTGCCAGTGTCTCTCCATCTTCACAATAAAGAATCTCTTCCTAATATCCAATCTAAACCTCTTTTATTTTAAAGTCATTATTCCTTGTCCTATTACTATTCCCTTGCAAGAAGTTCATCCCCAGCATTTATTTTTTTTCCCCCAGATATCCATACTGAAGCCCATGGAAGATCTCTCCTCATGGAGAGGAATCCATTCTGAAGCAGGATTCAGGCAGGAGTTGCAGCTTGTAGAGGAGGATTCATCCTGGCACAAGTTTATCTGGAGGAACTGCAGCCCTGTCAATGCTTAAGTTTTTTCCCAGAATCTCCCAAGGTAGTTCTCGCATTCATCCTCTGTAGTGGTAGAGAGGAGGGACAGAAAGGACTGAGTATTCTGTATCTCTGTATTTCTGTATCTGCAATATATTAGTGTATTTATAAAAGACACCATGGGGAAGACCTTCTACATAATTTCAAAGGCTGGGTTTTGCTTAATTTCATGCTTTGAAGACATATGCATTCCCAGTTTCTTTCACTTTTTTTCCCATGCATTCTATTATTATCATATTTTTGCCTATCCACTTGTAAACAATTTCTAAGCTGATGTAAGTGAACGAGCTGCTTGGAATGATCTTCACAGATGGAGTGCTCTTCCAATTGCTTTCCTGAATAAAATACATATCCATACCATTTCCCTGATCTTCTAGGTAACTAATCACATCCACCGAGGATGGATTAGACATACACTCCTAAATAATGCCTGTCTATAACTACATGTCTTATTTCCCAGCGTTCACATAATGGCCCCATTACTATTTTGATTACTGTGGCCAGGCTAAACAGAGCCATTTGTTTAGAACTTTCCTTTCTTTTTCTCTTTATTAGCAGCAAAGTCCAATTTTGTTTACTGAATTCTATGGTGTTCTGAAAGTACTTTCAATCTTCCTGAAGGCTGTCTCTTATAATTCTTTAGAGAGAGACTCTCCAGTGCATTTTGTAAAAAAATTCTTAATACTCAGTTTTGCAAGATGTCCTTTCTTCTCCTGCTTTGGTCTTCATTCGTAAAGTTACAGTTTCTACCTAATTTTTCCCACACGAGGTTACCCAGTTCATTGTATTTTAAGACAATGATAACCATTTATATGGCACTCTTTGTCTTCAAAGCACTTTACAAACATTAAATATTTAATGCTCATGGCATCCCTCTTACTCTCAACCCCATTTTACAGGTAGGGAAAGAGACTCACAGGTTAAGTGATTTTGTTTCAAGTCACATCACAAGTTACTGACAGATGTGAGACCAGAATATATGAGCTCAGATTTTCAGTTCTGTACTTAAAACTAGACCAACCCTGTTATTTCACTTAAAATAATACAAATAATAATGAAAATCCTTGCTCTTGTTCAGGGAGAGCTTATCTCTTTGGAGGTTCTAAATACAACAACAATAACAAAAAAACAACAGAGGAAAAGCACCCCAAAATTACCCAGGAGGGCAGCTACCAGCTTTACAACCCGTGTCTTCCCTTTCCAATGTTTTAGAGGGAAAGCCACAAGTGGACATAATCAGGAAAGGGGTCAACATGTTTCAGGCATTTATATCTAGCCAAATGCACACACAGACACACAGACATACACATATTCTCAACCACTGCCTAAACCAAGAACAGAGACCTTCCAGCCAGAGAAGAATTTGCAATTTAAAAAACTGAAGTACATTTCAAAATGGCATCACTAAAGAGCTTCAGTATTTGATAAGAAGATTACAGTACATTCAACTGCATACAGCAAAAGCCTTTTAAAATAAAGTACAGGAATAGCGAAGCCAGGCATTTGCAACTAGATAACACAGAGCTAATCGGGCAGTGCGAAAGGTGTGCCCTGCTGCAGGGAGCGTGCAGGAGCCAGGCAGCTTTTGGAACTCAAATAATGAGGGCTTTTTTTTTTTTTAGCTTTAACATTTTTCATAATCTGAGCAGGAGGTCTAAACACAGGCTGTATGCAACACTAACTGTATTTCCCTTTAACAGGCTCCTATGGGAACAAATGTTCAGTGTCAGGCTGGTACTATACGTCCATTTAATTGAGCTGAGAGAACTCTACTGCCCTCGAAAAAAGCTCATCTCTTCTCTCCGTGGATGTGACTATAGAGCTAGCAGATAATATCTCACTCATTATTTATACAACCACGTAATTATCTCCCAGAGACTCCCCATTTTGTAGAAGTTTCTTTTTTGGAAACATCATCTGTTGGCTGAATGGAAAGCCAAATCCAGCCTCAGATACTGTGACAGTGAGTGCCAGAGCATCCTTTGCTAACACACGCGGGAACCAGCACGGGAGTCTGCAGTACCACTCACATGGGGGACGGGCTCCTGGCATTACACTGGATCTGTTTAATTCTCTTGCAAAATGCAGGCACATGTGCAAGATCAACAGTACACAAAACACACTCAGAATTTTAGAGAAACAAGGTAATGGTAGGAGCCAAACATAAACAAAAAATAAATCTGCATATTGCACAGTTGCCTCCTCTGTACCACTGGGTTCTGTCTCACTGTTTACACTGCTCTGGTGCCACCAGATCCAAACACCCTTGATACCTGACAAAACCTTTAACCATGACAAAATCTTCTGAGGTCAAGAATGTTATTGTCCCTCCTCTTCAGCTGGTGAGCTGAGGACGGAAAGAATATGGACCAGAACTAGAAGATGCCCTCAGGCAGGGAAAGCAGAGGTCAGACATTATATCCAATTTAAACATGTGCAAAACCCCTCTAGGCTTATATACCTCAGATTCTGCAGGAAGCCACATTGTTGCTAATAAAACTATTTAGGTGGCCAATGTGCTGCTGTTGTATAAACCAAAGGGAACATCATTTGCCCATTTATCACTGCAGGATTGCTGGAAATTCCCAAATGAGGTACCACTGCCCAAATCCTCTAGTGTCATGTCACGAGCCCCCCCAAAACACAGGGATGCTTTGAGTTGAGCACCAAGGGGAGGTAATATATTGTGACTCATCCTGCTGAGGGATCTGGTTTCCAGCTTTGGCTCCCTATATAACTGAAGCACAAGGCATTACAGAAATCTGCTGGGCTCAGAGTTTCCACGCCAGCAATTGGATGCCGATGAGCCCAGCATGGCCATGCTCAGCACTAGGGCTAAAGCTCTCTTTCAGGTGGTGCTGCTGGTTTTTAACTCCAGCTTTAGACCCAAGACAAGGAGTGGGTATAATCCTCTGCTCTTTCAGATGTCCTATGTCACTCCAGGTTCAGCTCAACAGAGCACTGGAGTTCCCTGGAGAGACATGAGAAAAGCAACCAAGGACATGCCAAATGAACACCACGTTCCCCACCACTGTTCTAACACAGCTTTTGGGCAGGATTAGCCAACACCCACATCTCAGCCAAAGCTCATGAGAGAGGGCACTGCTGTTTCTGCAATTCAGCAAGCCTGCCATTACCTTCCTCAGACAATCCCATGCTCAGCTACTGCATGAGGTACAGGCTTCTGCCTTCCTGCTCCAATGGAGGCTGGTTTGTTGGGTTTTTTTTCAGCATTTAATTTTGAAGATTATAGGATTTACACTTATTCTGGTAAAATATTTTGTAGCACTGCCATGAAAGAGCAGAGTGGAGGCAAAACACACATATTATGAAAGCTCTGGCATTATAATATGTAGCTTTTCTGTTATAAATTACATTGACCAGCTAAAGTACAGGTTACAGTAAAGTCTGCACAAAGTCATATTGTGGCAGTAATGCATATATAGAAGAAAAAAGAAACAACAATTTTCTCGTGCATTTTAATACACTTAGCAAAATGGCCAAGATTGAATTCCTCGTGGAGGGAAAGCCAAACCTTATTCATGAAGTCACTGTGGTTTTGGTTTTTTTTTAGTGAGAAAAACAACTACGCAGTTGTCACAACTAGGGAAATACCACATACTGCTGGATTAAAGCCCTTTTCAGGAATGTACAAAACACAAGTTTGCTGTTTCTGCCTTTTTTTAATCTTGAACCACTGTCTTTCTGAAGCAGCCAAGAAAACTTGACTGTCATATTCGCTGGCCCTACAAGCCTCTAAGAGGTACTGTGCTCATCCCTTCACCCCTCCCATGCCATGACTTGGGGGTAGCTCAGGGCTCTCTACCCTGGCAGCACTGGGTCCCCAGAGTGACAGGAAAGGCTTGAACAAAGCTCAGTAAAGGAGATCCCAGGTTAAACTGGAGGAGGGTAGGGAGGGTGAAGGAGAAACAACACCCCACATTCAGATGCAGCTTAAACCCAGGACTCTGCAGCCCCCTGATGCCTTTCCAAATTTTCTCCTCCAGTGTTAATTAATCTTTCAACCAATTTTTCCCCTTTATTCTCACCACATCCCCCATTTCTACTCACCACCTTCCCTTTTACCACATCCATCTTTTCTCTCTTTGCTGCATGTCCAAGGAAGAATTCCTTCAAGACCTTCCCCAGTCCTCAAACAAGATTGACTTAAATAGATGGTTTGCAAAACTTTCTTTACTTGTGTACTCATACCTTTTTGACCTCGTTTTATCCAACTTAAAATCCCTAAGTGAAATCATTAGGTGAGCAAGAATGACCCGATGTACCAAGAATTTGGCAAGCTCACATCATTAAAAAGAAACAAAGGACTCCTATCCTATTCTCAGATATAGAGAGGAAGAAACTGAGGTGAAGAAGCAGGTGGGAATGTAGCAGTGATGAAATGGAAGTGACAAGCTTATAATTTATTAAGTTTCTAGGCATAGTTTCATCCAAAAACCAGGGGCAAAAGAAGTTCCCTCCTAAATAAGGTACTGAGCAGAAAAAACCTTTAAGAGAACCAGCAACCCATTCTGTTCCAATTCAGCTGTCTACAGCTAACCCCTCACAGGGGACTTTAGTTTTGGATAATTAATTTTATTAGCTTAGAAAGGAAAATGCAAGCAACCAGCAGAAAAACCTGCCAAACGACCAACCATTTCTATTTGTGATGGAATTCATGGAGTTAATCCCACAGTGCATTTTGTTCCAGGAGCATCCCAGCCACATCTCAGTGCTCGGGTGCAAAAGAAGGGCCAAAACAGGAGATTATGATTTTGTAAGTAAAAACAAAGCACTGGCTCTCAATAGAATAGTTTTAAGGATGGCATACATTAATTTATTCTCTTCTGCACTGCCTCTGCATACCCGCTGCTGGCAATGTGACAACATATAAGCACTGAATGTTGTGCTTAGTAGCTTAAGAGCTCCAAGACAGATTGTCATTTTGCTCATTCTTCCTGGGCCAAAATGTGTTTTCCCAGAAAAAAAATAAATAAATCCCCTCTTCCCAAAACAAATACACCCCCCTTCCTCCCCCGCAGTCATCTTCAAATTTCGAGAAGAATTGGAGTGGCACCACCCTTGGAGGAGGCAAAGTAGGGAACGCATCCTCAGGAGGTTTTTATTCTAGACAGAGAGCCTCTCCCCAAGACAGCGTTTTGCCAACACATGGAGAGTTTTGAAAATGAAGGCAAAAGCCTTCCATTTGAGTGAATTCAATGGGAAGGCAGCACGGCGCACAGAGCACCGGGGCAATTTGCTCTTGGCAGCCTCTCTGGCTAAGTAGGTGGGCTGCGCTCAGCGCCAATTAGGGGCTGACGCTGCTCCTCAGGTACAATGCGCTGTGACACGGCTCTGCTCCTCCCTCCCTGCATCTGTGTTTACTGTGGCTGCTCATTTTCCCCCTTGGCAAGGGGGATGTTTAATAAAGCAGGCCATTCCCCAGCTACAAAGGCGCTATATCATCCTTGGGTGTATGTACACATATGGTTCGAAATTGAATGCAGCTAAAAGTCAAAGCAACTCCTGCCAGAAATTTCTGATGGCGGCGCTGTAAAAGCGGCGCTGGGGCACGATGCAGCTCTCTGTTTTCTGATACTGGGTGAAAGGGGGAGAGACGGCACGGTGGGTTTACCTCTGAAGTTAAAAGGGGATCATAAGAGTGAAGAAAAAGAAGCAATATTCAGATTTCTAAATTCCGTGTTTCCAGTTCAAGGTCTAAGTTTTCTTTTGGCTTGTGCTGCTCTACAAATGAAGCCAAAGAGGTTCTCGATCCAGCTTTTGATTTCCTGCCGTGCTAAGCTACAGGAATGTTCACATCTAGGCTCTGCTTTGGTCCTCTCTCTAATTAAGGCAGCTTATTTTTTCAAACATGCTACCTGAGACCTGCTGATGTTGCTCCAGGTCATGCAGCCATGCTTCAAACTGCTTTCTAATATACCTAATAGTGCCACAGTGATATGTTCAGCTTATTACTGTTACAGAAGCAGTTGGGTCATGGTATTCTCTGCAAAATACTTCTGTAATGGAGTGGATTAATTTAATGAATGCCATTTACTGCAGCAGAAGTGACAATGATTTGATGTTTTGTTACAATTAAGACTCATTAGCCAGTGACTTTTTTCTTAGTTGTCTGACAACCATATTAGATGTAGCACATCTCAGATACAAAAGTTCTGAACTTCCTTCTAGTCATTTTTAATAAACATGAAGGAAGTGAGAATAAAAGTCTTGGCACTGGGCTGCTTGAAGTGACCTGTTTGAGCGATGCCACGTACACCTCCCTGCCCAAACTACTGAGAGGAAACTGCACCAGCTTCCAAGAAATCACTGGATCATACCTGGCACTGAAACTTTCAACCAAACAGCTGGAAGTTTAATCCAAAACATCTCACCACCTGGCTAAGACACAAAAAGGCTTTTGAGAAAGCAGACAGAGCCAGGTCTTGATGCTTTTAACAAGATCCCAGAGCTCTGCCAACACAGGAATCCCTGCACTGGAGAACCTGCTTGTGGAGGGCCCAGTGTGCTCTGCCATGGGACTGATGGAAAACTCCAACTCGATTTCAGTAATAATTTCTCCTTTCTCAATCAGCATCTGAATGATGAGGAATGATCCCCATGCTCTTCTCCCAGTGCAAAAATCTTAAGTTCCTTGGGAACACAACTCCTTTGCTTTTGTAAATTCTCAAAAGCAGTACGCAGAACACCAAGAAAGAGAAAGAAAATCCCCTAAAAAAGAAAAGATGCATTGCCAAGCAAAACCAATACTCATCAAACCAATGTCACTAGACTCCAGGTTAAGTTTTCAGGCTACAAGAAGCCAAAAGCCAAAATAATATTTTTGCAGATGCAGCATTCCCCAGCATTGTTGGGTGCAGAAGATCACACTCAGCTGTACAACCTGCAAATATATCTTACTCAGCACAGAAGGGACGTTACAAAACTAATTTAATTAGTTGTCTAAGTCAACAGCATTTAAAATCTGGATAGCACAAGTGGTATATGTATTTTTTAAAAACCCTCAGCACTTTACAAATATCCCCCAAATCCTCAAAAAGGCCCATAAATGCAAAAGGTTTAATTTTAAAAAGAAAATTAGGTATTATTTGAAGAAAAAAAAAAAACTAAAATTACAAATGATAAATTATTCCTTTAATGTTCAGCTACGATATTTTCTGAATGTTTTCTGAGTCACTCACACTGATACTTTGTCTTTAGTCAAAAAAGGAAGCCTACAAATTTTAGCTTTTAGTTAAATCAAAGTAATTATTTGGTTTCACTAGACGCTGTATAGAAGATCACTTCAGAATACAAGGCTGTGAGTGAGCAATCCAGCAAAAGCAAAATCCACACACCCCAAAAACAAGTACAAAAGAATGAAAAGTGGCTTATTTGCCTTTGAAACCTAGAATAAGTAGCATGGAAAAAAAATATATATAAAAGCTGTGAAATCAAGGAAAGAATCAATAGCATGTCTTATTGTTCTTGTGCAAATTCAGTATCATTTCCTCCCATTCTATCTGGGATGGACACATATAGAGACATAAAAACACACCAGGTGGCCAAAATCCCCAGCTGATGCTGCTGACAACTCCTCAGGACTGACAGATCAAGCCCTGGCAGTGTTTAGATGTAAGAGGATAGCAACAAGTAGGAGAGAGGGATGAGGTGACTCAGCAGGCAGGACTGGAAGCCTGAAACCCAGATATTTGACAGCAAAAAGCATCATGTGGGGAGTGTTTCAAAGCTTCTCCCACCCATAGCTTCTCCAGCTCTTCTGAGCACGACTTTGGCAGGAAAGATTCTCCCTAAAACTGCTTGTAGAACCTGGCATTTAGACACTGCTGACTGCAACCTGAAAACGAGCCATTCATGCTAATTCCCAACTCACTCCCACCTACCTGCCATCTCTGTTAACTCTTCCTTGCAGAAATAAACCTGAGCAGTAATAAGCAGTAATGTGCTAATGAATGGAATACAAAATCTGGTTTTCCCTTCTATTGTAGCATGAGGATAAAAATCACACTCCTGTTCCTTCATCCCATGCCAGAAGAGTTATAACCCCATGAAAATCACTTGAGTTAAAGATAAGCTGGGAGCTTCAACTTTATATTCATTTTTATCAAATCCTTGAAACTGCTTCATGGGGTTTATTTTAATAGGTATTTCTACTAACAATAATAACCCCCCTTATCTGTACTAAGGAAGAGAAAAAAGCAGATTGCATCATAAATCTTAGTCATGCCAGCTAATAATCTTCAAAATCATCCTTTTAACACGGATGGCACCTATTAAGTCAAAGTACTTTTATCCTGCCGGTTTAGGAATAGAGTCTCATCCCAGCTCCCGTTATGAAAATGAAAGATTTTCAACAAACTGCACTGGCAGCTGCAGAATCATAAAATCCTTCAAGGGCCTGTGAAGCTGAGCTGTAAGCATGGCACCCCTTATCTGTAATTAGGGAAAGGAGAATAAAATCTCTAGAACGCTCTGTATAACCCCCCCAGCCCCTCACTGCAGGGCTTTGTACCTGGGTTTTTCTACATAAAGAGTTTTAAGTATCAGCTGCAATGTAATCTTGTTTATTAAAAGCAAAAGACTTATGGCAATGACTGTGTCAAACCTGAACTACAAAAAGGAACATGTATTTGCAGTCTTTTTACATAAGGCACACTGATAAACATCATTTATTTCACAACTGCCTATGATATGCCATACAATGTACATTTATATATGTTTAAAGCAATTTTATTCCAAGAGATGTATATCTGATTTCAGTGGAGGGTATGTTTTCCAAGATGCATAAAGGTCTAACTAAATTTATTTTTTAAAAGAAGAAGAAGTAGAACTTATTACAACAGTGCAAACTATTATTGTCATAACAATGTAAAGTACCCATAGATTTAATACTACAAAGCTCTATTCATCACAATCTCATTTGGCAATAGTGTCATTTCACAGTATTTTATTATCCAAACATTTCTTCAAGAGTGATGCCATCTCATAGCAGAGGTGCAAAAACCAGGGCACGTTCACTCCAAAGTATCTGAATTGCAGTTCTTTATCACATTCTTTGAAAATAAATACAATCACTCCACTAGCATTTCCATTCTTCTTCCAAATATAGTAAGGATGCAAAGTTTTCAGCTCTAGAGCACGGAATATTTCATAAAAGCAGGGTAGATTAAGATCTCAGCAAGATGGAGAAATTGAGGCAGAGAGTGAGTGACCTACTCAAGACCCAAACTACGTCATGAACAGAGTGCCACAAGAGGTTTGAGACTCTAGTCCAGCCACTGGGCCATGCTGCTTCTTCAGCTCTCAGATGCTACCAGCTGTATTTCCATTAACTATTTCTAATTTATGCATTGGCACAATGGACTAACATTGAAATCTTTGCTGTAACAGGGTGATTTGTTAGGTCATAATAGCATGTAATAGGGTGATTTATGAAGGCTAACAGGTGATATGTGACACTACTATCAAAACTTTCATCATTTCACTGGCTCTCCGTGAGCTGACTTTCTCTCCTGCCACAGCATCAGATACTCAGTATCCCTATGAAGAGTAGAGGGTAGGATTGCATTCACAGCCATGTATAACCTTGGGAATTACCACCGATGCTCAGAGCCTGCTATACCCAAACTACAAGTCCCCCCAACCAATAAAAGACCCTTAAAACAAGGAGCAGTCTTGAGAATTAAGAGTGGCTCCTTAAAACAAGGAAGCCACTCTTCAGAATAATCAGGCGAGCAGTATCTTTCAATCACTCATGTAACTGCCCAAGGTAACACAGGTGTCCTGGTCCAAACAGGATCTTATGTCACAAGACTTATGTCAAACCATTCAAAAGTAATTTCCACCATGAGGGAGAAAACTTGGATCAAGACATAATAATAGAAATGTGAATGTCAATATCTGAATGTGAAAGTATGAACTCCAAGATGTCCTGTAAATGGCCCTTTTTTAAATCCTGGGGGTTTTCATAGTTCAGGAGCTAAATACTTAATTTTATAGTGCTGAAATTATTAAACTGGATGTTCTCACAACCGTTCTTCCAGTCTTAAACTCTCCTAACATACATGCCAGGCATCTCAGAGCTCAGATCATGCCACCCTCTCTTGAAAACCCTCCATGAGGATGCAGCTCCCCATCTCACCTTCGGGGACCCGCACTCTTCACCCCCACCCAAGTCTCCCCCTCTTTCCCTGCTCAATGGCTGCTGTCAGATTTGCTGCTCTCCTGCAGCGTCCTTCCCCCGTTTCCCTCTCTCAGATCTTGCTGCAATCATGGAGCCTAGCAACGTTAATCTGCCACTCATTTATCATATTTCAAGCTCAGATATACCAATCGGCTTTCCTTTGTCCGTTCGGATCACTGTGATTCCGCTTTATGGTCTCGATTCCTCTTTTCTAGTCCTTTGCTTATGGGCTGTTGTTTATTATTATTTTCCTATCTGGAAGTTAATCTCTCTGAAGCCAGAGTCCTTGCTGCTGCCTTGCTCCGTTCAGCATGAAGCGGGTGCTCTGTCAGGGCTTGATAAACCATTTGTCATTCAGCCGGCGGATAATGCGGCTGCACACATGCCCATTTTAAGCAGCATACACTAAAAGCACTGAGAATAAAAGTGTTAAAATACCACTGAAAGATTTATAAATATATATGGATTTTTTTTTTCTCCAAGAGAAAGACTGAAGGCAGGAGATGCTTTGCTGGGCCAGGCTTGAAGAGGTATTTAAAACTTGCAGCTCCTTGTTGTTCCAACAAGGGCTTCAGTGACCCTGGACTTCTGTAGAAATCCCCCTTTTGACTCCTTCAACTGGACAACAATAATTAGAAAGACACACTGGGAGCCAGGAACTTCAATTATTTCTCAGCTTCTTTCTCCATACTGTCGTTAATACTTCTCTTTGCTGTCCACCCATGACTGGAGGTCGAGTTAGTGAATGGTTGGGAGGAGACAAGCACTAAGGAACCAACCTTAACTACAAGCATTTCTCCCTCTACGTCCTGGCAGCAGCAAGGGTGGCACTAGCAGCTCCCTGCAGCTTAAATAGAAACTTCCTTTTGATGCAAATAATTTGGTTGTTCTCTGTATTTTTTGGACATCACACTGTGTGTCATGTCACTGTCTGAGGAATAATTTTTACTTTCATGCCATCATATCTGCCATCTGACATGGTCAGTACTTACACGTTAAATATCTCACAACCCAAGGAAGACTTAAGAGACACGAAGAGCTAATTGCTTTAACTCCTGCTGTGCAGGAGAATTACAGCTCCATTCAGAGATTTCTGAGGAGCCAAAAGAGGGAACTTCCCAAAACACTTGTTGAATACTTTCCTAGCAGCTTGGCCCAGGAGGAGCTGGAGAGAAACCATCCTCCCTTCCCACCTTGGCTGTCCGCAACTGTCAGTCCAGCTAATGGGCTTTTAAGATCATTTTAAGAAAATAAAAACCAAACAAAACCTAACCCAAAGCAGTGGCAGCTAAAGCAAATGATGTGTTTCAAACCAGAGTTTTAACTTGAATTCCCTGATCACTTTGTCACAGGCTTGTTGGGATGGCTATGGGCAAACACAGCCAGAAACTAGGATACAGAAGTACAAAACTTCATTTTCAGAGATTTCAGGAGATTTGTGGTAAGCAAAGGCTGCTCAAGACCCTCAGGGAGGAAAAAAAAAAATTAAAAAATCAAAACAACTGTGTTCAGGTGTTATGAAGTTCTCCTTGATATTATCACCAACAGGCAGAAAGAAACCTTCCAAAAGCAGAGGCTGTGAGAAAAGTGCCCGTGGGGTCTGGAAAACACAGAGACCAGGGCAAGTGCAGAGTTACCAGGCATTTTATAACATCTGCTTTAATTTCACCAGGAAAGAATCTGGGACTTCATCAAAGCAAGATATGCAATACATTCGAGCCTTTTTTGTTTCTTTTTTTTTAATTTTTAATAAAGTCTAGCCTTTGCTTTTCCCTTTTTTTACTTGTGACAATCTGAGAAAAAAATGACAAGGAGGTCCAAGAGTTTTTCTCTGTACTTCTAACATTTTACCTAAGGGAGTAAAACTGCAAATGCCTGGAATGGGTTTTTCAGTTAATACATTAGAATGAGTACTAAAAATAAATTATTTGAAAATAAACAACCTCCCACCCATATTACTGTCATACAAATGTATGTGGACATTCCAAAACCAAATTTGCCACAATTTTTTTTGTTTGGGAAGTGGATTTTTACTATCTCAATGCAGGCTATATTTATTCTGAAATTAGGGCCATCCATACTGAAACTTGCACAACAATAATTAAACTAATTTTTTTGAAGTCCAGTTTAATTACTTTGGTGACAATACTTACATATCAGCTTTTATTTTTATAACTAATTAAAAATGAAAAATTTACCTTTTAAAAAGCTATTTCCTTGAAGTAATTTCCATTTACAACAGGCATCCATTTAGAGTTTCTAGTACAGGTTAGCTATCTGCTTCTGCCATGGAGAGACACTAAAAATATCTGCTTTAAATGAAAACTAAACCATGCCTCAAACTGTTCTTACATGTCTTTTCACAGGCATTTTATCTGGAACATTCCATATATTACAACATACATCAGGGGCACCCAGAGGTTTGGATGGCCACTCTGGTTGACATTTATACGAGACTGAAAGCTAAACAATAAAGCAAATGAAGAAGTAAAATTCAATGTATATTCCACTTTACCCTCCTTACAGGTTTTACCAGACAACTGGACAATAAAACTCAATTTGTTTAATTTTCTTTGAAATCTGAAGACAAATTCTAGCAAATTTTGGCAGTGTTTAAAGTACTATTTTTTTTTTCTAGTAAAAGCCGTGTGACATTGTGGAAGAATTAGGGTCAGATTTGGTTTGTGAAACCTGGATGCAGCTTAGGCTTTAACAAGTCCACTCTCTCTGTATCACACCAGTGTATCTCAAGGTTCCCTCCCCAAGTGCATTAAAAATGAGGCTCATGCTACACTACGCTGTGTCAATTATGTGTATTTTGTGGGAATGCTGTGAAAGTGATACTGGTATTTCTGATCTGCTGAAGTGGTTTTTAGTTCCTTCTCTTCAATGTAATCCTATACTGATTTCTCAGTTAGTACTTGTGAAACCCAAGGTAGGGGAGAAAGGCTGGGGAACAGGTCTAATGTATGCACATGAATTTTTAAATAGTTTTTTTATGTTCCTTGGGAAGAAGGCGCATGCGGCTTGGCTCATTTATGGAAGTCACAACATCCCCCAAAGTCTCCTTCCCCAGCTACAGCTGTGTCACTGGGGCTGTCTCACTGGAAATCACAAGCCTTATCAAGGTCAAGGGCTGCAAGGCAGCAGCCTGGTGATCTCTTCAAATGGCTGCCACAGGGATTATTTTCCCAGACTGCTTGCCCTCCCCATTCCCCACTGTATCAGCGTGTGCATCTGGGCTCTCTGTGCCCTTTCGGGCTGTTATCCCCTCCGTGCCCCTGGCTCGTGCTGACTCCCACCTTTGATCAGCCCTGTCAGCCCTCACCACCTCACCACAGTGCTCCAATGCCGCTGACCTGCAGCCCACACTCCTGCAACATTCACAGAACAGCTTGTGCCAGGGCACAACAAGCCAAAACCTCTTCCTGCTTTCAAAATGCTTGGTGCCACACTCAGAAGATGGGACCATTTGACACAGGATGTGCTCTAGCTCCTGCTTAGCCCTCAGAATAATTGCTTTGCTGTGCTTTAGCTCACATGCCACCCTTGGCCATGTCCAGCCCATCTTTCCTGATTTACACTTTGCACACAGGATACTTGGAGGAAGCTTGAGTGCTGATTTTACTCCACATGCACACACCATCTAATTTAAGGAACCCATGACCCTGGCTTGGGAGATTTTCAGTGGGATTAAGTGAAGAAAATATATAATCAACTATATTTACTACTGATAAAAAACAATGTTAAACAAGAGCAGATGATATCTACCTTTTGCACAATGTTTAACCTTTTTCTCTGGACACAGCATCCAATCTGGCAGTTGGGAGTTTCAGCTGCTCCAATTCCATCAGCAGCTGACTGACTACACTGATCTCTGCTGCTCAGCTGAATGTTACTTTGTGCTGCTCCCCAGAATTAAACACCTTTTATCACAGAATCATAGAAGATGCTGATTTGGAAGGGACCCACAAGAGTTCAACACCTGGCCCTGCACAGGACACCCCAAGAGTCACACCATGTGCCTGAGAGTATTTTGCAAATGCTTCTTGAGCTCTGTCAGTCTTGGTGCTGTGACCACTGCCCTGGGGAGCTGTTCCAGTGCCCAACCACCCTCTGAGTGAAAAGCTTTTTCCTGATACCCAACCTAAACCTCCCCTAAGTGTCATGGCATTTCCTTGAGTCCTGTCTTATTCTACCTCAGGAGTCACTGTTTGTTTGTTGTGAGATTCATCTATGAAGTTTCCAGACTGTGCTGGGATCTCCTGCCAAAGAAAGGAAACCAAGAGGAGCTGCAGAGCTTGGGGACCACAGCGGCTCCCCAGTATCTAAGTGCTGTACATCACTCATCTAAGCAGACTGTAGACTGTTCCCGTCTTCAAAATAAAGTAAAAAATGAAAAAAAAAAGTGGAGCAGAAATTCACGAGTGAATGGAATCTTGTCTGTCTCAGTACTACACTGTGGCATTCAAAACAAACTCAGATTTACTAAATAAATATAATATTGAGTTCTTATCTTTAAAATACTCTTGGGTGTGTACACACATATTAAAAGTAAGTATGATTCTAGGGTAAGTACGGATTAGATGTTTCATTTCTGCGTTTCACTCTGCTTGGAAAGTACCTTGCTCTGCTCCAATTCTATTCATAAGTGGTTTCAGTTTCTGTCTTTCATCCAATGGCACAACTCTACAGTCATTATTTTTTTAAATATTTAATGTAGCTGAAGTGCTATAATATGGAAGAGGTTTCCAAACTGAAACAACAATTGTAAATATTTTCCTAAAGGAAACTGGAGAAGAGATCTTGCTTGATCAGAGAAGGCATTTCTTTAGTATGTGGAAAAACTGCTAAGTCCAAACAAAATACCTTCCATTGGTTCAATTTTTTCCATTTTGCTAAAAAATTTGTTTTCAAACTGTGAGTGGAAAGAGGGACTTTCAGTGATTAAAACCAAACTTGCAAGCCAAAATACTGAACATGGCTGTTTCAATACTCCAGCATAGACATTTATGTGCCTGCCTCCCCTGCTGAAGGAAGGAAGGCTCTGTTGGATTACCACAAAGGCACTGACTGCTGTAAAGTGAGAAAGGTGAGGCTTCTCCATCCATAGCTTAAAACTATTTGTGAAAAAGAGGGGGATCACTGCAATTCCTGATGCATTCAGCAGATGCTGTGAGAGAATTATACCAAAGATCACCGCATCTTTCGCAGGAACTGAACGCCATAAGTCTGGACATAGAAAAGCTTGAATGTTTTGCTGTCACATCACTGGAACAACCTTTGACACATGCCAGTAGCTGTTAAATTCCAAATCCTTTATTTGACTAAGCCTTAAGAGTCACAGAGTCACATACAACACAGAACTGCAGAGGCTGGGAGACACCTCTGGAGATAGTTCAGCCCTCCTGTGCCACACAGAGCCAGGTCATGTACAGCAGGTGTCCAAGGGCCTTGTCCAGTCAGGCTCTGACCATCTCCAAGGACAGAGACTTGAGAATCACTCTGGGTAACCTGTTCCAGCATTTGACTCTCCTCATAGTAAAAGCTTTCTTCTAGGTTCAAATGGAATTTCTTAAATTTGCCAGTAATCTGGACTGAAATTTGAAGATTTCCTTTATGTCGAGAATGTAAAAGAACAGCTCAGACTGGCTGTACAGCTCTCCAACAGGAAGGGCTGATTCCATTGCCTGAACACAGGCATTTAGCACCATTTGTGACCCTCCAGGGTATATGAGACATCTTCACAGAGCCAGCAAGGCAAATATGACAACAGACCTACAGGAAACCCATACCCATATGGCACGGCAGGCTGGAGGCACCACAGGAGACCCTGAGGCATCTTAAATGGCACTGGATGCCTATGTTGGGCCAACTGAATTGGGACGCAAGCATTCAGATTCAGAAACTACTCATTTATTAATTTCAAATGCTCTTATGCTTATGCTATTTACAGGGTGACATTTTCAAGTTCCACTCCATGACCACATGGCTACAAACCAAAATTCCCAGCTTTCACCAATGCATTTTTAGCACGAAGTCACAGGAATCCAGAAGAGTGAACAACAGCAACAAATACACAAAATATTGAGACTCAGTTTAGGCATCCTGAGCTGGGTCCTCCAACACAGTCTGCCTGAACACAGTTATCACCACTATATTTCTCTTTAATCAGCTTTCTGCAGATTGCCTTTTGAGCAAGCACCATGGGCAACCATCAGGCCCTGCAGCCCACACTGCCAGTATCTGTGCCTTGTGACTTTTTCACTCATTCCCTTCAGGACCAACATCATGGAAACCTGTAACACGATTAGAGAGCAACATGCTGGGTAAATATTAGTTATAAGATTCACGACCTTGCCTTCAAGTTTGTACACATCTCCACATTTAGATACCACAGGTCCACGTTTCTTTTTTCCCTGCATTTGAAGTCAAATGAATCTCTGTGATAGACTGGGTAATAAGGCTGTGTGAAAAAGCAGAGGTTGCACAGGAGGGGTGAGAGGGCAGGAGAGGAAGGTGGACAGGCTGCAAACTGCAACACAGGAGCTGCAGGAACCTCTGAACCTGCCCTTGAGGAAATGCAATGCAGAATTACATGTTAAATAACACTGCAGAGCTTTGAGACATCTGAGTTTGACTCACAATGCTGGCTTCTTATGGAAGGGCTACGGCTTCCACTGCAAAACACAAACTCAGTGTACTGCTCCCAAATTATAATATTTACTTCTCAGCTGGATGAAGAGGCTTTTTTTCTACTATGCTCCTGCCTGGAGATATTTTTCCCTACTCCACCCTGTGCTTTCTTTTTAATGTAAATACTACTTGAAATGATTGCAATAGAGATGAACAACTATTAATTAGAAGTGAAGAAGATTTATGTACAGCATTAGGCAGTGCTGCTGTAACAGATCAAACAGCAGAAGGATATGAGGCACAATGTGCTGCAATTGGAGGCTTAATGCCTTTTAGATCACAGCCCTGTGTGCTTCATGGGTGTCAGAGTGGGCTTGCGCCCCACCATGTCTGGGTTCCTTGCCTGCTTGCAGATAAACCTATAACATAAAACCATGGCTTGTGAAGAAGGGTTAGATATAAAAACACAGCCTTACAAGACGGCTGCAAGAAAAAAATATCCGAGCTGATTCTGGAGCAATTTCCTGGCCTTGTGCTCACTCTCACACTTGGCGTTAGGAGGCTTTAGCAGACGATGGTTTCATTACCGGGGGTTTCTCAGCAGTGTGATCCACCCTGTGCTGTGGAGAGCTAAGGAAGATTTGCTCTGAGCTCAAGTGACAGATGCTCCAAGACCAAAAGCACAGGGCTTCAGAGCTGTAGCCCCCGCGCCGCTGCTGTGCATTTGCAAATAGCTCTGGGCCCATGTAATGAGAACCTGGTTGGCACTCCTTTGTGAGGCTTTTTACTGTGTTGTTCCTGCAAAACCGCTGCAAGACCTATCAAGAGGTTTTAAGCAGCCCTGATGTCTGCAAAAATACAGAGTGCTGGCACTTAAGATCAGTTATCTCTTTGCAAAAATGCAGAGGGTACCTCACTGTGAATAGTATCACCTCGGCGAGATCTGGGCATGAAACTTCAGGAACAATCACCAACCTCCACCTACAGCTACATCACAGAGGAGAAAACAATAATCCCCAGATTAAGCATTTATTAATTAAACAAGAATTCAGATGATACAAGGTTTCTGATTACATATCATGTACAGAAGCAGTAAGACACATGGAAAAATCAATTTTTGAGATTAATAAAGTGATCAATCCTAGTCATTAGCAGCTGTTAGGTCTCTAAGACAGATACTGAACTGAGACCAAACACATTACACAAATGTTACCTATCAACCATAAAATGGGAACAACCTATTGTTGATTTAGCTCAGATCTGGGGTTAATGATTTGGGGGTTAAAGAGCCATCAGTCTCACAATGAGTTCATTGAGGCATTCTCTGACAGTCATGTGTGTGGGGAAGAAAAACACTACCTCTCTTCCTAATAAAAAGCAGTGGAAGATCTTTTCTACAGCTGATTTGTTATCTGGCCTTTTTTCCCTGACTAACACCAAGTGCTGAGAAGCCAAGACCTGTTCCCAACTTGTGTGCTCACATAGTTACTACAGTGACAACTCTGAGCCTCTTTTTCTGAGTGTAAGAAAATGTCTGCACATATGTGAGGCAAAGAGTTATTAATTCTTCACAGCTTCAGCTTCGCTATTTTAAAGCTCACACCAGCTTCAAGCTTGGGCATGCTGATGGCAAATGAGAGTTACATTTCTAATTATCTGCTTCCTTACCAAAATAAATAAAATTTACAGATTCAGGGCTATGTATGCACAAAAAAGATATTGCTATTAGAGACAGGAAGGCTGTGCTAGAACACCCCTAGGCAATCAAAACAATTCCTTTCTCAACCCTCTCTCCTCCTTCCAAAGACCTTCCCATTTATAGCCTGTCACTTACAGACACACTTCCAGCATTTAAAAATACTCCCGGTGTTTGTGGAACCATTTTCCAGAACAAAACGTTATCATTCATCAGGAGCAGAGCTGTTTGCAGTGTGAACAATTCGCTTTCGTTAAGTACCATATGGCTGCCCGTAGGAAAATGCCAACATGTTTCAACTCTACAGCTGGGCCACGGTTCCTTTATTCATCGTGCAGATGGTTGTAATTGACACCACTACTAAAACAGGTCTCGAGCACTTCTGTAGGATCATTAGAGTAATTAGTTATTAAATACAGTTACCATTTTTAGAAGGAAGGTTTTAAGACTTGGCATGTAAAATGCAATATTTTGTTATAATGAAAGAGACAGGCTAAATGTTACAGGGAGGGGTAAAGCTTATGTGATCCTTTTTAGTATTTTATCCGAGAGGCTATGGAAATTGCAAGAGCAAAGTGAAGCACGCAAAATTATTTGCTAAGGAAATCAGCTGAAACCAGGAGTATTCTTAAATAACCTCCTTGCACCACTGCATACTAAACTTCTGCAAAAGACAAGCCCAAAATTCCAAGGGGGGAGTAAAGTGAAACATGAAATTTCACCACTGAAGCCAACCTTTAATGACGGATGTTAAGTACAGAAAAGATGACTACTGATTCTGTATTCTTCATATTCTGATGCACATATTTTCAGGATTAAAATGAGTTTTTTTAATGGAGTTGCAGGGTCAAATGAATACATATTATTATATATAATAGGTCTGCAGAGTAGCAAGACGAGATTGGCTAAAGCTCCTTTCACTTGTAGACCAGCAAAAAATTCCTTGTAATAGAAAACTGGGTTTGTTTTTGAGTAAGATGTTTGGGTAAAGCCTCACAATAAATCTCAGTGGGAAATGCTATCATCGGAGTCACAAAGTCACATCTCAAAACTCAAAACTTCAGCAAGGAAACATGCAGCCTTAAAGAGCAGAATTATACATGGCTTTTGAGTGCTGCTGGTCTTCAGAGACAAGAGGAGTCAGACTAGGATAGCAAAACTGTTACTGGTAATTGCAGTAGCTTCTACTCGAACAAAAACTCAAGTTTTTCATTACAAACTGAGTACTGGGTGTTCCAGACTCTATTTTAAACATTGATTGCAGGCATAAATCTGGTAAGGACTCTCAGACATAACCCAGTATTTTCTTTCATGGCCGACGAAAATAATCTAGAATTGAGGCCCTGACTGTACTCTACAAAAGATACTGAAAAAAATAACATTGAGAGATCATGTTATAAACCTCCTCTAAATAGAATTAGGTTAGAAACCAGAAAACTTCTAACCACAAGACAGGAGTAGAGGGGAATAGCTTCCAAAAGTGGTTTTAAGCTGAAGAGTTTCACAAGAGAGCACAGTAAGTTCCTGACATGGATCTATCTCTCAGCCAGGACTTGGAGGCTTAGGAGCTCCTCTCGGGCTGCTTGTTTCCATGCATTCCACTTTTCAAATCAGATTGAATTAAAGCACATTACCTACAACTTTCATAATGAATATCAGAAAACCTTTATATAGCACAGCAGACAATAAAGTCACTTGCTAAGGAAAAATAAATGCTGTTAAAGTGAGGTTATTTATCTCAGCTGGCTTCTGCTGAGTGCTTGCTGCTGGATGGGATTTTGCAACTCTTCTTCAGCCGAGCTGTCCAGCAGAGATTGTGAACCCCGTGTGAGGCTGATGGTCATTACCCTGGGAGCAGCAGCACTCACCCCAGCTATCCTGGCCAAATTTGTCTTCTGATAACCTTCTGCCCACCTGCATTCCTCACAGAGGTCCAACCAAAGGTGGGTTCCTGCAGTGCCCACCCTGCACAGTCCCACAGGGTGGCTGGGTGCTGCTCCAGGGCACGCTGTGCTGCTCCTATGTGGGAGCTCAGTGTCTGCCATGCCATGCTCCTGAGCCAAATGACTGCCACCTATACAATTCATACTGTTGGTGCACATTTTTTCTTTAAGTTATACATTTGCTTATTAAAAATTGCTAATTTTTTTGTGTCTTTGCATAAAAAGGACTTTAAAATGTAGATTTTCAGCTTTGCATATTAAACTTTTTTAGCAAGTCTCAATTCCCCAAGCAGAAAATTATGGCAGGATTTTTAGCATAAACACATATTTCTCTCATGCAGGAGATGAATTGCCTGATGTCAGAAATATCAGTTCTGGGTATTCTACTATTTACTTGGAAGCTATTATGTGTTTTTCAAAGTTTCTAGCAACTTTCTATCAACTAGCTCTCAAGAGTTTATATGGTTATGATAATCAATATTAAACAGAGCTATCATGGTAGGAGAATTCTAATATTCAAGCCACCCCTTCTTCCTTTAGAAGAGGCTGGGGAAATCAATACTCCATTGCTAAGAAGGGGTTATCATAAATTACCAACTGAGCATTAGATTTCTATGCAATGTTGCAGTTATGCAGTTGAATAAACCCTTCAGTATATAGGAAAAATATAAAGAATAAGTAAAGCCAGTACTGCTGTCTCTACTATAAAACAGAGAAATTAAATCAGAAAGTATTCACTACATAAAATTGGAAAATGCACAGAAAACTTGGTTTATAGAGAGCAGGCTCAAGCAACACGATGTTATCAAGAAGGAGGTTAACAAGGCTGCTGATCAACATCTCTAAACACAGGTCTTTAATCCATCGGAAGATTCAGTGGGAAGACAAAACCAAAATTAAAGGCAAGACAGAAATAGTTAATACATATTAAATACCAGTTGGTTTCATGTAGTAATTAATCACTGGGAAAAAAAACATAAGGATGGTGTGGACTTTTAATCGCTCAGAATTTGTAAACCAGACAAGTTAATGTCCTAAAAGATCTGCTATAGCTCAGACAGAAATTAAGGGTTTGAGGCAGAGATTACCAGGAAAGTACATTAGACTTTCTAATCATTAGGATGTTGATTAGGTTTGTGCTTTGGGATTTGGATCAGACCCTCAAAAATAGATTGAGAGAAATTTTGTTGTTTTTGGGGTTTTGGTGTTGTTTTTTCCTTTTAGTCTTTATTATTCCTACTGGGAGGTTAATGTAGAAACTTAGTAAAATGCTGCTTTCAAATCTGATTTCCCATTTCCAGTTTGAACTTTAATTCAGGATACATTTATACATTTATATTTGTGCGCTGATAACATTCACAAGGTGCAAAAATAGCTAAGATAAAGACATAAAACATGCCAGGGTTTAAGCTGAAATTTCAATGATTTATTCCAGGATGGAGATCCACCAGGACTGACTGTACATAATGAACTGAGAGCCTCTCCAAGCCTGGCATTCCTAAGCCTTACAGACTGAAAACTTCATGGAGAACTTCCAACATCTCTCTGCTCTCTTGAAATTATGTCCAATCTGCGACACAAAGCAGTGAGGCATATTCACCTCTGCATCTTCAAGTTGCTGAGGTATAACTGACAATTTGACTACCTGCAGAATGTTTCTCAGGCCATGGAGAGGGAAATTAGAAGAGGAAGGAAAAAGATCATGTCTCACCTGAGCAAGTTAGCACAGGAAATAACATATAAAGAGCCCAGATTTAGACCTTTTTTACCTGAACATTCAAGGCTTACTATTCTGACATTAATTCCAAATTTGAGGTCTAATTGATCCCAAAACAATGTAACTTTTTAAATGATTATAGAGTGAACACAGCTTGAAATCAGCATGGAACTAAAGTGTTAACACAAAAAAAAAGCCAACTTAAAAAAAAATAAATAGTACCATTATGGTCCCTTTATAATGTCAGAAGGAAGTTGTTAAGCTGTCATTCCACAGATGTTCATCCACATATATACAAGAACACAAACAATTCTCATGGGATCCCTAACTTCATGTGTGGCATACATAAATGTTAAAACTCTTCCATCATCACACATTTCCCCTTCCTCCTGCTGCGATAACAACACGGGGAATAAAAGCACACCACTTCCAAAAAAAGGATTAATCCAGCTCAGAACACACGGACTAGCCCGTGAAAGAGCTAATGAAAAAGCACAGCCAACCTGGAAATGCACAAGAAAAACGATACTGAAATTACAGAGGGAAAAAAATACTGGCTCGTATGGGTACAGCAATTATTCTGAACTACTACAGGTCTGCATATTCACATCTATTCTGATGGATGTTTCTTTGTCTTTAAAAAAAGAGAATAGCAACAATTTTACTATATAATTATCTTTTTTCCCTTCAATAAAAGTTGATTTTTTTTAATTGCAGGTAAAATGACAAAACTCAGCCATTTAGGCAAAAACAGCTTAGAATTAATTTCCTGGTTTAAAACACTAGCAAACAGTAATAGGCTTCCCTACAAAACCTTCTGAACATCAACATCTTTTTGTCCTTGTTGGCGACACCACAAAAATGATCAGGGAAACAGAATGCTTCTCATTATACTCAGGACACAAGTGGTAGAATTTGGGAAAATTTCTCATCAGGAGAGTTTGGAAGCAGTTTGGTTTTGTTGTTTTCTTGTTTTTTTTTTTTTTTTTTTACTTTTTAATGTAGGAAATTAATGAGGAAAGTTGGAAATTGTATCTTCAAATTCGACTATTTCATCAAATTGTGTGGTTGCTCAATGAGAGCAGACTGCAAGGCTAAGTCCTCAAATGACTTCAGCTACCCTGTCATAAAAATTACTATTTCTAGATAACAAAAGATGCTCTCATCAGTGAAAGAGAAACGTTGTAGCTGGAAAAATATCCCTGTAGGAAGATTTGAAGAAAAGATAACAACAGTTGACCAGAAAACAAGACGTGTATTTTGCTGAAGAAAAATCCCCATTGCCTGTGATCAAAAAGCAGCTGAACCCCAAACCCGATGCCTTCTTTGGTTTACATATTCCCAGTGTTCTTCTGCCTGTCATTTTGATCCAGTAAAAATTTTGCCTCTCCTTAGGTGTTTAATAACTTCATATCCTGTAGCAGTTGGGACTGTATGAATAACAGAGTTTAGACACAAAATTGGTGGCTAATCATAATAAAACATAAAGCAAAAGAATGCTTTTTGTTTTTAATAAGAAAATGCTTGGTTCGGCTCAGTTTTAGCAAAAATGGAGATGCTCCTCTAAAACTCCCCCCCCCTTTCTTGGGTGGGTCCTTCCCAGATTTCTGCTTTGGAAGCATCTCTGCTCCATGCAAAGGTGGGGGGACAGCCAGCAGCAACACCAGTGGCCCTAATCCTGAGGCTGAGAAATCTCTCATTCGTTCCAACTCTATAAATGCAGAAACACCGTATGGAAACCAGAACATTTTACTGACAGAGGCTGTCTGGTGCTCTGTGAGAGGTGTGAGATCTCCCTTCACATCCCGTCATGGACCCACACAGAGCAACCACCTCCGTCTGGCTCTTCCGAGTTTTTTATGAATGGCACTAAACTGCCCTTTTATCAGATTTCAGTCAGCCCGGTGCTGCCAGCAGCATCAACACCGACTTCCAGAGGTGTGAGGGCAGCAGCCTGGTTAACCCCAGCAGGAAACACAGCCCCACACAGCCACTGCCCCCAGGGGGGTGAGGGAGAGGTCAGAAGGGTAAAACTGAGAAAACTCAGAGGTTGAGATAAAGACAGTGTAACAGGGAAAGCAAAACTCATGCACACAAGCAAAGGAAAACAAGGAATTAATTCTCCCCTTCCCATGGGCAGGCAGGTGTTCAGTCACCCTCAGGAGAGCACAGACCCTTCACTTATAACAGTGACTGGCAACACAAATGCCATCACTCAGAACATCCCACTTCCTTCTTCCCCTCAGCTTTATATGCTGACCATGACACTACATGGTCTGGGATATCCCTGGGGTCACCTGGGGTCAGCTGTCCCAGCTGTGTCCCATCCCAGCTCCTTGTCCACCCCCAGCCTCCTTGGTGGGGGGGTGAGGCACAGAAATGGCTCTGACTCTGTGGAAGCCCTGCCAAGCAATAATGAAAACATCCCTGTGTTATCAGCACTGTTTCCAGCACAAATACAACACAGCCCCATACCAGCTATTCTGAAGAATATTAACTCTATCCCAGCCCAAACCAGCACAGCCAGCTAAGGAGTATTGCCCTGCTCTGCAGCATCAAAGTCAAATTTATAGCCTCCCTCCTCTCAGCAATAGTACAGAGCTGTGAGCTCAGCATACCCTCACAGCAGGTGGGAAAGCTGAACATCCAACCAGCCCAAAATCTCTAACAACAGCTAATAGGGCCTTGAGAAACTCTGATGTGAGGATGGTGATGTTGTCCAAGCTTTTATCAGAGGGCAAGTCTTTTTGACTGAGATGCTCACGACACAGAGGGAGCAGGTGAATTTTGCTTGCTGAGACTACAGAGGAGCAAAATCTTTCCTAGTGGCTCGTAATGCTGATCTAGGCTTCAGCAAAAAAATGGGTTTTTTAACATCTTATGATAAAATAAAAAACCTGTTGGTCCATGTCAAACTTGCAAAAGTAAGGAAAAGAAAAAAAAAAACCCACACTGAAAAAGGAGATTAGAAACTGCAGTCCTGCTGTAATATTGCGTAAAGCTATTTGGAAGTTACAATTGTAACTAATCAATGAATGCAAACAACTTTCTCCTTAATAAGAATTACGAGCTCAGGAGAGCCAAAAATAACGTTCAGATATTTTATATCCGAGTTTTCACTTTAAAATGCCATTACCAAAAGTCAGCACCATACAAACCACAGAAAAATCTTCGCACAGTCTAACAACTTGATGAGCCTTTTAACAAATGACCAAGTGTACTGTTCACTAGAAATTAAATCTTCCTTTTAATGTTGGGCTTTTCTTGAAGCCGTAGAGATGAGACTGAAAATAACAATGGGGGGGAAGGGGGAAGCAAAGCTAGTATCAGGGAAAGATGAGGAAGAGAAAAACTACTGGATTACGGGATAGTCCTCTGCTTTTAATTCACATTAAAGTATTTATAGATGGCAAGGGTCACTGGTAGTCTCACTAGTAAACAACAGCAGGTGGTTGAAACTGTACATCTAAAATTTCATTCATTTTTACTGAAGACAAATTCAGTGAATCAATGCCAATGTAATATAGTGTCTGCACAGAAATAAAAAAAGTTTACAAAAAACAACTACCAAGAATAACAAAGGGAAAATGCCATAATGACCATATCTGAGTCCATCTATACCCCCTGGATTTAACTCCCTCTAAATTTAAAGCCTTTTGGTGAGGTTTTCTGCCTTGCAGTTAGTTTGGTTTTTTGGGTTTTGTTGTTTGCTTTTTTTTTTTTTTAAGCAATCACACAAACATATGTATTTCTGCCTGTATTTTTTTTGTACAAGAATTAAACCCCCAGTGTTGCTGACTGTCCCCTCCCTGCTTACTCACTGGTTCGTCCTCATGACCTCCCCGTCTCCCTCACACCCGAATTAGCAGCACCACGTTATCTGATAGGGAATCTCATGTTTCACTATTTAATAGGTTTGTGCTCATTATCCACTACAGTCACTTGCAGTAAGGCCCCAGCCACAGCACCACTCCCTTCTGGAAGCACTCAGCCTCTCAACAGTGAATAAAACCCCTGCACATCTGAAGCACCAATATGTGAGTAAGCAAGTAGTGCAACTGGTGGCTGCCATCACAGCCATCATAGCTAAAGCATGTGAAGATGATGCTTTACAAATATAGGATGCCTTACTCTGCAAATATAGGATGATGATGCTCTGGAGGTTTCTAAAAATGATCTGAAGCTTAAAACATTTGTTTTGAGCTGCAGGAGAAAAATAACCACTGAAGAGCCCCACTCCAGTGTAATTTTCTTGGTAGAGTTGGATTTTTTTTAATATGTATGTCTGTGTGTATGATACAAGTAAAAGTAGAAGTAAATAGAAGTAGCTTTTTACAGAGCCTGAATTGGCTATTAAAAAGCAAGGCTCCTTTGTATCACTACATCCGTGAGAAGCAGACTCCGGCGTGGGTCTGACCACCATTCAGATCCTTCCTCAGCTCAGAGAAATCTGATTCAAAAACTCAGGCAAGATTATGGATCTTGCCTGTCCATCACAGAAGATTTTGCGCTGGAAGCAGCACCTCATGGCAGGACATCATCTATCTGGAAGATGCTGAGCAAATGAAAGAAAAAGGTGTTTGAGTGTATGTGAATAAACAGTATGAAAGTAAAGGTCAGGTTTGGAGTTTTAAGCTGTGAAGTCTTACAGAGCACAGAAAATGTTCCCTGGGATGCCCAGAACAAACCATCTCATGCCCATCCCATCCCATTTGCTGCCAGCTGAGGTTAACCATGTGTGGTTTGGCAGAAGACAGAGCACAAACAGAAAGCCTGGCACACACAAGGAAGTGTTACAAGAGCACAGGGCTGCATATCCCCAGCAGCTCCGACCTCTCTGCACTGCTGCCCACCAGTGAGAGGAGCAATGATGCCCAATTCTACTTCTGTACACACCAGCTTCTGGAAAAGTCTGGCATCATCCTCTCATGAAAGTTACCATTGGAATGTAGCTTTTTTTTCTTGTTTTTATCCTGCCCTTCCCAGAGCTAATACCTAGAGACAGGAAAGCAAGGTTTGCCTGCCCACAAACCTGACACTGCTCTGCCCAAGCAAGCGGGCACAGATGTACACAGCTGGGGCCGTGCAGGGGCTACCCCTGTTGGCCCTGCACAGTTCAGGCCATGCCTTGAACTTGTCTCTTGTGTAAACTTGGCAGTGAGAGCAGGTAGTGAAGAACAGCAGCTCTGCTGGGCTCCCTGTGGCTGTGGCACAGCAATCCTGCCTTGCACCACAACCTGCAGTGACAGTGGGAACACTTTGACGAGGATGGAAACCAGTCTGGCTTGCACCAAGCAAACGCTGGGCTTTCCCCTCACTCCTGTGCAGCAAGAGCCCTGTAAAGGCAGGCTCTGGGCACAGGCAGGGAGTTTCAAGGCTGCACAGCTGTGCTGCAGCCATATGGCCACGGGTCCCCAGCGCAGAGCAGGCGGCAGGACCTGAGGGCACAGGGAGAATCAGCGTCTCGCTGCAGATGTCCCCAGTTCCCAGGATTTCAGGCCACTGGAAAACACTGTGTCTGGTATTTCTGAGCTGCTCCTGAGCTGGCCCGAGGTCAGAGAGCACACCAGCTTTTTGGCTTGCAGCAACCAGCACAGACCAAGCACCAGCTCTGCACCACACCCATAGCAGTGACTTCCCAAGGCATCACTTAAATTGAGAGACCAAGGGAAAAAAGAAGCAAAAAACACACTCCTGGGCAGCCAGGTATGAATACTGAAACACAGTATGAGAAATCATTACCTGGCCCAAATACTGCAGCAGCTACTTTTTGAAAGCATAATTTAAAGAAATTAATTCTCAGCCCTTTCTTTCTCCCTTTTCCCTGTTCAAAAAGAAGTCTTGGGTCAGTGACCAGCACTGGCCACACAGAAATTCTAAATGCAGAGTCTTAGGCTGCTCACAGAAAATGTACAGACATATTTTTAAGAGAACAGTACCATTTTTTCATCAAACAGACCTATTGAAGATTTGCTGCCCACTTTCCACTAGATCAGGATGCTCAAAGCTCCATCCAGCCTGTCCATGAACACTTTCCTCATAGCAATGGTACTGCCCTGGATCTGACACAGCCTCGTGGGTCAAACATGCAATGCAAATATGAGCAGCACAATCTCTGATGAGGGTTAATCAAATGTAAAAAGGTCTGAATTCCAAGTCTTTTCCTATCTTTTACTCAAAGAAGCAAATTCCAATTGAAATCCCCCTTTTTGTGCTTTTCACACACATCACTGGTTGCACCCATGAGCTGCAGCTGCCTCTGGACTGTGGGAAAATACCTGGTGTCACCGTGGGTCCCCAGTGGGCACCCACCATTGGGGTCCTTGCTCTTTTGCATGGAAAACACGGCACATGAGGGATGGTGAACACAGTGTCAAGCCACTTCCATGACAGGCACTGTATGCAAGAGCTAGGAAATGCTACTAAATCCAACAAAATAGTGCCCAGGACAGTTCACTGTCCATTTAAGCCATGTGTCTGTTGGCAGCAGACTGGGGGACTGTCAATCAGACCAACCCTGACAGTGGAACTGTTTGCCTAGAATCCACAGCTTCTGGTGAAAAGCAATGTCCTGTAACTTGAACACCACCACTTCCATTTGGAAAAAAACTCAGGCATTTTCTGTTTTATTCAAAATTCTGTCATATGCACATTACTTATTTATTGGTTTACTTATTTAGAAGGTATAGCACGTAGCTGGAAACTCTCTGACCTGTGTTCTCCTGCTAGAGGAACACCTATCACAGTCTCCCCTGTGCTGTTCCTGGCTGAGCTGAAAGGCTGTAATTCATCCCTACTTTTGTTGACCTTTCTGCCACTTTCCTGGCTCTGATATTTTCCTCTCCCTTTTCTCCCTTCCCTTTCCAGGGCTGCTTTTTCAGCATCTTCTCAAAGAGAGAAGATAAAGAGGGGAGGCTTTTCAGAGCCAGAATCCAGGGTGACTAGAGGGGACCGAGAGCAGATCACAAACAGCCACCACAGCTCGTGCGTGGGCTCAGTGTTTCCAAATGATTAGAGAGGGGATGTCTGCAGCCACAGCAATGGGCTATGGGATGGCTCATGCATATGCAGCTCCCAGTCTGTGTGCACAGGAGCCAGGTGTGTGCTTCAAATCACACTAAGAAGGACTTCAGCTCAAGGACTCTCATTTTTTATTTCCCACTGTGCCTAACCCCAGCAGGGTGAGTGCTGACTTCTCATGTTTACAAGGAAAAAGAGACAACAGAAATACAAATGGCCACTTGTGGGATGCTTCAAAGCTACCAGATTCTGCTTTTATATGGAAAACACAAAAAAAAGGATGACGGGTTGTAAGAGGACAGTAAGTGGAAGGTAGCAAAATCAGGAAAACAGAAAGAAAAGGTAAAAAACCAAAGTCGGGAAAATGTGGTAGAGAGCAAAACATGAACTACAGCTGGGTGGAATACCCTATGAATCTGTTAGACCAAGAATCTGAGAGAAGTTACTGGAAATCACTGAAAGTGCAGGGCTGCATGTGATGAGAATGTAAAATTGTTGTTAAAAAGTGGCTACTAAGAATGTGAAAAGCAGAAACCTGCAGTTTATGCCTCATGGATTCACAACAACAGGGTAGTAGGGGAGGAAAAACAGGAAAATGCCACTTAAGAATGGCTGTGAAGGGAAGTTATAATAAGCAGAAAGGAGAAAAAGAGCCTTGGATGGTTAAAGTCACAGAATATGCAGGAAGGAAACCTACATCATGAATCAGAGAAGGAGATCAGAAAATAAAGTGTGCTAAAGCACCAAGGTGCAAGAAGATGCCACTTTTAAAGAAGAGAAAATTCATTACAGTTTGAAGGTCAGGTCAAGGTCAAAGCATAAAACCAGAAAAAAACATTGAAAGAAATGGCATACAAAAATCAGCAGGAGCCATGAGGGAAAGTGGTGCCAATGGACAAAGAAAATAACAAGGGAGAGGAACCAAGCATGGTGCTGGGGAGAAGGAGAAATGGGATGCTGAAGCAAGCAGCAGTAAGAGCTGCTGAACAGAGCAAGAACAGAGAGACAGTTGCTCACCAGCATCTGCAGGCAGCACAAACCTCAGCTTATGCTGGAGAAACACTTCACTGTTCCAGAAGAGAGAATTTCTTCTGGTACCTGATATAATTTCTTTCCTTTCTGAATACAGAATAGATGCACTTTTAAATAGGATTTAAACCTAGCAGGAGAAGTGTTAATATTTATATAACTAAGTGGCCTTCAGCCAATGGAAAAACTATACACCAAAAAATGTGTGATTATCTGATATTTGATAAAGGCATTAGAGGTTACCAAGTTTTTAAAATGACTTTATGTCATTAAGTAATGATTCTTTTAAAAGCAATGAGGAGCAGGCACTAGCTGAGGGCAGTAATTAGAAAGGCCTTCTTCGAAGAGTAAAAAAATCCCATGGTCCACCTTGCAGGACTGACTGTGGGTACTCACAGACCAACCAGCTCCAGGGGCAACTGGCAAGAGCCCAGCAAAACCCAGCCAGGCTCCTTGGAAGCTGGACAAGCAGCAAGCCTGCTGTTAGTCCTCCTACAACACTGCATTGCCCCAGATGCCTGTACTGTCCAAGAACCTCGGGGATCTGGATCTAGAGCAAATTGCTACCGCAGCAGTATGAGCTTGCCAGTCTGTGGGAAGAAGAGGAAAAATATCCATATTCCTTAGCTTCTAGGAAAATAAAAAAGCTAAATACAGCAAAGGAAAAGGAAGAATGAGTATGTAGATAGAACAATCAGAAAAATCTTGCCATAAAAGCTTTTCTGTTTCACTATTAAGATTTTTTTTTTAATTTCTTAATAATAGATACGATTTAGATGAAAAAGCTCTCAACTTGCCTTTGGTTATCCCTCTTCATCTTCTGCATAAACTCAAGCCCATCCATGCATACGCTCACCAAGATGTTTTGCAGGAGAAAATGTGTGAAGAGCTTTGCCTGGAGGGACCAGGTCTTCAGCTCCAAGCCAGATCCCCTGGCTCTGGCGTTGTGTTTCCCTGTCACAGCGCTCTGCTCTGCTAGCAGCTGAGTATAATGCACTAAAATCCTAATCTCTAAAGCACTGTGTGCCAGGGCTTCAGAGATCAGCATTTCAGTCAGTTTTACTTTGCTGCTGCCATTGCACACAAGAGAGTGACACAGCAGGGGAAAAGCAACACAATGTGCAGTGATGGAGAGGCACGCTCAGCCGGGAGGGGCGGGGGGCAAGAGCATGGTAATGCAATATAAAGGCACAGGGAAAATAAAAGAAAGAAAGGGGGGGAAATAGGACTATTGTGCATGAATAGGAACCTTGGGCCCTCTCCTTCCCAGCAGCCCTGACAGCAGGATGTCTCCAGCCTCAATAAATCCACCGTTTTCTGAGCAAAGCCTTGAATGACCTGAAGGGTTTTTTTCCTATCTCTTTCCTTGAAAATGGAAAGATTAGGAAATCTCTGCTACAACCAGCCTGTGCATGTGAGTATCTGTGAATATTTTAAGATTACTCCCTCCTGCTTCTACCATGTGCTTTAAAATTAAAAACAAAATGATACTGCAGAAGCTGGAAGAGCTGAAATCTGACCCAGGTACTACTGGAGTGCAGGCTATTCTGTCACCCAGCCCCAGACTGGCACAGTGCACACAGGGACACAAATACTCGACTGCCCGAGCAGAACACTTCCAACTTCAAGGCACAACGGTCACAGCTAAGGGAAAAAAGCAACACCTCAAAGTAATAAATTCTATAACCAAACACTAAAATAGTCAGGAGAATCAAAAATAACTGGGCAATAATTTCAATATCACAGAGTTCATGGCATGTTAACTGTTGAAACCTGCTTGGGGCAAAGCCTCATTGCCATCAGTCAGAAGAGCAGAATAATTTAAGAAAGTCTTTCAGGCTATCAACTTTGACAGCATCTTAATGTCTTTGCTAAACCAGCATGGCCAATCCATGCCACCAAAATCTACTTCACGGTACCTATGTCAGGCTAGAGTACCGTTACATGGGATTAGTGCAACACACTGATAATGCTCTTTGCAATAAAAGCTGATTGAACTTTGTCCCTTAAGAGCGTTTAGACAGTCTAGTGGTCTGCTAACCCACATGGGCTTGTCCAGGGTTCCTCTACTACAACCAGGCAGAGAGCATCTCTGAGCCTCTTCTGCAAACCACTCCTCATCCTCACTTATCTGTCACGCACATAAGAAAATGCTCATCATCCTCACCCTAGAAGCTGTTTTAGTCACAGATTTGGAAGTTGCTATGTAAATTCTGTATCAGTTGATGTCCCTTTTGTAATCCTGCAGAAGGATATTACCTTTTATATCAGAGTGTTCTGACAGATATGCTCTCGCAGATTTAGTGTCTGTGGTTCAAAACATTATTACTCTGGCCTTCTGCAAGGGTTACTGTTCTCAGATCAACAGTAGCCAAAAGGGACCTGCGTCTCTCCCCCAGCATTCACAGCAACTGCTGGTAAAGGTGGATTTGAAACAACCCATCAACTACAGAGCAACAGCACTGAGATACCAAAAGAGCAGCTGCTGCAAGTGCAGGAATTGTCATAGACAGGCATGGTGAGAACATCTGAAAACTTTTACAGCAAGGTGCATCAAAAAACAGCTGCCAAGTGGGAAGTCGAAATTCCTAGGGGAAAGCTATTTTATGGAGTTCCTACATCTCCCCAGCTCTCTACTGTCTCGTTCCTATCCTTGCATACCATTGTGTCCCTTGGTTTGAGCTGCAGCAACCACCTGTGGGTCATCCTGCAAAATGGTAAACTGATGCAAGTAAGAAAAAAATCCCAGCACCCCTCCCCTCCTCCCTATGCTGAAGGATTATTTTTAGCTCGGACCAGTTGATAATCTGTTTCACGGCATGTCTCAAACTACAGCATCAGCACCACCGAACAGGCAGCTTGAAATGCTGCAGGGAAGATAAACACACAGAAAAAGGGTGAAGTCTTTAAACCACTGCTTCTCCTGAGGCTTTCAGACTGCAAAATCAGGCTACTTGACTGGTACCTCTAAATTGCCAAATAATCCATTATCCAATAATAATCTAAGCAATCTAATCCAGAATTCCCAAATTTCCTCAGCTCCCGGTGCTCTTCATTCCATGTAAATGTTTTTGAGATCAAGACTACAACCAGTGGTGGAGACAGTAAGCCCAGACTGGGATGACTTTATAGGGAAAGAATTAGCCAGCAGTCTAACACTGCCGGAGATGGATTTACATCTGAAAGCGTCTCACACGTGGTATAAATGTCACTCTTTCCTTGCTGCCCCCATTCCTCCCAAAGTCACTGGAAAATAAAAAACCCACAAAAAATTTGGAGAGAGGAAGCTAAAAGTGGAACCAAACCAAACCAAAAGTAAATAAAAATGTTTTACCTGGCTCCCCTGGGCACGCAACAGCAGGCCTGGCAATAATGAGAGTGAGGAATGAAATTTTAAAATGAATGCAAGAGGGAGAAACTGCAGAGAAAATTGAGACAGAGTTTCAGTGTTATTTATCCCAGACAAAGCATACATGCTCAGCTCTGAGCAATCCATGGCACAGGAACAGCTCCAGGATGGAACTCCAACACAACTAATCTTCTTTTTCTATTCCCTTCTGTGCTTTTGAGAAGGAAAGAGGAGAGAAAGCAATTTAGTGTAGTGATGCAACTTGTTTACTTCTCTGTACCTGCTCAGCTGTGTTGGCTGAAATATACTCTGGGAGGTGCAAAGGGAAGGAAAGAGAAAGGGAAGGAAGGAGACAGGGAATTACAGGAATAGAAAGAAGCGCAAATTGTAGGACGGGCCTCCAGTTTTGCCACTGCCCAGTGGTCCATGCAAGCAGCATCCATATGGCCACCAGCATGCCAGCAGAATTACATGGGTTTGTTATCCAAGCCTTGCTGTGCTTGAACCGTTTAAGCTCTGGCTCATTTGGACACGATGGAAATGCCCAGGCGAGCAGCTCCGACAGGGCAGCGTGTGCCTGGTCTAACTGCACCCCCTCCACCACGGGCTGCTCCTGCTGGGGCAGGACACGCTCAGGCCTTGGGAATTCAGCTCAGAGCATGGCTGTGCACAGGGGCATCCTCAGCCTTTGCCACGGAAACACAGAGGAGGTCACTTCTGCTCCCTGCTCAGGCTCCAGTGACTGCAGAGGGAAGAAGGATATGCAAAAAATGGAAAAGGGAGAGCTTTATTAGCAAACACTCTGTCATTTCTCCGGTCATTCTCGAAGGCTTTTAGCTTGTCCCTAATAAAAACTAAATGTTATTACAAAGGCAGAGATGGTCTCTTAGGTGAACAAAACAATAAAACTTACCAAATCACCAACTTTTGATTGCTTTGCAAGCCTCTCATTAGAGCTGATACGCCAACATTTACATGACAGAACCCTTTTTATTAGAAGCAAAACATTCTTAAAATATATTAACAAACTACATACTCACTGGCTTTTTGTAGTTTGCCTAACATTTCAGTATGTGTTAAAATCACACATAAAAGTTATAGTAGCCTAACACTCAGGAAATAAGAGTCCTTTAAAGGTTTAATTCAACCACTAATGGATTTTTTCCCAAGTTAGAAAACATTTATATATTGCTGATTTACTGCAGGTGTGGTAACTGAATTTGGCTTTACACATACCAGCTGCAAGCAAATCAAGGAAAAGGCTTCATAAATCAGTTTAAGGCACTGTAGGCTTCATGGTGCTTGGACTGGGACAGAATTTCCCCACACAAGCACACAAAACAAATGGGAGTTTATAATTTTCTCTGTCATAGCTCATAACTTTTAAAGGTTAGAAATCAAAGCACCACACAGTGGAATTTTATACAACTGAATGGGATGGACATAAGGCATCCTAGAAGATGATTTATATCACCCCCTCTTCACACAACAAAAGAATGAAAAATGCAATGGTGACAAAGGCATTGCCTAATTCTGTTACTTGGTAAATACCTTCTCTTGAAATTTCTCTGGACACATCAAGATTTTTAACTTTCTCTTTGTTTTAGAGAGTGTTCTCCAGCAACTACTCCACCTTTTCAAATGCATCTTACAATGTGCACTGTATTTTGCAGATTTTTTTTTTTTTTCAACAAGTTGCACTGGCTCAGAGTCAGACATTGTAAGACAAAAAGCCACAGTGACTTTATCCAAGAAATATGAGGTGGCAGAGATCCAGTACGCCCAGCACTCAAGGTGAAAGAACAGCATGGAAAAAGATTCTCAAATTAATTGTCAATTACGTTAGACTGCCGGAGTGAACACTAGATACATGCATGGGATAATTTAGTCAGGCACCTGCACAACTGAGCTGTGGATAGTGCTGAAGCAATTACTCAATATTTTTAAAAGAATGAGATATCATCATCAGAAAAAGACATAAAGGAAAAGGAGCAAGTTTAATTTTTTTCCAAACACATAAAATCAGTGCAGTTAAGCACTAAGGGCACAAGGGGATGATGGTCCTCTGGAAGAAAGGGAGGTCAGAGTACCTGACTGAAGGAAGCTGCCTGTAAGGAAGTGAAATTAATTGCTCATGCAGTTTTTCCACAGCATGCAGGCAAGCCAGAAGATGTTGTTGTACCGACAGTGAGGGAAATATGGGCATCCTGTGGCAGCAGGTGGAAAACACTTCAGTCTCATTTCCCATCCTGTGTCACAGGGAAGTCACCAGGTGGTGAGGGCTTCCACCTCCTCTGCTGCAGGTGGCTCTGACAAAGAGCTTGGGTGTGCTCCACAGCCAGCCAGCTCCACAGCTGTGTCATTCCTGGACATGCTGCACAAACTTTGGATCCTTCATGAACAAACATCAGTGAACCATTTCTTGGCTTCAAGGAGATTCACACCAGATTCACTTCTGGATCTGTGTTCTCCAGTCAGCTCCTTGGTCCTAGCTCCCACTGGTATGGCACAGGAGTGGGGAAGATCTAGAGATTAGAGGCAGGATAGCAGCTGCTCCTCCTGGCTCTTTGAATACAGGCAAAACAGCCTTTGCCCAGTGCATGGGGAGTGGTATCATCAAGTTAGCAAGCCAAGAACAGAAGGACTATATCAAAAAGGAAACAGGAATAAGAACTTCCCCTTTCAAAGCAAAACAGTCTTGCTTTTTAAGAGCAAAATCTTTGCCTAAAAAGCTCTCACAGAACACCTCATGAGAGGTTTAGACCATTTTCAAGGGCTGAAAGAAAAACAGTCCTGAGGTTAGAGTGGTAACCTGGATCTGGGGAGACCCACTTCAGTTCTTTGCTCTGCCAAGCGTTCTTGCATGACCTTAGGCAAAAACACTGAAGCTGTAGTTAGCGGATACCTTGGCTTCAAAGGCAAAGTCAGCCTAAGAAGTTCTTGTCTGCCCCCGCCTGTCATTTGCTGCCTCCACACTTGTGCTGCCCCAAGAGCCCACAGGCACTATCCTGTAAACCAAATCACTGAACAGGATGATGTTAAAAGCAAGTTTTGGTTGTCTTTTACAGGCAGAACGGTAATTTTGCATTGGACTGACTAAAGGATCCACAATCAATCAGCTACAGCAGCAGAAGAGGTGAAGCTGGGGAAGCCCATCCATGATGGCACAAGGGCTGGAATAAACAGGAGGAAGGCTGTAAAGACAAGGTGCTGTCCAAGACTGGTGAAAGAACCTCCTCAGCAATGCCAGATGCACTTGGGACAGCATCAGCTGCTGTTTCTGTGATGAATGTGGCTCCCTCTCTCCAGCTGCCTCTCCAGCCCTCTTGCCAGGGATGGCTGCCCTCCTAGCAAGGGCAGCAGAAGGAAAGGTATGTCAACACTTCTCCTGCTGCTGTCTGGAGGAAGAAAAAGCCAGGAATTTGCTGAAACCAGCACCAGCATTGGATGCAATGCACTGTTTAACCTCCTCCCTAAACCCTGGATTCCCAGGCATCACCTACCTGGGGACAGCAACATCCGTGATGTTCCCAGGCTGTTAGAGGGGATAAATAGAGTCAAGGTGCTGAGACACCCCAGGTAAATGGGGGCCATGGGGAGACCAACAACAGAAAGCAGCAGCCAGGCTCATTTTGGTAAGCTCCCATTTTAAAAGCTGACATGCAAATCTCTACTTACCCTATGTAATATGAACATTCTCCTACAAACCCAGCTCCTGATTAACTCAGTACATCACTTGCCAGCGCTCTCTGAATGAGCCTGTGAGCCCAATTAGCAGCAGATGCAGCACTAACACTCCTCACCTGCTGTGCTTACCAGTCTTCAGATCAGGAAGGGAAGGGAATATATCAAAGACTTGCGAAGGGAAGGAAGCTTAGAAAAAGCTCAGAAAGGATGAGGGAAATAGATGTCTGCAACAGTTCCTCAGGCAAGGAAGCAGAGCCCTGTACAAAAGGGAAAACATATGGGCCAAGGGAAAACACTGCTGCAGATCATGAAAAATATCTGAAGGGCTGCTGGAGAGTCCTGGGAGCATGGTGCAGGGTGTAGCCAGGAGTGCTGCTGGGGCTCGGGGGACCTTTGCTTTGCCTGAACCCCGGGGAGCTCTGCCACATGCAGAGCCTCTCTCCACGAGCTCCAGCACATCAGCATAGGAACCTAAGTCATCCTACATTTTCCATGAGTTTTCCTTCACCTGTCAGTTTTTTTAGTGCCCTAAAGAATAAGGAAGGAGCCTCTCAAGCCTACAGCTGCAATACTATTACAACCCAGACAGGAGCCACTTAACTGAAGTTTTGTGAACTCCCGAACTCCACAGCTGCATCTGAGTTTCATTTCTGAGCATCTCTACCAGTGAACTGACTGCTCTTACTCACCAAAGCATCTGTCAGCTTTTGTACCTCAACTGCTGGCACTGGTTTTGTAACAACTGGAAAAAAGAACATCACATGCCAGTTTGGATTTTTGGTCAGAGGAGCAGAGAGCCTGCCTCTGGGAAAGGTCCAAAAATTAAGGTTCGAGTAGATGGATGTGAATGCCTGAAGTTTTGACATGTTGGGGAAAATGGATTTAATGCTATATTTATTGCGATAGTTTTCTAGCAACCAGCAGAAGGCAGCCATACGCTCAAGGCCAGAAGCCTAAATCTCTCCAATGTGTTGGGCAAATAGAGCCCGGTGATGACAGATAAATCAGACAACCCAATTTAGCAGTAACTTCTCCATGTCCATCTTTTCTAAACTTCAGCTGTCCCAGCAGTAAAAGGATAATGGATTTCTTTTTTCTTTTTTTTTTTTTAATAGTAAACATATATCTTTTACATATATAGCACATATTTGGTAAACCTTTCTCGCTGTTATCCTCAAGACAGTTGTGGCTGTAGGATATAGATGTAACAGAAATACTCTGAAAGAACAGTCCTACTCAAGGTTTAGTCAAACAGCCCATCTAAGGATCCCACACTTGTACAATTTTACTGCTCTCTAGGTATTAAACTAGTGGCCTCCAGTCACTGCTGACCAGCTCCTAAGTGCTGCCCACATGTCACCCACTGGTCTGACAGCAGTCTCAGTGGAGAGGCATCACCCAGTCTGAGCAAACTGGACTGTGCAACAGAGAAAAGCTTCCTGCAGTTACTGACAACAATTTCCATAGAAAGTCTTCTGGTTTCCAAAATATACCACAAATGGCCAATGTTTCCAAGGAATGCTCCCAACAGACACATAGTGAAGGAGATGGTTTTGTTTTCTATGGATGCGTTCTCTTATATTTGAATCGGGAATGATGGTGCATTTTCAGAGAGAGGAGATTAATGTCTCGGTCACTGGGCTTTACAACTGTATTTGCTTTTCAGACATTTATTCCACATCTTCAGCATGTGAAACTACTGCTGCAGGTTGACAAAGAAAGCTGTCAGAGATGACCATGCCACCTGGGTGAGATACTCTAAACCACATCTGAATTTCACCCTGGCAGGTCTGGTACACAGATCAGAGGCAGGAATACAGATGTAAAAGAGCATAAGGAAACAAAGAGTGGAAGAGATTTTTTTGGCCAACACAACAAAGACATTTTTAAATTACTTTCTAATCTAGCCTTTCAAAGCAGAAAGAAGAATGAAATCATGCAAGAATTCTAATTTAAACTGAAAGGTGAAAAGAAAAACCTGTCCTTAATACTGAAAATAAAGGAGAAGAGCTGATGCAGCACCCTGCTCTTCAGTTCTCTAGAGGACAAGTAACAGTGTACAGCAGGTCCAGTCTAAAGTCTACCACAGGATGTCCTGGCTGTTCCAGGAGCCTCAAGACCTGGCATGCCCATGAGGGCTCCTCCTTTTTGTAGAGGACAATGGTGTACTTTGGTTTCAAGTATTTATGTTCTTCCAAATTATTGGGATAAATTTAGCAGCTAGTAGCATGGAAGAAGGGACAGAGAGTGGACATCTGAAGGCACGTCTAGACTGCATGTGTAAGACAGCTGCTGCCTGTCATTGTACAGAACTCATGTGATCTTACATTTCTTGGCATACCTGTCACGACCTGAAGAGTTTGACATTTTTAAAATCCCCTTGACCAAGTACCATTTCATTTTAATGGCACGAGAACATGCATGAGCATCTGTGAAATGAATTCCACCCAGCTGAGCAGATAATATCATTGTTCCATGCCTCCAACCTAGACCATTAGCTTCAGCTACAATTTCAAAAGACCTAAGTAGGCCATCAAGCTTGCTTAGAGTCCAAACTAACCTGCTCTCCTTGCTCTTGGACATGCTGGTACATTTTTCTTGACCCACTATCATGATTGCATGATTCAATATAATCTGTTACTACCTGGCATGTGTGAGTCTAAGGAGCAGATACTGCAAGAATGGATTTCAAAGATCTGACATTCAGATTGTGCCAAGTATGCTCCTACAGGCACATTCTCTAAGACAGTGAACATTTAGATTAAGTTCTAGACTTAAAACTAATTGAGATTAGTCTTCTCATTTTAAGACAAGCTATCAAAATGGTCCAGACTAGTAATATACAAAGCATTCTGAGTTCAAAGGAATTTGGGTCATGAAATTCTGAGGAGCAAAATTTTCTTTCACAGGGCCTACTCCTCATTGCTTTTGATTTAAAAGCACAGAAGTGCTTTCAGTGTGTTCCCAAAATGGTGTTTTCAGATGTGATCCTCCCCTTCCCTCCCCTGCTTTTGCAGAGGGTAAAGGTGCTGCCCTCGTGGCTATCCAGCACTCACCACCACCAAGGTTAGCTCCTACCTAGTCAAATGCCTGTATCCTGACCTTCCCAGTAGAGACAGAGACTTAACGGACAAAAACCATAGATCAACCCCCTCTTTTGGTGAGTAACCTCATTCCTCATCTCACAGGGATTGTAACATGCAGGTTTTACCCCTAAGTAAAACCATCTCTCCTGGACAACAGTGGGCAGCTCTCACTGAGTCAACATCTCAAATTCTTAAGGATTCACTTCATTGTGTCTAGATGTATGAACACGGATGACTTCCAGTGGAACATGTCCCTGGCATGGCACGGGGGGGGGCTGGAACTAGAGGATCTTTAAGGCTCCTTTCAATCCAAACCATTCCATGACTTTATGACTGAGGCAGCTGGCAGAAATGTCACAGCCACCAGCCTCAGCCAGCAACACCAGTACAAAAAACAGGGCAGCAGTAAGGCTCATCTAATATCAAATTAAACCCTGGTCATGGTGGATCACAATTCTCTGTTCTTCACTGTGGCGACTGCCAGCAGGATTGGGTTGTTGACTGCTCTGTTAGCATGAATTGTGACACTACTGGAGAAAATCAAAATATGAAAATATTATATTCATATTTTTCTATCCCTATAAAAGAGTTAATATATTATAAAGTGCAAATAAATAATAAAGACACAAAGCCAAGCACATCCAAAAATATACAGCTGAATATATCTGAGCTGAGAATTTATAGCTGCAACTTGGGATTTTAGACGTAACTTGGGCTTTTCTGTTCATCATTCCTCATGTGGGAAATAAAAAAAAAAAAGAATGAGCTCTAAAGTGGACTGCTAGAACATGGAGAAAAAAATGAACTGTACGATCCATTTGCACTTGGCTTGTTGATTGTTGTTTTTTTAATCAGAGAGGGAAAAAGACCCAATTACGGTTCTGAAATGAAAGATTCACTCTGGATAGTCACTGACACTTGTCAGACTGCACTTTATAGCTTTTCTTCATGACCACCAGCACAATAAGCACCCACTGTTTGACTTTCAGTTAAAACATTTTGAAAAATTAAGTACATGGAAACAGTCTGCACAGAGTATGTTCCTGATAGTCCCTAAATGTCCTCCAATGTTATTCAAAGCAAAATATTTGTTCCAAGATGTGTAAAAAAGGGGAAAATTTGATGTGATGCTACTTCAGATTAAAACCAAGCAATTTCATTTTATGCTTTATATGCTCTCCAGTCCCACTAAGTATAATTATAGACTTCTGTCTACTTACAAATCTCTCTGTACAATGGAAAAAGCAATAAACACAGGTTCTGCCAGCAATCAGATAACACTTATCGTAAACAATAGCTTTTACGATCTGTTTGAAATGGGTTCAGCTGCTACAACTTAAGATTTGGTTATTTTTGTTTTCTTGTTGGATTTGCAGCAGGTGGTAAGGACATGATAGAAGTGTTTAGCCACAAGAGATTTCAAAAAGGGACTAGTATTGCATTGCATATGAAATATGACAGAGATTTATTTTACAAAATCAGTTTTCCATCTCCCAGGGGCCTCTAACTAGTTTGTAGAAGGTACTTCTGGAACTTTGTTCTTCTTGGCTCTCAGGTCTACCAGCACCACATACAGCCTGATGCCACACAAAGGGTGACCCACATTCAGACGTGACTCCTTATCAGTTCTGCGTGCCAGTTTCTTATGCAAGAGGGAAACTGTACAATGTCCTGAAGTAAACATTAACTGCTGATAGGGGCCAGCAAAGATGGATCAAATTTCCTGCAATTTGGAGAAGTGTGATTTACTGTAGCTCTGGAAAGCTGGGAAAGAGCCCTCAGAAGTCTGCATGTCTTGCTCTGAGCAAATACTGCACCATGAAAACGCTACACATCACGACTGTGTGAGTGTAATATCACAACAGTGATCTCAGGTGAGATCAGTCAGCAAGAGAGGGACATATCTGCAAAGAGGACACAGACCTAAAAAGAACCTCAAAGGCTGGCTGGGACAGGGTAGCCCCCTACATGGATCCTACCTCTTCAGAGATGCAATGGTTCTACCTTGCACCCCACAGATATGTTCTCTTACTCTTACTCTCCCAACAGCCCCAAAAGTGTCCCACATGGGACACAAAAATGCTTTACACACTCTCCAAATGAAAAACTGCTTTCTGTCCCATTTTCTCAGTCTCAGGGAGAGCAGATCCAATAGGTCCATTGACAATTTCTGTGAAGACAAGGGAAGTTAGCACCAATATCAGTGGTTAAGGATTCAACACTGATGAAGCCACAAAAAACTACTGCAATCTCTCTCCCTCCAAGTACTTTGAGTTTCACGATACTTATGGTTTGTACTTAGTTTATTTTTCTAAAGCAGATTAGCAAGAAAATGGAAGTCTAACAGAACATTAAGGTCAAGAATTTAAATGAAGTAGTTAGGAAAAACAAGTCTGTAATTCTCCTAACCACTCTACGTCAACCATCTTGCACATATTTAGAAATTAGTGTTGTTGTAGAGGCTGGGGAATTTATGTTGCAGTATACCTGTAATAGGAGAGTCGCATTTATTGCAGGAACTTTTAATTTCCTAACTTGTACATAAAATTCCCAATAAAGCTTCATGCTAACTGTCTTTTGGTTGTGGCGTTTGTTTTTTTTTTTAAACTGTTATTTCCCATGCTTTTAAAATAAATGAATGAAGCAGTGCTTGAATACTGAAATAAATGCAGATAACTTTTGCCAATTTTTACATACAATTTACAGACTAAATGTTCACATCTATACCCTTCAAATCAATTACTGAAATAACCACAGTTAGCATGCAGAATCCAACAGTACATGTAATTGGAGCCTTGCATATTTACATTTAGAGAAGCCTTATGAATGTGTGACTAGAACTTCAAGAAGTTCCAGAATTACTTCAGACAGCTCAAAAAGACACAACACATTTAAGGTTCAGGGTGGGAGAAGGGGACTTGGAAATCCTAAAAGCCCCACCCAGAGAGAACTGGTTCATGTTGTGTTAGCCCTCCTCCCCACCCTTCCCAAAACCCCTCCTCAGAATCATGACTAATACAGTTTCATTTGAATTTTTTTTTCTGTAACTGAGTTAATAAAATCTGTGGGCCAAGAACACAGCAGCAGCTGCTCCAGCCAAGATGCCACCTACGCTTGCTTGAGAAGCGCTTGGTGTCTTTAGTGACCACAGCTTTGACTTGAGTTTTTCCCACCCAAGTTGAACATTTACACTTTTTTCATTATATACTTAACAAGGCATTTCTACCCTGATTAGAAGTTTTTGAACCTCCTGCAAATAGACAGTAAAATTCAGTTAAAAATGCTCTTTTTCTAACAACTCAGTGAGCGGGCTTTCTTCATTAAGACATCAAACACAAATATCTAGCAGAAACCATTTCACCCTCATTCGTACGGGTAAAGGGAGAGAAAGCCCTACAGTTCCCCCCATCCACATCTGCCTTCGGGTCAGCATCCCTGCCAGTACAGAATCCTCACTCCCACACACTCCTTTCTTAAGTTCACATTTGCTTCAGGGAGGAAAAGATGTATCGAAAGAGGGATCCAGGACAAACACAAGACCTCATAGCTGACATAACCCAGCAAATATCTTCAAAGCTTTGTCCTTCCAAAACTAGGACTAAGGTACAAAACTATTTAAAAGCTATTCTTCTTCTGCCCAAATTTGCAAGCTAGTCCAAACAGTGAGAGCACAATGACACTCTCATCTCCTGCAAGAAGACATTTCAGAAATGGAGGTTAGCAAGTGACAAACATTTCTATTTTGCAGCCTCGAGATGCAGAGCAGATTCCAAATACCACTGAACATTGCCCCACTTGTTCATAGTTCAGCCCAGCTTCAACAGAGGCTCTACCTTTGAAATGACTGCTACGACTCATCCTACTTTCCCAGACCAAGGTTTAAAACTCCCAAAATAGCTGTAGCGAATGTGCTTGGTACAGACGTGGGGAAGGGCAATCTGGGTCGTCTTCTCCTCACAGAACAATGCTGAAGTCTGGCCAGACTCCAGGAATGCACATTTCCCTGCAGATGGCTACAGCAACATTTAACAGTAGGAACCATAAAAGACTTCCACTTCTAATTATGTATATTATGATTTTTTTTAAGAGGGTGGGCGTCTTCCCTCTACCTTTTTTTTTTTTTTAAATCCTATTTAATGGTAGTCACCACATGCTCAGATTTCCCCTTTTAGAATTTATCCAGCTTTAAGACACCTCAGGCCAAAAAATTTTATCTGTTCACTGTATTAGAGTCCGGTACACTTCAGAGCAGACAGAATACTGCCACAGTACTATGAAAATCAAACCCACATGCTAAGGAAAACAGTAATGCAATGCAATGAGTGCCAGTCCACAGTCATTCAGCTTTAAGTGTCACTCCCACGTTTATCATATGAATAGATGAAGATTCCCTCAAAGCAACAGAATCTTAATTCTCTCCCCAGATTCAAATGTATGCATTGAGGAAACACTTCAAACATCAATATCTTTTCCTCCTAAGGCACACTTCTTGTCTGTAATTAGTTTCCATTGGTCAAGTGGGTTTGCTTCTATATATTGGGCTATAGGAATGTTTTAAGTGATGCTTTATGATTCATCCTACTCTGTCTAATATGATTTTTTTCCCTGTTAACCCAGAATAAGAAGAAATGAAGAGAAAAAGGAGAGAAGGGGAAAAAAAGATCGCCTGCAATCATATTGTTACACTGTGCACAGTTTATGGCTGGCTCACATCCAGTTTGTGGCTGTGATAAGAAATGTGTAATCCTATTATACGGAGAGGAATCAGAATGTACAAATAGGTCCTGGAAATAGGAACTTCTCCTGTAAGATTATTCTTCTCTCCATAATAGTTCGGCAAGTAGGTGTAGATGGGAGCTCTTTGCTCCTCTTCCCACTGCTACTGGAAAGCCAACTGTCGAAACAATTCTCAGCACAGGAGCTTGGATTTTTGCAGAAGACAAAAAGAAGTGGTTCTGTGCATTTGTGTACAACAGCAACGTTAATTAGAACATGGGCTCCAAGCCCTCACAGGCTGGCAGGAGTGTATCCCATCACATCAAGGGAGCCCAGCTTACTCTGACTCTGCCACGTCCTGTGAAGCTGCCAAATCCTGCTCATTCTGCAGTTTTTAAGAAACATTAACTGCTTATCAGTGACAAAAACTGGTTCTCGTGGCATTTTGCATTGCTGCTCCCTTAAAAAGACACACAGAAACCAATCCCCAGGCACAGGGCTATTGGGCTGCTAGAAGTATATTCCTGCACTGGAAGAAGGAAACCAAGTACCACCTGTGCAAGTCAGGATCCCCCTGGAGTTAAATTCCTGAATAATTCCAGCCCAATTATCTATTTTTCTAATTTCCTTTGTATGACAATACTGCAATACTGTGGCTGGGATTCAAAAAGAGGGTTATGCATTCCCCAGTGTGCCCCACAGGCATAAGTGCTTTGGACTTAGGTCAGACAAATTAAAATACAGGACAGTGCTCTCCTCAAAGACTCTCTTCACAAGGACCCTTGCAGCAGGGAGATGTTGATATCCATGCCAGAAACAGCTGTGACCCCAAGGGAACCAGGTGAGTAATTAACCTTACTCCTGTCTGACCAAAAAATACATTTTCAGAAATAAGGGCTTTTGAAATGCAAAACATTAAGAAAGAAGGGCCTTTTCCTAGGAAAATGAATAAATAAAACAACCCCCCTCCAAGTATGTCATGTAGGAGTAAAGGACAAGTGATAGGACAAGAGGTCTCAAGTTGCACTAGGAGAGGTTTAGATTGGATATTAAGAGAAAACTCTTCACTGAAAGGGTGGTCAAGCATTGGAACAGGGTGTCCAGGGAAGTGACAGAATCACAATCCCTGGAAGCATTCAATAAACATCTAGATGTGGCACATAGGGACATAGGTCAGTGATGAACATGGCTGTGCTGGATTAATGGTTGGACTCAGGGATCTCAGAGGTCTTTTCCAACCTCAGCAATTTTATGACATGGTCATAGGGTTGCAAAGTAAATACAAGCACAATAAATCAGCTGAAGCAGCAGCAGGGTACACCAGCTTATTATGAACCCCATCAGACTGTGGGTAGAGTATTACAAGCTTCTGAACAAGCTGGTTTGGTATATTTGAAGATACCAAGCTAGACTGGGTGTATTTGCATGACACTGCAACTCCCTCTGTGACTGCAACATCAACATACTCAGTAAGTACCAACAAAATGCCTTTAGCATCCTGTTTTCCAACTTGCTGCAGCAGCAGTGCTCACAGGTAGAAAATGTAATTCTCTTCTGGGTAAAAAAAGGAATCTGAGATGAGAAAGAAAATACATAGTTGTATGAAAATCAAGATACTCCACAGTTACAGGCATAAAGGACAGTGACTAAATGGTGTCCTAGGTCAAGGGAGCACACATCCATTTCCATTAAGGATGCAGGAGGATACAGGTGTAAACCAGAATTTAAGCATTTTTAATAAGCAAGGTATGTTGATTTTTTAACCTTAAATAGTACTCTCTCAGTAAGATCACAAAATTTTGGATTTTTTCAGCCACTCCATGAACAAAGCATCAGGCCATGCAGACACTGAGGGCAGCCTCAGGCTGACTGGATATGAGAGGCCTGCCAACCTCAGTGGTTCTGTCAATCTCTGATAATTAAATAATATTTATTCCTTGGAGAAAAAAAAAGGTTGAATGTCACAAATTCTAAGTGTAAAATAGCAGTGAAGGAATCAGATCTAAATGATTCTGTTGAGTTAAAGTGGGCAATAATGCATATGTTGAAACCCAATTAGCAAAGAAGCTCACCCAGATGTCATTAAAGTGCCTTTTGCACCAAACTACCTTCACCTGATCTGACAAATGGCAAATTACCTGATGTAGCTGGACTCTGTTGCACATTAATTAGAAGAAAACAGCAGAAGAAAGAGATGGAAGGAAACTGTACAAAAGCTGCATAATTTTCCTATTAATATGAAGCTAGTGTATTAATATGAACCTAGCAGTTTGCAAAATCCTTCAGTAAGAGGCAAGTGATGAGTAGTTCAAAGAAGAGAAAGACAACAAAAAAAAAATCAGAAATCAGCCTGTTAAAAAAAATCATGAGACTTATTAAAAGTGAAATACAGATTCTTTATTTCTTCTGTGATTTTTAGGGTGTTGTTTTTTTTTGCTAGCTTCTTCTCACCACAGTTAGTGCTGGCACTGCAGAAGCAGCAGCAGACACTGATGCATATTCACAAAGACACAAATCCTCAGCCATTATTCAGCAAACAAAAGCAATGACGTAGCTGCCCTGTGTGGTAGGGCAGGGCACTTAATCAAAACAGCCCTCATGAAAAAAAGAGCAAATCACAATCATCTCCTGAGGGTCACTCAGGGTTTCCTGCAAAGCACACATGGATATTTGTTAATCCATGTGCCACTTTGGAGGCAGCTCAGGAAGTCCAGGAGGGTGACTGGCAGGTCTGGAGGGATGGACCAGCTGACTCAAGCGGTGACACTGCCCTCCCTGATACCCAGCACTGGGCACCTACTGGGAGAGTGACACACAGCCACAGCCTGGGGGAAAACAATGGCACTGCAGCCTCAAAAAGTCCTGACCATCACCCCCAAATGTTTCAGACTCAAGCTGTCCTCTCCACATCCATGCAACACCATCTCCAGTGCACATCCCTGGTACTGCCATGCACATGGCATTAAATAAAGGGGTGCTGTTTGCAGCTAATGCAGGTCCCTTGGCTCCCTTGCACATTCTCCTTTCAATGAAGGACCTCCTGGAGACCACTATGTAGCAACAAGAGGCACTGTCATGATGACAGAACAAGCTGTCACCTGGGAGGCACATACAGTAGTATTTTTGGATGGGAACCATTGTACTTTGAGGATGTGCTTTCTTTAAAACACTTCCATCCTTGCTTTGGACGTGTAAGGATGATTAAGAGTCATCCTCTGACTTCTGTTTTCTGTGCTGAAATTACATTGCTGTTTTTTGATATCTGGCTGAAGTCTAACTGACGTCGTTATCAAAACAGAGCTATGGAGAAAATGGAATCCACCCTTTTGCAAAATCCTTCAGTGAGGATAAATCACATTGCCTCTACGTTTTTTACACATCAAAATGTACACAGACAGAAACAAACCAGCAGCTGGGGCTCCAGCATAATGCACTTACAAAGCAAGATCCTTCCTTATCTTCTCCATCATTTCCTGACAAACAGGCAGGCAGGTAACTAGGAAATTTTGTCTGAAAATGTCTTGATGATTTGGAAGAAGTTCCTGACACCTTAAATGCTGCTCAGGCTGTGCAAGAACAAACACCCGCTCTGTACAAGCGTACAAGATCACAATACCCCTTTTCCATGTATGTTGGAATGGAAAAGATCATTTACTTAGTTCTTAGTCCATAAAGAAGACGAGAAAAAATAAAGATGTTTGCATAATTACAGGTCATTCAACAAGTCGTGTTACATCAGGAATGCCTAAGGAAAGACAAAAAAGGAATTGCATGCTTTAAAGACAGTACACATGACTTTTCCCTCTTCTTCCATTTGTTCCCTATTTCATTATATATGCTATAAGCATGTATTTTGATATCTGTTTTAAGTGTACAGAAAGGAAAAACGAAGGGAGGACAAAAATGCAGGAAATAAGTAAAGGGTGCCATAAGAAGTGTGAGGTTAGAAGTTAGTAGTGGAGGGAAAAGGAAAAAATTGTATACTGATCTACAAAAAAAGCAACAAAAACATACATGAGCTAAGAAAAATTAGTGATTAACAAGAAGAACTCAGTAATTGACAGCAGATTTCCCACTGACAGTTATGATCTGGACAATTATGGTAGAAACAACCAACTTAATTTCTTCATTTATTCATTTAACAACTAGAAATACAGGAAAAACCTTCAGATGGAAGCAGTTTTTTACAAGATCTCTTTTCTCTGAGAAACAGTAAAAGCAGAGGTCGCCTATTAAAAAGCCTACTCCTGTTCAAACTGCCAATTTGAAGACTTCAGCCCAAGAAAATTCAAGTATGAAGAAATGCCTCCCCACCTCTGCAAGCCCAGCCAAGTCCCCTCATCAGTCTCCAAACCAAACAACGCTGTGCGAGTCTACCCAAAAGAACGCAGCAGTTGCGCTGAAGTCCCTGCGCAGTTTTCATACGGTTCATTGTTTGAGCTAATTTAATTAAAAGAGGGTCCAGATGATGATTATCCTGGCAAAAGGAAACTGCACAGACAATACAATGGCAGACTGCCACGATCACTGTATCTTAGCCCTGAACAGAAAACAGAACTAAAGGAAGAGGATAAAACAAGCCCACCTTGCTAACCTTTAAAGCTGACATATTCCAACCATCCCCACATGCTGGAACAAGACTCAGCTGTTGCCCAGTCTGCTAATTTTTGGCACTCCATTAGGAGCTGTGAACATGACCATGATTAGTCTAAGCAGGAAAATCTACCACCACAGTATGCTGCAATGACAGCTTAGTCACACACACCCTCCATGCCAGGCACTGAAGGTGGCCTTATTCATGGTCCAAACCCTGGTGGGAGCTTCAGGTGGTTTGGGCTCCACTCCCAACACCATCATGCAATTTCCTAGGGAAATGTAGTGCTCGCCTCCACCTACAAGAGCAAGGTCGTACCAAGTTTATAAGGTCTATATAAATATTTAAATATAATAAAATGATAACATTTTAAGGAATATATAAAGAGCTCAGAGCTTGAAGTTTCGCTGTCTACAGAGCTCCAATCAAATCAAAAGCAGTGAGCCTTCCATGGAAACCTTTCCAAAAGCCATTCTTGGATTAGAAATATTTCTTAAAACTCTGTAGGGACATAAATCAGTGCTGCTGATCTGCACACTCTCATAGTTCAAAGTCTAGTAGTACCAAACTGAATTTCACTGGCTGAGAATAACTATTTCCATGAGCAGACATTTCTAAATTAGGGATGCTTTTAGATTTTTATAATGACTGGAAGATATTTTTGCATGCAATTTCAATTCTCATTTACACACTCCCAACCCAATTTTTTTCCTGTTAATGTTGTACAAGAATATAAAAAGAAAAGGATTAAACAAACAAATTCAGCCTCTGCCCAGCAGATGTATTTTTTTTAATAGAAAAGCAAAAATGTAAGGAAAAAAGGTCAAATTATTTGATCAATGCCAAAAAGCAAGCTAGTGGGAAACAGAGTGAAGCTGAGCACGATTTCAGCTGTAGATTTCAGAGTTTGAGACCAGCATCTTACCTGATAGACCTCCTCTTGGCTCTTGGGTGTCTAAATGCATACTCCAGCCTTACAAATAAATAAACCTTCCTAAACCAGAATGAAGACACTTTTGTTTAATGCTTGAGAGGAAACTAGCTGCTACAGTGAGAAGAGGTTCAAACCTTTTCTTCTCCAACAGGCTTTGGGATACCACATAAATGATAGGAAAGCCAGAGATTTCAGTAAAGCAGCAGCTGATCACAGACCACTGCCCCCAGATTAGGTTTTACAGGAGGTACATTGAGCAACTCCAACATGACTGTTTTGGAGGAGAGCTACTCTAATCACTGACAGAGCCTAAGCCACACTGCAGGATGAAGTAGAAGGAATGTGCTTTAAAGCTGTAACAGAAGTACAGTCCTTTCAGATTGGTGTAGTCATCCTGTCTGCTTGTCTCAGGTTAGAGGTACACAACATCTTCACTTCCAGCCATTCCCCACTCCCAGTTTCAAGTGCTTTCTGCACTAACTCACACACCATGGGCAGCTGCTGAAGCTGCTACACCACCAGGCAATTGTGAGTGATGGGAAGAGTGTCCTGCAGACACACCCTTTCCCCAGCACACCTTTCAAACAGCAAGAAGTTTGAGACTTTTCTAGCTCTGACAATTCTTTGACAGAGTGATAAAACCCCATCCACACAGCCAAGGATCTGCCCTCAGCCAGCAGTAATTAAAATTAATCATTCACAATTATTTTCATGGGTATGTTCAGAAAGAGACATGGCCACTCGCTGACTCCTCAAAGCTGACAGACCTTGAAATAGGCTGTGGTCAGGTACAGCATGTCCCTGGGGTTTCAAGCAGTTAAAAACATGCTTTGCATATAGATTCACCCTTCCACCCTTAGTGCTGACAGCCAGAGCCACCCCTGTCCTCCAACCCAACACCTGAGCTGGCATCAGTGAGAGGGATTGGTAAGAAAAGAGATTTTTCAAGTAAGTACTGCTATGCCATCATTATTGCTGCCCTGCTTCAGTGTCTTCTGAACTCAAGATTCTTCCCATTTTCCACACATTTGTATTATGTTTTTATTCACTATCTTCCTCCCTTTCAGCTTCACTGGTCACTGCTTATGCTATTCTAAGGTAGAGAGGTTTGTAAGGTACAGAGTAGCCTGAAGGTTATCAGTTTCCATGCCTCAAAAGCTACTGAAAAAATTAGAGGTAAAAGAATTAATGAAATTCAACATAAGGCATTAGGACTGTCACTTTCTGGAACACTATTTACTTATATAAGCAAGTTTTATGGGACTGAACATTTACTATTCATGATAGCAGCCTTGATCAATTCTGCTCCTTTGAAACTTACTGCAGAAACATAAAAGCATCTGTCTTATGTATATAAACCCAAAACGTGTAAGCAGTAAGACCAAGATTGTACCCAGTACAAGGAGGAAGCAGCCTCACACTTAACAGACTGCAGATCCCTCGGTATCAACCTGCATAGGGCACCTTCCTTCCCAGCATCTGGAATACTGATTTTTACAATACCTACTGGAAAAAAAGGTTTTCGGCAGATACAGAGAAGGAGGAGCAGGGTAATGGGATTGTCTGCTTCCCACCACATGTGTTCTGTAGTTGGAGCTCAAAGCTGAATTAAAAAAAGAGATGGTGGAAGATCCAACTTCTTACATAAATCAGCTCGGTATGGCTTTCAGTCAGAAGACTTGAAAGGAACAGATATTCTGCCTTTGCTAAAATAGAAAATTGTCAGATAAATATGCTTTCCTTTTTAACTAGAGTGGTTTTTGTAAGTAGGTATAATGTGCAGGAAACGAGCACTGACTGGAGAGTGAAGAGTTATGCAGGCAAGGCTCAGGAAATGTCTCTCTTTGGGAAATTATAAAAGGAAGTAAACAGAGTAGAACAACAGCAGCACTCAAGCTCAAGCATCTCTCTGGCCATCAGCAACACTACAGCAAGTCTGCAAACACCACCCCTGACTTCTATCTTTTATGCAGGGCACCAGCTTAATTTTTCATATATTGTTTATTTACCCCATGCTTCTCTTGTGTTGTTCACCCCAATTTTTAATCATCACAGTTTCTTAATTCACAATAGAGCCTCCTTAAGCCACTTTCTCACTGAAGATGGCATTCAAGGCATAAGGACCCTAAAATTTAGGGCTACCCCCTCAACCTCTCCTTTCTCCACCAAGAGCCCTGCACTTGCACTTGTAACTTGAGACACAGTATGAATATTGCCAACTCCAAGATCTCACTTCATCCCCTCCTTCCACAGCCATGAGTATTTGCAGCTCACAAGAGCAGCAGGGATCAATGTCTCCTGCCAGGCTGCCAGGGAAAGCCCAGCCAGCATCCCACCTTCTCCCTTGCCAAGGCATTTGACTAAAAAGCCTAATTTTGACTTGTGCACTTTGGATGTTTATATATTTTTGCCCCACCTCACAAAATTTTGAAATTATCTGGGAGAAGGAACTCAAAGGTGTGAAGCAGAGAAATAATTAAAAAGGGTGGGAGCCTGATTTCATCATATATTACAAGCACTTATCCCTTTGGAAGGTCAAGACTAAATTAATCACAGCTAAAATATTTTACAAGCTTGTACAAACTCAACAGAGACCTTGAGTGAACTCTAGAATGTGGGGAAAAAGAAAAACAGAGAAAGTGGAGAGGGAAGTGTTAGAAGAAGCACAAAGAGCCCCAAAACAACCTTGGGAAACCAGAAATAGCACCATAGAATGGTTTGGGGGTTGCAAGGGACCTTAAAAGATCACCTATTTCAGCCCCTCTCCCATGGGGGACACCTTCCACTAGACGAGGATGCTCAGGGCCCCACCCAGCCTGCCCCTGAGCACTTCCAGGGAAGGGTCAGCCAGAATTCTCTTGAGGAAACAGGCAGAGCAGGGAGAGCAGTTGGGCAGGCACACAGGTACAGGGGCAAGATGCAGCTACTTGAAATTTCCTGGCTGTTCAAGAGATAAAGAAGACATCCTAGAGGAGCAGGCATGGACTCGCTCTCCCCCCAGAGATGTGGAGCAGCTCTGTCTGAGCAGAGATGAAAGCCCTGTATCCTCTTCCAGCAGCCAGACAATCTCACTAGTAATGGATTAAAGTGATTTAAGTAACTATACATTTAATAAGGTGAAAAGGGCAATGACAGTTACATTTTGATTGTTTTGAACTACATATTGCTTTGCAATTCTGTTCCTGTTTTAAATACAAAAGTAGCACTTTTTGCCAGAGCTGACATGGAATCAGTATATAAGCAAGGCAAAGAACACAGAGAGAAGTACCATCTTTTATTAGTCCATTGACAGGGAAACAGATGAGCTTTCAGACACCAGGACCAGCAGACAGGAGATTTTCAGAGAAAGGACTACTGCTCTTTAAATACATAAACATAAATGGACATGTTTATATATACACATATATAAAAATCTTCCTACCTTGCTTTAAAATCCAAAATGCTTTCTCAGAGCTGCCAATAACAAATAAAGCTCAAATTTCCTTTAGTTGGAGAAAGAAAATCACAGCTAAGAAAAACAGACCATGGAAGACCCCAGCAGCAGCAGAAGATGCCATTAGCTATTACCTACTATGATTATGGAAAAATGCTATTTTTTATTCTGCAGCCTCTCTTTGGCATTTTTTTTATCCAAATTGAAAATAATTCCAGGATTTAAGTAAATAGGGTCATCTGAGAGTTGCATGCTCCTGGATAAACCTCCCTGACCCCTCCCATGGGGAAAAAAAAAATCCAAGCAGCAACAAAGAGAAGTTTTCAGTTTTCTGATGTTCTCTTCCCCCTTTCCTAATGTAAATTCAGAGCAATTCTTGTAGAGACTGTAAACACCCACACAACTTTCCAGGTGGGGAAAAGGTAAAAACCCTCACACCAGTAAATCTACAACAGCAATTTCTTTACCCTTTCTTCGAGAAGTCACTGGATATAAAATCTGTTGCTGCCTCACGGACAAATACACACAGAGCCTTTGGCACAAGAGAGAGATGTTTCAGGGCAGTGTGAGGATTTGATGGCTGTCTTAGCTTTCCTTGCACACTGAGCAGTCTGCATAGCCTAACAGCATTAGCTTACTAACAGATATATTAATAGGTGTGGGGGGAGGGAAAGGAAGAGGGAAAAAAGCCACTAAAACACATTCCACCTACACATCTCACTACTAATCATAAACTCAGGTAGAAAGCAAATTGCTTCTCCAGGACCAGGAGAAGAAGAAAAGAACAATAAGACTGAAGGAGGGAAAAGCACCTATTTTCATCTTTTTCTGGAAATATACCAATTGCTGTATTTATCAATTCACGATAAGGAATGATAAAGTAAAAAGAAGAGAAAAAAAAAACAACCATCACACCAAAAAAAAAATTAAAAAAAAAAACAACTGAAGAACTGCCACAACATCTTTCAGTTAGTAATTTCAGAGTGATAAATATAATGTTGGCCTCAGACTGCAAGAAGGATTAGATTTAGCTGTAAAACAAGTAGTGCAGTTAACAGTTGCTGTTGGGTCTGGTGTTAGGATTAGAAAGCACTGCTAATCACAAGAAATGTAAAAAGATTAAGAGGTGATGGTTGCCAGTAAGGTTTTAAAAGCATGTAAGTGCTGGAATTCATTTTGGGATTAAAATTCCTCAAGTGGAAAAAAAAAAAAAAAAGAAGAAGAAAAGTGAAGGCTAGATCATAAACAGCAGCCAGTTCCACCTGCACTGCCCACAACCCTTTCCCCAAGCATTAGGAGAGTTAATTGTGGAAAAGAGAAATGTATGCCATGGCTTATACTGAATGATCCTAGGGTAGCTTTAGTGAGGAGAAGCAAGTATTTCTACTCTGGTATCTGTGAATAACCTATGGCAATCTAAAACCTGTTTGAGTTAGGAGATTTTGCTTATCAAAATCTTGCCTGGACAGTGGAGTCGCAACTTTTAAAGGCACTGTAACAGAAATGATGACGGCATTTTGTATCTGCATCCTTTCAGTAGGAAGGATAAGACAACATGCTGATCTCATAGTTTGCTTCCAGCTTGTGTAGATTCACCTCAAAGACCAGTTTATGTTCTTAGTTACCAAGGATAAGCAAAGGTCCCCATACAAATCAATTTGGAGTGTGCAAAAGAGAACTCCCCAAAAAAACAAACAAACAAAACACAAAAAAACCCCAAACAAACAAAACAAAACCAAAACAAACAAACAAACAAAAAAATTCAACTCAGAAAAGAGAAAAAAAATAGCTTGCAAAGACCTCTAAGTAAACACTAACTTTCAATAAAAAATTTGAATTTTGGACGAAAAGTTTTACTAAAAAAGCCTTTTAAACAGTGCAGACCACAGAATCTTGGTCAGATTCCCTTATGACAGAGTGGTCTCCATCAGCATCAAAGTTCATTGCTGGCACCCTTGGCCACCCCCACCCCAAACTGCACAGTCAGAGTACAACACCTCGAGGAGAACACAGACATCTGCAAAGCCCACCAGGTTCCCAACAGGCCTGATGGACAGCCAAAAGCTGGTTAGTGCTGAGGCCACCTAAAACTTGTCTCTGTCCCACAGTGTCCCACATTGATCCAACGATTCAGAGTAAAATTTAAGTTCTACCAGGACATTTTGTGAGCACTGCCTCTGGACAAATGCATTTCTCCCTGTGCCTCCAAGGGGCTCAGATGCTGATTCACATCAGCCTCTTTTCAGTCATTACTTTACCCTCTGTAAATCTGGACCTTGCTATTCCAAGGGTTGGGGAGCAATATGAAGTAAGATCACTTCATCATTTTCCACACACCTTTCAGTTAAGTGTTCCTGGTGCACCTTCCTGGATTTTCAGACTAAGTCTGCTTTTCCCTTCTGTTGCCCCAAAATGAACATTTTTTCCAGATGCCGGCAGCAGCAGCAGAAATAACCATCTTCCAAGAGTTATAAAACAGTTGTATTAAATAATAGAGGTGAAAGCACTGTGCATGATTTCTGCAGAAGTCTTTTCAGTAGAACAGATAAATTTATTCACTGCATTATGGAACAGTTTGAGAAAACAAGATCATACAATGTACACTGCCTCTATTTAAATTGTTTCATTTCTATTCATGAGTGCTCTGATTAGATACACTGAAAATATCATCAGTAAGAAATAAATAATTCTGCCAAATTAATAGTTGTTGATTTCTTTTACCTGAAAATGTAAGTAGCATCTCATTCACACTAGACAAAGCTTCTATAATTTGTGTCTATCGATCTTGTTGGTTCAAGTCCACACAGCACACAGAGACAGGTGTGCATCTACATTTTCTTAGTATCAAGCAACTTCAATAAAATTGTGAATTCTTTCATGAGTGGAGAAGGGCTAATATGCACTTTGCATGGAGAGGCTTAGTAGACAACTAGAGTTTTTTTTCTTCTAGCTGTTTTCCCCAAATAGAGGGTTGAGAGAAATAAATTGCTTTAAATGCAGAAAATTGTTTAGAAATGGTATTTTAGGGAATACAGGTGAATTTTCTGTATCACACAAAATTACTCCAAGCTCAGCAAACGCTCTTTAATTAGAAACACCTTTAGAAAGGAAGAAGCCAGAAGTAACCCTCACTAACATTTTAACATTAAGGCAGCTACTAACCAACCCCAAACCAGCTTCTCCAGGACCTCCCTCCCCACAAAGTATTTTCCTGGAGAAGCATGAAAAGGGGTGGATTTGTGCAAATGGAGCAGAACGCATTATTTAGCAGAAAGATCTGACTAATTTTTCTTTAGGAAAAAGCAGACTAAAAACATAAGAGTTAATATTTTGTTTTAGACATCGTAGAATGATGAATGCCAAATGTCCACTCAGCTTATGAACATCTGAGAAAAAACCCTCCACATTTTGAAAAATTTATCCAGTTTCAGTCAACAATGAATTTGTCTTCTAAGAATCAAATATAATTGCTGTAACATTTCAAAAAAATTTAAATGCACAGCTCAGTACCTTAAGAGCAGCCTGTTTGCACAGCAGCCAAGTGATACACCTCAGAGAGCTACTGTTAGCTACTGCAGGGAAGATAAATCAAGAAAATGCTGAGTTGAGGTGCAATTTGACAGTTATTAGCAGAACAGGAGTAATTTGATGAGGGAAAAAAATCTGACAAAATCTCAGTTCACAGCAACAGATTTTGGAAGCCTATTTGCACATAAATTGGAAAAAATAATTCTTGCATTAGAAACTGATGAAGATGAAACAATATACCCTAAATCCTAACATATTTGAAATTATTTTCTTTGATTCAAAGCCGATAATCCTGTAACAGGCAGTAACTACAGAGGGGCTTTAATAGACTTGCTCTGCATGTTAAAGAGACTGCACAGCCTGATCTTGATCTGGGGCCATTCAACTATCAGAATAACTGGATTTACTGCCATTCGCACCTTTGTTTTTGCCATTTGAAAGCATCTACAGCGCGCAAAACACTGGGCTGTGTTTTAAGCATTAGCAGCATAAATATCCCCTGGTGTACCGTATGCTTCACCACTTCTGCCTTCCCGTAAATCAAGCACACAGCCAATCATCTTTTTGATGTTGGACTCTAATGGCAACTCTATTATTCAAAGTCAGGCTGTACAGAGCCATGTCTCACGGGGACATGAAGCAGCTCAGGAGTGGGTTTATGAGTGAACAAGGGAAGATTCAAATCTGGCCACGATCTTCCCACTACAACCCCACTACCACCTCTTCCAATTTATCTGCTTCTTTCAATTTATTACTTCTGTGCAAAAGACTTTTTTTTTAAAAAATGAAACTCCTGTAAGCAGGAAAAACAAATTAGAAAGCCTTTTCTGCTTTTCAAGAACCACCTCTTTGTGTCCCCCTAAATGCTCATTTTAAATGTTTTTGCTCACATACTCGTAAGCAGATAAGCTGTTCTTTACTGCATTACAATTAGATGCATAGATTAAGAGATACCTTTCATGTCATTATATCAAACTCTTCTACAAACATACAAAGGGATTTTAGAGACTGTTGTCTTTTCTGCTTACTACTGAATTCTCACATTCAGCACAAGATGCAGTAAAAGTGAATGATACCTTCCCTGTGTTTACTGTGACCACCAAGAACCATTAAAAAAAACAAATAAAACAACTTAACTATGATTTCAACAGCATGAACTGTTCTCCCATGGGGTTTTTCTTTTTCCTCTCTCCCTCCACTCATCTTTCAGTTCATGAAGATAGGGAACATGAAAACTAAATGGATTTATGTGTAAATAATTCATCTTTTCAGGCACATGAAACTAATACCTGAGTTCATCCAAGGGGCTGGCCAGATGTAGCTGATTCTAGTGGTATTTTAAACAGCATTCTAGCGAGCTAGTCACAAAAGGCTGCAAGGAAATGCTGAACAGCTGTGTTGATCGAGTTGTTTTTAAACAACACGTGTTGAAACTCTACCTATCCTTACTGAACACAGCTGATGGGGACACTTTCCCAGCTGTCCTGAGCTGCCACTGCGTTTTAGAGACTTGTGTCTGCACAGGCTTTGTGAGTGGGGTGAGCTCTGGCACATCTTGGGAAGACGAAGAGAACTACAAAGGCTGAGCATCGTTTTCCTGCCAAGTAGCAGGAAAACATGTGGCAACATAAAGCATCTTTAGGAGCATGAGTCCCACAGGGCAGACATCCACACAAGCTGAGCTGATCCTGTGAGCCAAGTTGCCTTAAACCAAGGTCCCATGGGGACTGGGAAGTGAAGTGATGGTAGTAACTCCACTTCTCTTTAAGCCATGAAGGAAAGTAGAAAGTATTTTGCATATTTTTAAACATCCTAAGTACAAACAATGGATTAATTCTTGCGGGAAGTCCAACAATTAACCTTTACTACGTTTGCATGTCAAGTCTTGTTTCTTGAGCTAAATAAACCATAGCAAACTCCTGCAGATAAAAAGGGTAAAAGAAAATCTAGAGACTTGTGGTTTTGTTTTTACTCTTTTAAAAGCCAAAATCTAAACTGTTCCATTCTGCTTGCTTTAATAACACAAGTGGTCTCTGTCCTGCACACGTCAGAAGAGGAGTCTGCAAAAGGGGACCAGGGAAATGGGTCATGCGCACAACTAAGGTTGATTTATAACAGCTTCTCGTTGTACAAACTGAATTAGAAAAACCTGCAAAGAAATACAATTAAATTTCAGAATATAACAACCATTTTAGTAACAGTGCTTTGCCAGTGTAGGAAACAGTTTCCTAAAGTGAAGAAATCATTTTGCCATGTGGAAACCTTGAGCAGGTTAGCAACCCACTACTGTACTAGAGATTAATTTCTGCAGACAGCTTTGTATCTTCAAATTCACTGAAGTGGAGATTTATTGCAAGAAAAACAGAGAAAAACACTGGAGGGATATGTTGCAAGTGGAGCAGGGCAAAAGGAGAACTAACACAGAAAAGACAATATTCTTGGATTTGCATTGCAACCCTCCCTGATTTATTCCAAGAGAGTTTGTGTTTCCAGTCTAAATTAACACGGCTACTACTGTAACTTATATCACACAGAGATAAGATGTGGTGAAGAGTAAAGTTTTGCAGAATGTTCTCTGGATGAGTTTCCTTAGAAATAGCTCAAAATAACTTTAAGAATTATCATCTTAATGACATGCTTACCCTTGAGGGGAAATTTTGAGCCCTTCAGCAGAAAGCAACCTTACTGCAAGCAGGATTTTAATGGCTCTGAGTTACTGTTTATGCAGTGGAAGCTCTCTTTAAATCAAACATGTTTAAAAGTGTCCTTGTTCTGAAGTCGCCTGTACTGGGCAACTTCCTACCCCATCACAAATTTATACCTTCATGCTTTGCAGAGTAATTATGTCCATAGACCCACATAAGATGTCTGTGAGCAACATGGACTCTTCCACCCAGCTAATCTTCCCAGATTACATAGAAAAATTAAGTGCCTCATAGTCCTTGTGTGTGGAAGCCCCTCTAAACCGAAATGTGCAATATTTTCTGTCTGTAAGGTACGTATAAAACACATGTGTGATGAGGAAATGTACATTAATTGATTATGACAAAGAACCACCACAAAGCAGTCCATCATCACAAAGAAATGCTTACAGTAATCCCTATCAAATTATAGTCCTGACCTTTGGTGATGTGGAAAACAGTATTTATTCCCTACTTCAAAAACTAAGAACACTTGCTGCAATCTCTTGCTTGAAAGTTCAAAACTGAAATTGTTCTCACTCTAGCCCAGCTGACAGCACTAGCTGTGCAGAAGCTCACTTCCAGAAGAAGTGGAATGTAAAAACAAAGTTGCTGTGACCTTAACAATAATCCTGTTTGCATATTACAATACATTTTCCTACTATAACAAGGCAAAGTCCCTTGTGTTCCAGTCAGAAAAAGTCATCTTCCAGTAAAAGCATACTGTGATCAATAACATTTTCTTAATATATTATATTATCTCCCACTGAAACACTTTTTCACTTGGCATTTCAGGCTGCCGAGTAGGGGAAATTCATGACAAAACTAAGATAGTAAATGAGATACTGCAAATTAATTCCATCCAAGAGCAATCTTTTCGTTCGTGAGCAATTTGACAAGCCAGTGTTGTCTGACTTCAGCAGAAGCTTTCTCAGCTTTCAAATACACATGAAACAGAAGAATTTGCTCCACTACCATACCCAACTTCACTTCAGCCAGCATAATTTTGTGTTAAAATACATTAGACTTTCAACAGCCAACTCTGAGACCAGAATTAGTGGGGCATACTTTAAATATTAGTTCAGAAAATACACTGAGAAGTCTGCCACATCAATCTTGTGAAATTCTGTTTTCAAGTTACAGCCCAAAGCATGGCAGGGCACAGGAATTCTGCACTTCATTAGAGGATTTGCCACAAACTCTCCTGCAACCCAGCCCTGAAAAGGCCCAAGTGATCACAATGCCATCTCAATACAGCAAAGTTCAAAGACAGCTTTGTCACAATGGGCATTATAGTAAAGTGCTTCTCTATTTGCACATCTGAACTCTCTTTTGCTATGCTGAGTAGCAGCTTTATTGCCTCCTTGGAGTTACTGTCCTTCTGCAGGCTGAAAGGGTAACCTGGTGGCACACAGCCAGGAGCAGAGCCCATCATGATTTTAGCAATAGCAGTTGTGGATTTACTGAGAGCAACTGGTGCTCAGTGTGGCCCAGGAAGGTGTGATCCCACAAGAAGGCTGGGCTGTGTGCAGGATACTGGGATATTGTCAGTAGGATTACTTACAGGCACCTGATCTCGGCACGATTAGGTGAAGAATCACTGCTCTGTTAATATTTCAGCATAAGGAATAAGGGGCAGGCAGCTGTTGAATATTCATGCTGTAGCAATGCTCTCTGTATGAATTCTCTAGCAGGCACATGTAAAGGCTGCACCATTACCCCAAAGAGTTTACCATCCAAAACCCCAATTAAAGAGATACTTTAGCATGTACCCTATTTTAAGCTCACAGGGCAGGCTCACTGATTAATTGTATTCTTACAGTGAAGGATGTGCTCCATTTTTTTATTAACTCAAGACTCATGTTGAAAACAACATAAAAGGAGTGGGATAAAACAGATGAAAATTTAATTTACATCTGCAAATCCCAACACATCATGAGATCAGAAACATGTAAAGGGCCAAACAACTCATCTACCCAAGAAGTCATTCATAAAAGATAAACATCCTTTTTAAATGTGGAGGAAATTCATGCAGGGAAGATGCAGTACTCAACTATTAAATAATTTCAAGAAGCTTCACGTACATTTCTGAGGAAGAGGAGGAAAAGTTGAGATTGGTGCCATTGATAAGAAGGAGCAAAGATTACATTTTAAGCAAACTAGATGGAAAGGACAAAATAATCAGGATTTTGAAGGACAGGACTACATTTGTGCAGGTTCCTGGTTGTGGGGTTTTGTGTTTTTTAAATTTTTTTTAAAACAAACTAAATTAGGCAGAAAATCTTCATATAAATGAGTACTTATAAAAAAGCCTTTCTAGGTGAATCATTTCTTTTCCGATTAATAAAATCTGCAATCAGAGCAACAACATTCTGATGACTTTTTGCCATTTGCAATTATTGCTCATCCCAGCACCAAAAAGCTCATTATTATTAAAGCTGACAGAAAGAATACTTAAACTGCTTTTATGAAAGAACCTACTTTTTAAAAGAATCAAGTTGCTAAGCTTTCTTTCTACTTCCAAATCTTCTGTGTGAAAAAAAGGCTATCCTAACAACCCCTGTGTGCATCACCTTTGATTTCCAAAATGTAATTTGGATAAAAGTATCCAATTTGTACAGTAACACAATGCATTACAAAATAACACTTCTTAGATTTAAAAGCAGCCTACAAAGAGTATAGAATTAACATAAACCTGTACAAGTACAAACATATATTTTATACCATAAAAATACATATTTTAACCTTTTTTATAGCAGTTTTCTCCTAAGTAACTAAAAAACATTTAAGCTACTGTAGGACTTGTAGCATTCCCGTAAATAAGAGTGCATAATCTCTATTTTAACGGCATGGAAGTTGAGGCACAGCTATTACTAAGACAGCTATGGAAAAGACAGGAACAGGAACCATATCTAACTCCAAGCTCTGTGACTAAATCCATGTCTATTTGACATGTATTATCTATAGTCAGAAATGAACACAGGTATTTTTGTTTTGGCACCTACAGAGATGTTAAGAATGAGTGTTGTCTGTGCCTCACTCCATCCTTGCTCCCTGACATAACAGCACAGTAAAATCAGAGTCCTCTTTCAAAAAAAAAAAAAAAAAAAAAAAAAAAAAAAAAAAAAAAAAAAAAAAAAAAAAAAAAAAAAAAAACAACAAAGCCCCCCAAAAAAAAAAAAAAAAAAAAAAAGAACTCTTTTAAAAAAAAAAAAAAAAAAAAAAAAAAAAAAAAACAAAAAACAACAACAACAAAATCAAAACAAAAAAACCACCAACGCCTCCCAAAAAAAACAAACAAAAAAAAAACCCACAAACCAACCCTCCTCAAAAAAAAACAACAAACCAAAACCAACAACAAAACAAATCAAAACCCTCAGAAAAACCCCACACCCAAACACAGATGCTGTTAAATGGATGCAAATTCAAAAAATATTGCCTGATTCATAGGTGCTTGGGAAGCACTGATTTGAGCTTTTTATAATCATACATCTCCAGTTTGTCATGATTTAGTGGACAGTTAAAGGTGTGGAGCAAGTGGTGAGCCAAAATCTTCCTGGGGTGTGCAGTAGGAGAGGCAACAGGTGCAAGCTGCATCAAGGGAAAATCTGGTAAGGGATAAGGAAGAAGAATTCAGAGCAGGTGCTTAAGCAGCAGAATGGCTCTGTGGGGAGGCTGCAGAGCCCTCATCCTCAGGGGTGTTAAAGGACTTCCTTGGACATGGACACAGCCCTGAACAACCTGCCCTGCCTCTGCAGTTTGCCTGATTTAAGCAGGAGCTTGGACAAGATAATCCCTCCAAGGTCATTCCCAAACTGATTTGTTCTTTGAATACCACCCCAAAGACAAGTGAAGTTGCTATTTGGTTTCTCTGCTGCATCCCAAAGCTTATCACAAATTCATCCAAGAAGCGTGACCCTGGATTTCTGTGACTAACTTTTTTTACTTTATTTGTCTTGCTCCTTCTTCTGAAAGGGATAAAATGGAACAAATCCAAATCTTTGCTTTCACCCACTTGAAAACTGTGAAAAATGAAAAGCAAAACACAATCACTGTGTTCAAGCTCCTAAACACATGTGGTCATTTGAGGTCTCTTTTAGAGTTTACACACCTTCCTGACCTCTCCTCCTAAGGAATACTCCAAAAAACAATCAGTCTGCTGTGCAGGGAGACCCACAGTTATTAAAATAACTTCATCACCAAAACAGCTCTCAACATCATCTCAAATTCCTTCCCACCACCCGCGCTATTGTAAGAGGTGCTGCATATGGTGAAAATTAATTCAGTTTGAACCAGAAAACACTGGGGTTAAGTACTTCTTCAACTGGAATACAAAATCTGCATCCACACGAGACTGTCAGGATGTACAGTCAACATGCAGAAATACTATTTATATCCTTCAGAAAAATTGAGTTAAAAAGCTTTTTAAGGGGAACAGCTGAGCTAGGAATATCCAAAAACGGGTGAGACAGACAAGTGTGCAACTCCTACGTGCAGCTCGCTACCAGAAGGAGACAGCAGGAGTCCATCCTGAAACTCACAGCCTTTTCAAACCATTTCTCTCATGCAACAGAAGCCTCCAAGAGGAAGCCTGGACACACCTGGCTTCTCATTTCCAAATTACTAGTTTTTAAATTCTTTTGTCACATATATGTTATATAACCAGATCACAGCCACTGTGGCAGAAACATCCATGGGCATCCCACAACCCAACGGAATCAGTTTGCAGTAACTGGATATTCAGCCTAAGATTATCCCAGACATTTCATATTGATGTGACTAGGCAATGTGGCAACTTATCACAAGCCAGATTTACTAGACATTCCCCACCACAGAAAGTGAATTAAACTGTCACTCATCACCGTATGAGCTGCACTAGTGTAACTACTTCATGAGTTGGACAACACTTCTCTGAATTAAAACCAACACACTTTGCTGCAAGTCTTTATCCTCCTTTCTGTACATTTTCGTTTCCTTTCCACTTCTCTTATTTTCTGCTCAATTGTTTTTTCCCCTGACTTAGTATGTTTAACCCTCTTTGCTCCACTTGCACCCCAGTGCATTCTTTTGTTCTCCTTGGCAGATAAAAACAGAGGGATTTGTACAGGAGCTCCAGCCACCCTGACCAAACTAGTAATGATGAACTCAGCACTAGACTACTGATGTCCTCTTGGTCCTTCCCTAGGGAACCAGACAGCAAAGCCTTCAGGAGCACAGGACTACGTCTCCTTTCCCCAAGAACCATCTGATCATCATGTCAAGCTAAGGCTTAGACTGTATTCCTGAGTGTTTCTTCTCTGGAATATCTCCCAACACACATGCTCTATTAAAACACAGGTAAAGCAGATGCATTACTTATCATGAGGGCCACCAAAAAAACAAAAAGAGTAGAATGTTTGATTTAACCACCACTACAATTACAGTTGTTGGCATCTGCAGTTTGTAGCATCACACACATGCATGCAGGGATAAACATAAAGAAGGAATATAAAGTAAGTCTTGTTTGTAATTCAGACTCAGTTTCCAGCAAGTTTCATATACATACTATTATTATATACACTGTGGCTGTGTACTGGCAGTACAGAAAAAAAGGATTAAATACACTCTCTTATGCACACTTGTACATGCCCAAGCATACACACAAAATTTTTGATCTATTGTAAATATACTAATGACAGGAATTGAAAAAGAATTTTAAATTATCAAAGCTACATGGAAAGCTTTAAGCTAGCTGCTCATGGAAATAAACTAATTTCCAAGAGTATTTCACTATTTCCAAAGTGTAGCTCATGCACATTTATGGGAAGAGGTTGCCAGAAACATTGTGATGAAGGTGCACTGGGGATACTGAGGTGTTCAATAAGGAATCCTGTGAATAAAGAGCAAACGCTGGAAGTAAGGAATACATGACAGTGTATGAGAAAGATTAAACAAACTGAAAATACGAAAAGTAACATGGGACTCAGTGGTCTTGACACACAGCAACATGCCCTTGAAACAAACCCAAGTGTGTCCTTTCTGAGCTGTGCTGGTGAGAGCACAGCCAGCAGGCCCAGGGAAGCAATTTTCCTGCATTTTCACTTTTTTGTGAGCCGTCTAGAACAAGAAGGTTTTGACATACTGGAGAAAATCCAGTGGAGGACAGTGGTGGCTAGAACAGAGGTCTCCCCCAGATCTCACTGTATTTTCCAATTCCCCAAAGGGAAGGTACAAAGAGAACAGAGTGAGCCTATTCTTGAAAGGGCAGCAATGTGACAAGAACAAAGAAGCTGCAACAATGAAAATTCAGGCTATAAACTAAGAAAATATCCTTCATGAGGTGGTGAAACATGGTAACAGGGGTCTAACAAACTTTTGGAGTCTGCATCTTGGAAATATTCAAAACCCAACTATTTATGGTCCCCAGCAACCTTCTTCAAAAGTGATGTTGCTCTGAGCAGGAGGCTGGACTAGACAACTGCACAGGTGTTTTCCAGCCTGAATTATCCCAAAAAATTACGTATCTGTATGGAAAAAGCCAGAAAGTTGGTCAAAGGAGGCCAAGAGGACAAGAAACAGCATAAAGGCACAGGATTAGCTCTATAATGAAAAAACAGAGAGAAGTGCAAAAAGAAGCTAGAAAACAAAACAAGCAAGAAAAATAGCAGGTGGGATCAAGACTGAGTGAGCAGCAAAATAAAAAAAAAAAAAATCAAATCTCTGTTCACCAAATTGAACTTTCCTCCAATAGGCAGGAGGTGCAAAATTCCACAAGAGTCATTAAGCAATGAAGTATTTAAGTTTCTACTGTAATGTGCATAGTAGATTTGGATAAGAGAGGGAATCAGTTCTTTCTCTTCCCTCCCCATGCCCCCAAGAAACCAACTAACCTTTTATCTCCCTTTTCCAAATATTTGAACTCAATCTTGCAAACTTCACAGATATTTTAACTATGTACATTATGAAGAATGTTTCATTTGTAATATAAAAATACATGCACTTTTATCAGCTTAAAACTCAAAGTTCACTACACCCAAATAAGCCTCTTACAGCTTTTTACAGTTTTATAAGATATGGCCCAATGAGTCTAGGCCTATATACACAAAAAACTTTGTTCCCTCTTGGAGCTACACCACCAAATTAAAATACTCCTGATCAGGTTTACAGCATTAGCATTTATCATATTACAATATTTTTCTATTATAACACAGATACTCAATTGCACATGCTCCAATAGGGACTTGCTGCAGCCACTGAATGGGAGAGCAATGCCCAAACTGTGTTTGTGTAAGCAAGGAAAAGACCATGAAAGAAAAAACAAAAAAAAGAGACATCTGCACACTTACCCTGCGATATCCACAATCTGTATCAAAATCAGCCTCAGGTGTAACAGTCAGTAAACAGGACAGCAAACCCTTGCATTTAGCAGAAGATTTCTAGGAAGCCAGATTACCTAGAAAGAGTTGAAAAGAGTTACTTTAACACACAAAGATGAAATAATCTATGTGTAATGAAAATAGGCTTCAAATGAATCACAGAACCAGAATAAAAAAAAAAAGAAAAAAGCTGCTCAATGGGAGACCACCATGATAAGAATAGAGAACTTAAACCCCAGAATGCGACAGAAATTTGTTACAAAGCACAGAGAGTTAGATGCTGGTAGGCACTCAGGGTTTAGCAAAGAACATCTAATACCCAAGATAACATGGTGTTAACCCTCTAATCAAGGATGTGGAGGAGACCAGAAAGAGCACGATATTTTGCTTAATTAGTTACTATCAAAGAGAGGATGAGTTCAAGCACTTGCAAAAACAAGGCAATCTAAGACCATTTAAAAGTTTAATAATGTTCTAGAGTCTTTGGTAACACAGAGTTTGCCCATGAAATCAAAATAATCCCTGGAGATAAATTTAAAGGAATATATCTCATTTTAATGCACAGAGTAAAATGACTATTCATTAAAGCAAAGCTGTTTTATCCCTACAGTCTCCATCTCAGATGCAATACATATTGAAGTAATCTTTATGACAGGAAGTGGCATGTAATCCTGCAAGAATGAACTGCTATCGTTATCTGCAAATCAATACAATTTTTTTAAAGTGCATATAACTGTGCCTATTGATTTCATGTTTTTAGCACTAGAGTTTCAGTTTCTACCAAGAAGATTCTTACAATGACAAGACTGCTGCATACATGTAATTGAGTTGATACAATCTGAATCTGAAGTTTACAGAGCACTTCCCTCTGCAATGCAACTGGGGCTTCTGTACCACTGCCTCATCTTAAGCTTTTTTTCATTTTATATAAACTTTATTTTTGTGTATTTATAATAATTTTGAAGTGGTAGAGTAAAACTTCACTAATCCAACCTGCTAGCTACAGAAAGTTTAGCACTCAAAACATCCCCTTGGAAGTTATCTCCCTACCCTGCTAGGATATTATTTCAGAATATATGCATGACTTTTGCTATGTTTAAATAGCCTGACCAAATAATTTCCCTTGTGAAAGCCTGAAACTGGTTCAGTGCTGAATATTTACAGCCCAAAGAGGTGTGGTGAAGGTGAGGATGGTAAGGGTACAAGCACACAGAAAAACTGAATGACTTATCCAAGGTCACTTTGTAGATCAGTCAGGCAATGAGCTCCATTAAGAGTTTAATAAAACTGCTAAATTCCTACTATAGTTCTGCAAATGAAGCATACAGCAACTTTGGCTTGACTAGCTGACCAAATGGCTCATGCTGCAATGAATGATCTGTAATGAGAGCTGGCTGAGAGGCACAACGCACCATCAGCCTGAGAAACGAGGGGATAAAGAAAAAAGATCAAACCACTAAAAAAAAAGTTTAAAAGCATGAGATTAGGGCCAGATGAATGACATTCCAAATCAGGTTAAGAAAGCTGAAGTGCTGATAGAACTAAATCTGGCCAAGGACGTCAAGGGCAACACCAAATGCTTCTATAGGTACTTCTGTGACAACAGGGAAGACTTGTGAAAATGTTGGTCCTCTCCAGAAGGAAATGGGAAACCCAGTTACTTGGGATATGGAGAACATTAACATACTCGATGACTTTCTTGCCTCAGTCTTCAGTCACAGGTGCTCCACCCACACTGCCCGAGTTGCAGGCAGGGACTGGGGAAATGAAGAGCCACCCACTATGAGAGAAGATCAGAGTCACGACCATCTACGGACCTGAAGGTGTTCAAGGCCACCTTTGGGTCGGGAAGGAACTTTAAAGGCCATTTAGTTCCAAGCCCCCTGCCATGGGCAGAGCACCTTCCACTAGACAGGCTGCTTAACCAACATCCAACCCAAATCATTCTCTGATTCAATCAAACACAGAGAACATGTGTTTTTGCAGGCAGAAATACTCTGTGCTGTCTAACCTGTTGCCAGCTGCAGGTTAGTTTCTTGAAAACGTAAGATGATGGAAGAGAAGGCACATGAAAGGCTGAGGAAAGTGTGGAAATGTAAACATCTTGTCCACATTATCCCTCATCATTATAGTTCAGTCCATCAAGCAGGGCTCCATGCTCTTCCTGAGCCTGTCTTCTTTACAGGTCTAGACTCATTTTGGAGTTAAGGCTTTTCTAATAGCTGGTCTACTTATTTATTTATTTAACACTACTTGAATACATTGTTGTGACATTTTAATTGAGTATTTCTGACTTTCACAAGACAACTAAAGAATATACCATGGACTACCTAAAAATGCTGAAACAAAAAGAGAATATTTTCTTCATTTTGCTTTTAGTTTGCTGAAAAAAACACTGTTTTCATGAGGCAGTTTATGGAAAGAAGAAAGGGGAAATTACTCAAGGGAGTAATTTCTGTTTTGCATAGTGACTCATCATATCATAGTTACCCCATCATCTCCAAGGGCAACACTAGGCCAGAGCAACTCTGAAAGATCTCCTTAGGGAATCACACACTTCTAAAAGCCATCTCAGGACTCTTGTTCCAGAACTTCACAGAACAGGAAAAAAACATTTGAGACTAATAAAAATAAAATGGATTTCAGATAGGGAAGAAGCCTGAGTAGCCAATGACAGATTTACATGAAGGAAAGCTTCTTTTGTATCACCTCAATAATGAAACACACGAAGAGTATTTACAAAGCACATGGCAGGATCTACACAACAGTGTGATATAGAAAGGCAAGACAGAACTCACAGCTGGATATGGGACATCTGAAGAAAGAAAAAATCAGAAGGAAATGAAAGAACAAGAAAAGCAATTACCTGTCACCATGAAAATGGTACACAAAGATAGGCCAAAGTTCAGAATCTGTTTGCTTACTCTTGGACACACAGTTCCAGAAAAGTCTAAAAAACCACTTGGGGAAATACAAAGACACACTTAATGGTCTTTACATATTGCAACTTACATGATTTACTAGCCTTTGGATGAGTTTTCTTTCCCCTGCTTCAGAAAATCTTGGCTGCTTATAGGAAAGGATTTTAAGCTTACCAAAACTTTACTGCAGTTACCATTGTGGGGGAGCAACACCTGCTAGGCAGTTCTGAACCACTAAAATAAAATATTGAAACTGGAAAAGGCAGAAACACAGCAAGGAGCTTTCAACAGCAAACCCAGGCTGTCTCTCATCACAGTGTACTGCCCTGCACAGAGGTAAAACCTGCATTCCCTGTATTAATTCTCATGAAGCTGAAGGTGCCTTACAGGCAGCCTTCTCTCTCCTTTGGGAGCCTAACTACTGCAAAATAGACAGGTTAAGGATTCTGTCCTGTGCCTATGCTTCTAAATTAAGTGACTTGTAGCAACTGGATCTAAAGCTATCTACTTTAGATACTGCATCTCCTCCTTCCTGGAGAGAGCTCTTTCTTCAGGTTAAATCAGCTGCAGGCCATGGTATGAAAAGTTGGTGTCAGCTCACCTCTCATCAACATGAGTATCTTTAGGAAGAGATGGAATAATCAGAAGTGCCTTTGGCATGAAAGACCTGATCAGTGAGAAGCAGGTCTGGAACTTTTAGAGAGAGGAGCTGTATCAGCTGGATTCCCCTCTGAAGTTCTGGGTTGGCCAAAGAAGAGTTCAGCTGCACCAGTGAACAATGAGATATGGTAACAGCACAAGCAGCAAGCAGAAAGCTCAGCTTTAAGTAGTAAATGAGAAAAGAAGTGTTCAAAAGGCAAGAGAGGATGAGGGAGACAATGATTTCATACAATGTCAAACCAAAACCACAATATTCTTATGCAGCAATGCATTGTTTCAGAGCTTCTCTGTCACAGACAAAGTATCCAAAAGCCATACAGCAGATCTGAAGAAAGGCAAGGAGCAGGCAGCAACATTTGGCAACTCAGTACTGAAAGGAGGGACTCATTGTTCCAGAGCCTCCATGAATAAGAGATCACTTTTCCTGAGTAAAAGATCATTTAACAGCAGAGCTGCACAATATGGATCTCAGTGAGGATGCAATGCTCCATGCAGTGCCTTCCCACGTTTCACCTCTGGTTGAAAAAAGTATTTGGACAAGAAGAAGGATGAAGCCAAGGATGTGGACATAGTTATTGTAGGTTAATTACCCAGAAAAAGTTTAACACAAAAATATTCTATGAAAGCCTGCCTGTGCAGACAAGCTATAAATCAACTCTGAAGCACAAAGGGCTTTTAAAATGCCCTTTACAAGATGCTCTGCCCTGCAAACAACCTCTTCTAAGTCAGGTACCACAGCGTGAGGCAGGGGCTGAAGAACAGGAATGAAATACCAGACCTGGAACAGCCTCTGCAAATAAACAAGGCAAAGGAAAGGAAATCGGAGGGAGGGGGGAAAAAACCAACTCCACCACAAAGTATAAACACTTGCTAGGCAGGCTAAGTGGAAGCTTTACAGGCAGCAGAAGGGTACTACAGGCAGTGTATCTGCCAAAGCAGATCAGTCACTGCAAACAGCTGAGCTCAGCACAGCTGGGAAGTGGTACAGACATGGAGGTAAGGACAGACTGACACAACCAAAGGTGACAGTGCTGCCAGGCTGGGGACGACTGTACGCTGCTGTCTTTATCTGTTATCTTTAGCATGTTTAGCATGAAAAGCTCTGTAATTCCTGGTGTAACCTGTTGTCCTACTATTGCCAGAAGCCAAGCAAGTGGTCTGAGAAGGGAGTAATTACAGATCCCACAAGAAGCTACGCAGGCTCTGAAGTTCAGCAGAGCTGCAGCCAAGAGTTGCAGGCTAGGATAGAAAAAATAAAACACAGGGCTGGAAAGGAAAGATGCATCCATTTTCACAGTCCCACCTGACTTTATGGAAAGGAGTGACTGCTCTGCACCACGATGTTTGCAGAATACTATTGTTATGTTTACCCTAATATATTATTTATTACAGAATTTACAGCTCTCTCTTTTCCCCAACTGACAACCAGCCAACTACTAATTTGCAAGCTAAAATGCTGTGAGGCCTGCAGATCCCAGGGCATTTGCAAGCCATAAGGATTCTGAAATGCTTGGGAAAAGCCTGGCAATGCTGCCAGTCCTCACTAAGGTCCAAAGAATTTAAGCCACAGCCACCTAAACTAAGGAACTATCCGAGAAAAAATAACTAGAGGAGGATGTCTGCACACACATAATGTTCAAATATTTATAGAAAACTTTTTAGCAGCAACAAATGAGAGCATCACTGTACCATCAGCTCTGGGTTTGAAATGATAATTGCTAGACACCCAAGGCTACTTGGTATGTTTTACTGAGTTTCTCACAATCCCACTGATCTCTCTGAAAACAGGCTGGGAATTATGAACATCTCCTCATCAAAGATTTAGACACACAGTAACCCCTGAGGTCACCCTGTGCAACAGCCGAAGTCCCCAAACTCAAATGCTGGCCTGTGTTTCAAAGGGTTAAAAAGTGGAAAGGGAAGGGGACAATAATATTCACTCAGTATTCCCCCTGTTCCATTACATCGACAAATTAACTCCTCCTGTGACATCACATAACTTTTGAGAAAACATTGTGGTTTAGAACTGGCTGTTGAGTTTGTACTCCTGCCTGGATAATCACTTCTTTAAAAGCAAGTATACATCAATAATATTCATGGGGAGCTTCACAAGAGCTTGGCAAACAGTTCTGACAAAACAAAAACCTCAGACATAAGGATTACTCATAAAATGCTACATCAACAACTCTTTTGACAGACATCTGGATTATGCTCCTCTTTAAAGGGGAAAAACAAAGATGTCACTTCGAAGTTTAAATGGAAACAGTGAAATATGCCATTGAAAATACCACATCATAAACAAAGCTATTTTTACAAACTCAAACGCGCTGAGCAATTATGACAAAGTTTGCCAAGATAATTTACAGACGCCTTTTCATTTCAAAATGCTTTCAAAACACTAAAAAATGTACATATATTACAGGTTAGTAATGAGTTTACAGACCTAGAAGATCAGCTAGCCAGCATTAATAGTCTGTCAAGTACCATCTTTTTCTTTAAATAGCCTTTAGTTGATGCTGTAAATGAAGTTAAAGCATAGACACCAAACCAACTGAACAAAGTTCCAGAAAGAAATGCAGACAGACACTTTAGGAGCCCATCCTTAGAGCATGTAATTCACTATTCCTCCCCCAAACCATGTTAAACATAGAATTGCTTTATCCAGATGACATTAAGTTCTGTGGTATGCTGTAGTTAAGACTCAAAATAAGATCACTCTTAGGATGCAAGTAGAAACTTCTCATTCCCAGTTTATTTACTTTTTAATTCCCATTAAAAGCTCAAGAAAAGCTGCTGATATGTCTGGGCCTCAAAAACAGATATGTAAAATATTCCCATGCAAAAATAAAATACTAAAAAGACTCCTTATTCAAAAACTACAGAACCCTAATGGATCATAAATGTCCAGTTAAAAATTCTTAACCCTAATAGTGAGGGTTCTTGAAAGACAAATACATACAATCTAGTGAAAAAGTAGATTGCCTTAGAGTCAACTTTACAATTCACTGAAGTCCACTGGATTTGCTGGAGACTGGATGAAGGTCACAGAATCACAGAACTGTTTGGGTAGAAGAAACCTTAAAAATCATCTTGCCACACCCCCTGCCATGGGCAGGGACACCTTCCACTGGACCAGACTGCTCAGAGCACCATCAAACCTGACCTTGAACTCTTCCAGGGATGGGACAGCCATAGCTTCTCTGGGCAACCTGTGCCAGTGTCTCACCATCCCCACAGTAAAAAATTTCCTTCTAACACTTAATCCAAATCTGCTCTTAAAGTTTAAAGCCATTCCCCCTTGTCCTATCACTGCATGTTCTTATAGGAAGTCCCTCTCCAGCTTTCTTACTGCTGCCTTCCAGTACCTAAAGAGGGACTACAAGGTCTCCCTGGAACCTTCCCTTCTCCAGGCTAAACAACCCCAATTCTCTCAGTCTTTCTTCATAGGAGAGATGCTCCAGCCCTCTGATCATCTTCATGGCCCTAAGAAGAAAATCTTCTTGATGACTTTGCAAGTGCACATTGTTGGGTCCTGTCCAGCCTCTCATCCACAGGTACTCCCAACTCCTTCTCTACAGGACTGCTCTCAATCCATTCACTGCCCAGCTTGTATTTGTGCTTGGGATTGCCCTGACCCAGATGCAGGATTTTTGCTTGGCCTTGCTGAACTTCATGAGGTTCCCACAGTCCCACCTCTCAAGCCTGTCCAGGCCTCTCAGGATGGCATCCCTTCCCTCCAGTGTGTCACCTGCACCACACAGCTCAGTGTCACCAGCAAACCTGCTGAGGGTGCCTCAGTCCCCCCGTCCAACAAAGATGTCAAACAGCACCAGTCCCAAAACTGACCCCTGAGGAATGCAGCTCATCACTGCTCTCCGTGATTGACCCAAACATTGACCCAAACTCTGAGTGCAACCAACCAGACAATCTGTTATCCATCAAATGGTCCAGCCATCAAATTCATGTCTCCACAATTTAGAAGCACAAATGTCGCATGAAACAGCATCAAATGCCTTGCACAAGTCCAGGTAGATTACATCAGTTATGCTTCCCTTATTCACCAACACTCTTAACCCCATCATAGAAGGTCACCAGATTTGTCAGGTATGACTTGCCCTCAATGAAGTCATGCTGGTTGTCACCAGTCACCGCGTGATTTTCCATGTGCCTTAGCATAGTTTCCAGGAGAATCTGCTCCGTGACCTTGCCAGGCACTGAGATAAGACTGACTGGTTTACAGTTCCCTATGTCCTCCTTTTTCAATGGGAGGCATGTTTTCTCTTTTCCAGTCAGTAGGAACTTCATGATACTGACACAACTTATCAAATATGATGGACGGTGGTTTAGTGATGTCATCCACCAGCTCCCTAAGAACCCATAGACACATTTCATCAAGTCCCATGGACTTGTGCCCCTGCAGCTTCCTTAGATCTTCTCAAACTCACAATCTCGTACAGCAGGTTGTTCTCAATTTTCCCAATCACTGTCTTTGCCTTCTGCAACTCAGACAGTGGGGTTGGAACACCTGTCAGTGAAGACCAAGGCAGAAAAATCACCAGCCCTCCCATTAATCCTGTCCTATAAATTCTCAGTCAGCTTCTCATCAATCCCCAGGCAGAACTCCATGCACTCCAGCTGGCCACTAACACTTCTTCCTCATTTCCACCTCCTGCACTTTGTGAAGAGCCTACATCCTTCTATTCCAACATTCCAGTCACAGGAACCATCCTGGCACGTCTCCACTGCCAGTAAGACCACAGTCCTGCAGGCATGCACGTCTCTAACTCCTCTTGTTTATTCCCCACATCTGCACAGTGGCATTAAGTTGGGCCCCTGAGGAAGCTGGCTTGGATTCAGGTACTCTCCTGCAGACCTGCAATTCCCTCTCCAGGCTCTGGGCATCTCCTGCTGGCACTGCTATCAAACTGATAGGAGTGGGATGGATTGAGGTTCTCCTCCACTGGCAACTTTAGTTTAAAACCGTCTAAACTTTTAGTTTAAAGGAAGCAGGCAAGGAAGTACATTTGTTGAAGTATCTTTTATTTCTTTGTTGAAGCAAAGACCAGCAAAGATACCTTCTTCTGAAATAGCTTGAAGGCATTGAGATTAAAAGACTGAAAGTTTTGGGACAGCTTGACTAACATATTTTCTCAATGTCAATGCTTCACTGAAGCAGCTGGAGAGACTCACATTAAAAGCACTGAAACATTTGAGACTGAGAAGACCTCAACTTCTTTGACACCATGAACTGACTTTCTGCAGTTCAATGTCTTTTCCAGATATTTGTCAAAAGCCAACAGAAGCAGATAAAAACCTGTTGGTTTGCTATTTCCTGATGGTTTTTAATACAAAGCCCTACTCTTCTAGTAAGACTCTCAGAGACTGCTGGAGAGTCAGGTAACATAACCAACTGCAGGTGATGTAAGAGCAGCCAGATCCTGCCTTTTGTAGTGTGGGAGAAATGCTATTAGGCAGCTGGAGAGCAGCAGGATAAGATCAGGCTGCTGCAAAAAAAGTCAGGATGGTGGCAAAGTAAGTACTTGGCTCTTCAGAGTCTTTGTGTCCCTCCCTGTCTTATCTGAAGCCTTGCATAATGCCAAGTAACCAAGCAGGAACTGCACTTGGTTCATGATGTACCAGAGACATGAGGGATGATGACAGCTCATTCTGTTGGGTCTGATGCTACAAAAAGGAAAGGAGAGCACAGTACCATAGCTTGGAAACAACAACCTGTGCTCAAAAGGGCAAAAGCAACCATTTCTCTTACGATCTGAACTAACACTGCCATATGCCAGGAGAATGCAACATCCCTATGCAAATAAGGCTCTGAGAACCTGACCAGAATGGGGAAAACCATATCCTCTTCCCAGGGACCAACATAATTTTAACAGACTGCATAATCACAGCAGTCCTTTTTTGACCTCAGTCTTGATTCTCCTGCCCATTGTAAGGCACATGACTTAATCTGTTGTTTTTTTCAGGAAGAAAAAAACTGCAAACCGTCATAGTTACCAAAAGTTCTAGTGATGCCTTCTGGTGCTGGCAAAAGATTTTAGTGATTAATTATTCTGGCTGTCAAAACCTATTTGGGAAGCTTTTTTCATTATTTGTTTTGAATTTTCTTGGCTTTCATTTCTAGACAAGGAATCTTGCTATATTTTTGTTAAACAGACTGGTGACTCTTCCTTTCTTAAAACTTTCCCAAATAGGAAAGCTAATAATTTTTTTCTTTCTCTTGGATTAGGGTAATTAATATCTGCAAGAAATCCCAGTGGCTGTAAGGTATGTTTTTCCACCCTTAGCCACCATCGTCACTCTACTACTTTATATCTGATCTGCTTGCTATCTCATCCACCTCCTAGAGGTGCAGACAGACCTGAACACAACATTCTGGGAGTGTCTGCAGCATAGGCAGACCCAGATTTAGCACAGCCTCCCTGAAGTTCTCCTGTAGATCTACATAGAGATTGTTGACACAGGCAAGATGAGCTTTGTCTTACAAGCTCATGCTCCCTTACTGTCAGCCTGGGATGGAGCAACTGCCTTCTCTCCTCTCCAGTGACTTCAGGAGTCCAGGACAGCTGGCTTAGGAGAGGGTGCAAAACTGAAAATGGCTGAAGTTGGACAAGCTCAGTTCCCACCCCTCACACTTGTAAAACAAAATTATATCTGTGTTTCTATACTGTTCTAGTTTCTTAATCAAAATGCTTTCACCAAGTCAAATGCCTCATAGAAGCCATAAATATCAAACTTGCAACCACATTAAAAACACTTAATAGGTACCAGCTTAGCTTAACAGGATCTATTTTCCAGAAACTCATGTGTACTGTAATTAATTATAATTCTCTTACTCAACCCTTTACAAGCTGTCCCATTTATTACATCCTAATTCACTATTAAAATGACAAAAGTCAAACCTTCACACCATTGAGACACAGATCTTAACCACTCTTCCAAAGGAATGAAACAAACTTCCAAAGCTGACTTGACTGCCAGCAGCACACCAGAGTAATGGAGCCCTAAAATCCCCTCTTCTCCACCTCCCAATGGCAACACTATAAAAAGACCTGTGGCTTAATTTGTCGTTCCCAAAGAAACAGCAGAACAAGCAGATCAGTTACAAAAGATCCCCTTTAAAGAAAACAAAGAAAAGAAAACAAGCAAAGACAGAAGAGGAAGAATGGGAGGTGCACAGGTTACAGTCAATCAAACTTTGGATTCCATGAGAATAATTGGAAAAAGAAGCAATTCCTTCACAGTGAGAATTTGTTCTCCAGATGCAAATTGTTGAATTTAGCACATATGACCATCACAGAATTCATTCAATTGTGTGAGGAGACCATGCTGTTAAAATTGAGCTGCTAGATTTAATTGAAGAATTAGGTTATATAAAAACATAGGGTTTAGGTTTTTTACATATGGTGCCAAGAAGCTTTCAGCAGTGGGTAGCCTGAGCACTAACCTTCCCTAAGGAGAGTCAGCACTGCTTGCAGTCATCCAGATGCCTACATACAAGATAAGTGGAGAAATATAATTTTCCTAGAGGATTTATATTATCCTGGCCATCACATATTTTCAGCTGCACACCAGGTGGGTGACACATCACTGCTACCTCCAGCACCTCCCAACCAGCAAGCATCCTCAATAAGCCTGGACGACAGTCTCCACACAGCTACTTTGAATTTAGGCATTACAACAAGTAATTTTCCATCATTAAATTACTGCCATCTTCCCCATGCTTTGCCATATCTGTGGAGACAAAGGGTGGTGCTTCCCTTGATGCTCCTGTTTACAGCTCTAAAACACGTGCAAGTTCAGCAGCTGCACGGATAGCAGAGAGCTTGCCTGTGTCTAACAAACCAGCACTGGCAGAGCCAGGAAGGCACTCATTTTTACAAGTCAGATAGCACCCATGGAGAAGACCACTGTTATTTGTCTTATAGCCTCAGGCAGTGTCCTGCAGCCTGTCATCAAAGGCTTTGAATAAGACTACCATACTCCCATTTATTGACATAGAGAATATGCTGATGACAGAGAGAATGTACAATGATCATGCTCCAGCACCAGGGATGCTGCTGTTAACATCCTCAGTTTTTAACTCATGGCATAACAGCAATGTCAGGATTAGTAAAAAGGCCTTCTCTTCCCAGCTCCAGCTCTCTGGTGATGTACTCCTCACGTGCAAGCTCTCCATCTCATCTGTTACCTTCATCCAAATGCTCCTCACTCAGTGTCCTCTCTTACAGCCCACATTTGTCATATGTGTAATTCAGAGACTCTCAAAACACTCCCTGCCTTCACATGACTAATCCAGACAATTCTCTGATCCAAGACCACTTCCACAAACACCATGCTAGAGGTACACACTGTTGAGAAGAAATTCTATCAAAATTGTTTTGCTGAGCTGCAGGGCTTCTGCAATAACGAGGATTCTGAGATGTGCAAAATAATGAATCTTCTAACAGTCCATGGATGTTATCTATTCTCCTAAGAACTTCAAATATGCTGGTCTCTCATGACCTATCAAACAGGGAAATCCAGTTACCAGTGTAAGAGAAAATGCTTCTTGTCTCATTTTTAACCAATTCTTCCCTCCTCCACATCAAATCCCACTTTCTGTGTCAATCCATCAGTTCCTAACTCCTGAATGACATTACTGCAATTTTTATGAAAACATGACCTCAAACCTAATGGAAAGAAGTCCATTTATCTCTGATATCTCAAGCACAGAAGTTACAGTTTGACACCAGGCTCTCAACTGAGATGCAGTGTGAGCAAGCACCCATCACCCTCAGAGAAAAATACTATTGTTCCAAATTCCAGAAGTGTGACTAAAAAATGGTTATTTTAATCAAAATATCACGGACAGCGAAGGATCTTAATCTACAGCTCAGTTTATACAGATCTCTGTATGATTCACCCATTTCTTTGGACTTATTCTCCCAAACTGCAGTAGATAGCCCCAGAATTAATCTTTGTGATTGCAAGGGTAAGTTCTTACCAGGAGAACAGCGTGGCCATGGGTTATTAATGAGAGTCCTGATCAAGTACATATTCAGTTCAAATCACTTGCTAAAAAGTTATCCTCCTATAGGCTATATAAATACATAATACATCTACATTAACCTGGGTGACACTGGAGCAGCCTTTCCAGCAACCTGGACTACTTTATCTCCAAAGTAGACTCTTATACCTCATTTGAGTGAGTGAGCACACATTTTAAATAATGACGAGAGACTCCAATTTTCACATTTTCATGGATGCAGTGTCAAATCTATTTGTAATAGGATCATCTGTTATCTGTCAGCACTGAGCAAACTAGGTGAGAAAATAATGGTTAGTAGTATATTATCTGGAATCTTGATGAAAATTAGCAGGAGGTAAGTGAAGTTGTTGAAAACAAAAGTGTTACTTGTTGATTGCTTAATGCAGCCTGACTTGACTTCAGCTATTTTTAATAGAAGATTAGAAGTCATTGGCGTTATTTTTTTGTTCAGCAGAAGTTAATTTTCTCCACCCATACAATTTTAAACATGGAATATTTCATCCACTGAAGCACTCTTGTTCTCCACACAGTAGATATGTTTCAAGCAAAACTTAGACCAGTGCCAGAGAGGAAGAAATGTTGCTACCAACTCATTAGAGAAGTACTGAAGCTGTGAGTTTCACCCATTTCATCCCACCTTTGCAGCCTCCATGTGTACAAATACACTACTCTTTATCCAGACTCCCTACAGGTTAACAGAAAGAGCTGGAAGGCTAGAATATCTCCTTGTTCATTTTCTCATCTGCAGCCTACAAAACCAAGGTGAACACAACCCAGTAAGACTTACTGCCCCAAGGTTTTTCTTCTTGGAGAAAAAAAATATATATATACATATATATATATCAGCACATATTTGTGTGTCTACATGGGGCTTAGCAATATACCAGATTACAGACCACTGTGGTCCCCAATGCAGCATCAACCTCCCTGAAACCAGAGTAACAAAATACTTGGTGGTAAGGACACCCATAGCTCGCTTGGTCTCTTATCCCTTCTTCACTTCCATAAACAGTGTTTAGGTCTGAGCTTCAAAACAGTTCTGTGGCAAGAGGAACCAACAATAACCACTGTCACCTCCTACCACAGCTCAAGTCTTCAGTTTCTTTCAGGGCTGCTGCTAAAAACAGCACTGGAAAAGCTGCTGGGAGCCAATAGGGACTGAGGAATCAGGATTTGCTTCCCTCCATCCACTCAAAGCTTGTGCTGGCCAATGGAAAGAGGGTGAGGAATCCACACTGAGGGGAGGACAGGTCTCCTGCTAAGTTACACATTGGAACAGTGGAAACAGGACCTGAATACACCCACATGGTCTTTTCTTCCGTTTGCTCACAACATAGTCATGGGTGGGGGGAAAAAAGTAAGCAAAAGAAAAACTGTACAGCAAATGGAAACATCCTGCTTTGGAGCTGATATGAAATTTTAATGGATTTTTTTTGTCAGGGCCATTAAAACATTCCTTCGAGTTACGCAAAAAATACTTTTATTTTTAATGGCTATAAATTAAACAGTCCACTAAATGGAAATACTGTTACAAGACAGTAAAATCATTTTTTTCCCTTAAGAAAGCATAATGAAATTCATACTAAGTTGTATTAAAACAAATATTTCTCAGTTACATGAGATTAAAATGTAATAATTTCAGATTTAATTTAAAAAACAAAGTATTAAAACTTTGGTTTAATATAAGGGTTTAAACAGATTAAGGTTTAAAGAAAATTGTATTTTATTGGATGTGTTAGATGATCTTTAAAGTCCCTACCAACCCAAACCATTCTGTTATTCTATATCAGTGAATTCTCTTCAGATTATGAGCAAAAAGATAACAACTTGAAATGATACATCTAAAGTCAACTCAAGCATGTTTGTGTATTCAAAGGTAAAATAAAGTTACTTTTATAACTGCTAATACATTTATCTTTCTCTCTGGTAATCTTTCTCAGGAAGCCTGTTTTTTTCAGCCTCGGCTGTCCAAAAGTACATTTTTATTTTGTTTGTTTCAACACAGCCAGCTGTTCCTCAGAAAGTATTTTCTTTATTGGGACCAATTCACTGAACATAAGACCAAGGAAAGTTAATTTCTCAGTCACGGGCTGAAAAAAGGGAACCAAGTGGGAAAGATAATATAGCCTAATATCAAAGCCTTACAGGCATGAATCCCTATAATAACCAGTTTAGATCCCTAGAACTAGTGACCAAGCATTTCTGTAAAATCTCACTACAGCATCTCAGTGCAGAGACTCAGGAAGTTTACATAAACATAATTCTCTGAAATCAATGAAACTTAACCCTAAAGCCCAGAAACACATGGGCTATAGAGTAAGTTTTGACCCAAGCAGGACACTGGTATCCAACACACAATTTTGGCAAGTTTTACGAGTTTCTATCCATGGTGACTACAGTTCTCATCCCTCTGGAGTATTCCAGAAGCAGGGATGAGACCCTTGCCTGTGGTCTGGTGCCATAACCATCCAGTCCTATGAGTCATAACCACCAATTCTACTTTATTTTGCATCTCTCCCATCTCTACTCAAAACAAAGAGTTTCACTGATTGTAGCTGTACAATAAAAAAAAAAAGGCTTGCTGTGGATTAATTTGTTAAAAATTAATAAAGGCACATTATTTGTTACTTTGAGAATATAAAGCTTTAAAACCTAATAATGTGCAGATATAAAAGCATATTATTACAATTAGCAAAGAGTGGTATAAATTTAAGATATTTAGTTGCAATTCATAACATTTCAATTATTACCAACTGGAGTATATTATGAAAATAAGTTATACGCAATACAGAACAAAAATAAATCAATTACTTCTATGAGTATGTCTTTGTTTTAACCCTAAATAATTTAAATCCTAAAGACCATAGTCATTTTGATTTAGAACATTTCCCCCTGACATAAATTTGGCGTAAAAAACAGAGGTGTAGTAAATCATCTCTAAAGTAACTGGGTGTATCAGGACAGAAAGAGAAAGGAACTATGCTAGAGATAAAAAACACTTCAAGAAACTATCAGGGCAAAGAAGAAAAAGCTGGACAGGATGTCAATAAGAAGCAGCTTCATGCCAAGAAGTACAGGAGCACCTTAATCAGTGAAGCAAGTGCAGGAAGGCAAGATGATTCTGGGTGAGCACTGGAGCACATGTGGCCTGTGTCAAATTCCTGGGGTCCATCACCCTCTTAATGACCCACCAGAGGGGAACAAAATGTGCCTTTGCTGAGTGCACACCACAACTGACAGGCGAATGGAGGTCTGCAGCTTTATTCTGAACATTCACCTGAACGCTTAATGGGTCGGAAAAAAAAGCCATTTGCGGAGTTCTGCATTATTCAGTAATTTCTTTAATTATAAAGTGATTTCAAGCACTGCTATTGTTGCAACCAGTCTTTTCCTATTAGGGCCCATTGTTTAAGAAGCTGTGTGTGAGCACTGAGAACCCCCGCACACCAAAGGGAGCATCTCCTTCATGTCACTTCCACCCAACCATCACTCCTCCAGCAGGTAATGCACGCATTATCTACGCTGACCTCTGCTTAATTTATAGCACCTCTATGTCATAAAACAATTATCCGCGTTTGACACGAGCAGCACTTGGTAGCTTGAAAAGCAATTAAAATTTAGGAGCTGTCTCTTGCAACAAAAAGGCATTCAGAGAAGCAGCGCTTCAGAGAAGTTGCGGCACGCCAGCCATCAGTCTGATTCTGCCTCTATCAATCAGGCGAGGCCTCGCTAAACAGCGAAGCGCCGGCAAGCAAACAGCAAATGTTTACGAGGTGCAGCTGGTGGTACTTACGTTAACAGCAAAAGCAGCATCGGTTAAATTAACATTCTTCATTCTTTCATTGCTCATTATGGTTTGACAGACATACCCGCAGTCCACATAAATGACTTAGAGCAAGAGAGCTGTCTAGCATCCTGCCATGAAACAAGACCACCTAATGGGAGCAGCCACTGTAATTAAAACTCTGAAAACCAAGATTTATACCAGTTTAAGGATGCAGTGGTGGGTATTATGACCTACTTTAAATTTATTAAAGGAATCGTGAAAGCCTGAGCTGTTACTCAAGTGAAAAGTTAAGAGCCTACCATTTATGATATTTGTCCGATAAAAGGGACTCAAGCGGTCTTTTGATCTAGGAATCGTTTCTGTTGTTTCAGGTCTGGATATGCAGGGGGAGAGGAAAGAAAAATATATTACTCAAGTATTAACTAATCAGCTTCCCCAGGAGAACGCTCTCTGTAAGTCTTACTCGTTCAAGTCCACAAGATTTTCTTTGATGGAGAATTGCAGCAACTGGTTCTGCTTAAAAATTTACAGCCACATTTAATCTCTTGGATCAAGAAAAGTTAATTTCATTAACTTAAGGCTGTATTTCACAGAACTCTGTCAGAAATTAACACCATACCAGAAAAAGGGGGTGAAAACCCACCAGTATTTTTTAAAAGCATCTCTGAAGCACCAGAATGGGATTTGACCAAGTAACAGAATCAGCTCAGAGTACTGGAACTCAAGACCAATAAGGAGGAATTAACATAAACATCAGGAAAAGTATGTTTTTAAAAAATAAAAACCACATGGATCTGTAGTTATATACCACCTTTAAAACAGTATGAGAATGAAACTTAATACTCTTAGCTCTTAAAACAGATTAGATCACAAAAGACGATTCAGTGTTTGCAGAAACTGAGAAGCAGTGAGGAGCTTGCCTTGTGGCAGTGCAGGGCTCCACTCCCTGCCAGGCACCATGAGGCACCACGTGAGGCACGCCAGGGCAGGGCTTGCACAACATGGGATACTGGGTGGCCAGGACACTAGCATAAGCCCAGGAAATACTATGGAGAAAAATAAATAATGAAATCTGGCCCTCTGCAGGTAGGTAAAACCCTCACTTCTGTTTCCTAGGAGTGATCTCCCTGCTGGAATTTGCTCCGTTTCATCTCCTTTCCCCTCTCTGAGAGCAACAGAAAATGGAGCTTTTCTGTCTTTTCCCCTTAAGCAGTTAGAAAGCATTGTTCCCTTTCCCTTCAATGCCTCAGTGGCTAAAGCACTTGCCTTAAACACAGACATCTGTGCTTCAAACCTCTCCACTGCCTGAGACCTGAAATCCCACCTGAAATCAGCCCCAGGAGGCAGCTACAACCATCAGGCTATCAAAGCAAGGGATGGGATGTGAGCATGCATGTAGAACTCTTCCCACTTCTCCCAGCAGGGAGGAAAGCAAACCTGCTCCCCACAGCTCTCCCACATGGGACAGAAACAGCTCTGCCATCTCATGTCACACACCTGTATGTACATACACATGCTTGTGAGCTCCAGGCACGAAAAAAACCACTAAACACAACATCAAAAAGGCTCTTGACTTTAATAATATATCATACCATATATCAAGATGCATTTAGCAGGTCAGTGCCAGTTCTCTGGTACACTGTAGCTGCCACTCCAGTTGCCCAAACTCCCCTCCAGGATGCATTTCTGTCCAGCCTGTTTCCACACATGTGGCCACACCTGGGCATGATTTAGGGAAAGCCCTCATCCAAAATGTGGCCCAAGAGCATGTGGACATCACCCAAATGCACAACTACACTTGAGCCTGTGCCTTGGCCCTGTTTAGTTTACTAATATAGCTACAGCTATACAGAATTAAACTAAAATAAAACGACAGCATTTAAAGCAACCTCAGGAATACAGAGCCTAAAAGGGACTGTAATAGCAAACATCTGGATGACCTAAGTCACAAGTGAGGGCTTCAGCCCATGCTGCTTAAACTGCAGCTCACGATCATTAAAGTTGGAAAAGATCTCTAAGATTGTGGAGTCCAGCTATTAACCCAGCACTGCCAGGTCCACCACTGAACCTAAGCACATCTACACTTTTTTTTTAACGCTTCCAGCGATGGTGATTCCACCACTTCCCTGGGCAGCCTGTTCTAATGCCTGCCCACCTTTTCAGTGAAGAAATTTTTCCTAGTAATCAATCTAAACATCTCCTGGCACAGTTTGAGGCCATTTCTTCTTGCCCTACTGCTTGTTAACCAGGAGAAGACAAACCCCCACCTGACTCCAGCCTCCTTTCAGAGCCTTGTAGAAAACAGTAAGATCCCCCCTGAGCCTCCTCTTCTCCAGGCTACATACCCCCAGCTCCTCCTCATAGAACTTGTGCTCCAATTTAATGAGGCCAGGACTGGGTGAGGAACAAAACCCTTCAAACCTTACATATGTTTTGATAGCTGCTCTATTTCCTGTGAAACATTCCCACTTCTTGCAAGACATACTAGGCAGGGAAGGGAGTTAATTACATAAGTTCATATCTGTGTTTAAGAGCTCTTCTGCAAGGACCCCATTGCTTTCTCCTCTGGCCCAGCTGCTTCTCACCCAGAAGATTGGTTTACAACAACTCAAGAGGGCTGAGCAAAAGCCCCCTCGGGAACTTGTTAGCACCAATCTTGTTTTCTTCCTTGGTATCTCCAAACTGCTGGGCAAAGGCTCTGGTTGCCCCAAGGGAGAACACACAGCATCTCCCCAGCAGCCAGGGTGACAGTCTCTTATACCTAGATGGAATTCCCAGCTAACCTTCACATTAAATATATGCAACTTAATTCACCAAGAAAAACTTTTTTTTTTCTATTTCCCGTGGGAAGTTCAGCAAGTTCCAGGAAGTTTCTTGCAATACTTGCCTGAGGGGCTGAAGAGAATGGATCTAGAGTGACTTGCTCCCACTCGTTTCACTGAAATCCCTTCATCAGGGACTTTGCTGCATGGGAGTATAGTTTTGCTTTACCACAATGAAATGATACGAATATCATAGATGAATGCCATTTGGGACAAACACAGGAGAATGGCTGGAAAATACAGAAGCTTGTGTTAGTTTTGCAATATAGCTCATTCATAATTTAATATAGGTAATTCTGTTAGAAGAATGTTGCCTGTCACAGAAAGATATGAAGAAACAGTGCTCTCCATCTGTTTTATTACATTGTTGTGGTTTTCTTTTTTTCCCCAAGAGATGGTTAAGAAGAAGTTAACCTGAACAACTGACATAGTACAACTCCTCTTGTACATTGCCAGAACAGATATACTCTGCTTCCTAAAAACATGTTTACCCAATGCTGGAACATGGAAATGCTACTTATTGTCAATCAAAAGACTAAGCACAGACTCAGATATGTAAACTATGGAAATTTATGTTTTCTTCAAATGACACATTTAAATTTCAGGGGTCATGTGCTACAAAGCCATTCCATTTTTTCCCCTCTCCACATCAGTTTGTAATATTAAGAGTTTCCCCAAATTCTGCCTTGCTGGCATCTTAGAAGCTCATGGAGATACTACCAAGAATCCTATATAACGTCGATAGATTTTGTATTAGTGAAATTAATAACCCAAACTGCGTGGTGGGATGGGTAGTGGGGAACAAGCACAACACAGGCCAAGTTGTTAAATCCCTTCCTTGTTTCTAGCATCATAGGATCAAATCTCGATTTCCCAAACATAAAACATTCTTCTCACTGATTTTGAGGAATGTTTGATTCAACTTTATCAGTCCTTTTTTTGTTTGTAGAAGAGCTGCTAGGAAGGACCTCAATAACTGCTTCATGGATATTCAAAACTGATATAATAACCCAACCTCTAATCAAACAATTAACTGATCACAGCTACCAGGATCCTCCAGCCAGCAAGCTTCATTTCTTACCAGAAATCCTCACACCTACAGTGGCACCTCATCTTCTGCCTTCCATTTGTGACAACTGTCCATCATTACTGGTTAGAAGAGAGAAGATACCAGCATTTTAAACTTCCCATATTACTTAATTTGGTGACCAACAAGCACAACAAAACACATTCCAGATTCTTTCAGAGGTAAAGTACTGAGTACCTGAGCACAGAGCAGGAGTCAGCTATTCAAACTGAACCTCATAACCCAAGAAACAAAGCAGCACATGCTGCTTTTTTTTTTTTAACCAGGCGCAAGCTTGTGGAAATGTGTTAACGTGTTGCTAATAGCAATCACCAACTGGGATTTTATAAAAGGAAAACTAGGCTTCCTCCACCCGAGAAAGGGACTCATGAAAAGGCAGGCTAAGGAAAGTAAAAGCACTCAACGTAACAAACAATAAGAGATTATCCCCTGCAACAGAATCTCAACCTGTGATTACATGTGTTATCACTAATCTGTAACACTGTCCAACATCCCAAGGAAAGCTGGAGGTGCCTGCCTGCACATTTTTTCCACTGCAATTCCCTGTCACATGAATGAAAAAGACATTCAATTAATACTCCTGCTACATTCAGGAGACACTCCCTATTTTTTAAATATATGACAAATATATAGCTTTATAGGTATTTACAGATTTAGAATGACAGCCAAGAAACCTACATGTGGTACTGGACTGAAGATCAGCATCCTATAGTACATGACAACAAGTCAAGTATCATTTTTGACTTCCTTAATAGAAAAACTTCACAACTGCAATATGATTCGGTATTTTCCTTCCATGCACACAAAGATGGACCTAAAAATAATAATAACAGAAGTATAAAAATTATGCAATCATGGCCACTCTCAAAAGTGCCTACTTTTTGTAAAAAAGGACCGAGCACAAGTAGGAATGGGAAAGCATCCATCTCTTAAGCAGAGAAGGATATCATTCAGAATTTAACATCACCTGGGCTAGTGGTATCTTCCTGAGGATCTGCACGTAGACATGGCAGAAGAGACCACAGAACATCATGAGAACCTCGCAAGCCACACCAAGAGCTGCACCTTTCTCCAGTACAGGCTAAGCCAAGCCAGGCAGGTCAAGAAGTGCAAAGATCACAAAAAAAAGCAAGTCATTTTCTGTGTTTCAGAACTCACCACCTTCCAATCACTCTCAGGAATGAGCTGACCTGACAGGCCAACAGAGGTACCTGAGTAGGGCAGGTTAACTCAGTAAGCCAAACAAGGCTAGCTCTACAACAAACCATGCTAAAGGAGTATCTCAAGGATTGAGCCTTTAGAGAAATTATCTGGATAAGGGGGCTCTGACAAGTTGGTTGTGCCTGTGGACATTCAGAAGCTGCTGAAGACAGCTACTGTGCTCTGCCACTCATAACAGTTACCTGTCAAGTAATGTTTTCATCTCTACTGCCCTTTGCAAGCCTCTCCATGCCTGGGTTAGTTAAATCCCCTTCAATGACTTCTCAGGTGAGGCTGGCTAACAAAACTGGATGCTGAAGTGCTCCCATCTCCCCTTTTACTTGCAGCACAGCACCACACAGCTGGGGAAAGCACAGAGGAGTGGCAGTAACATATTCCAAATGCAACAGCAATTTCCAAAATGAGTGGTTCTCTACCAGCTACAATTATAGTTCTTTGGGATACGAGAAATCAGCAAGGTCAAAAGCTATACAAGTAACAGAAAACGGAGGAGTGTGTTCTCAAAATCCACAGCTTGTGTTGATGTTGAGGAGTAGGTTAAAAGATATAGCTAAATATAAGAATTCATTATAGACATGATGAAACAAGATGGGAAAATGGTTCTCCCTCCCTGCAGAAAGAACATTTAACGAGGATTTCTAATGCTGAAATGCTGCTGGTGGACCAGGAGCCAATTAACAGCCAACTTCTGCATTTCACATGTTTTCACAGGAAAACAACAATTACAGGATTCCACACACTGAAAAACGACTGTGCTATAACACCTTACCACAAACTGTGACCTGTGACGGGGTCCTCAGCCGTGACACTGCTTACACTGGAGAGGCCTGACAACAACCAGCATGAAATTCATAAGCATACTTGGAAATAAATAAGTAAATAAATAAAAATAATTCTTAAAAGTCATGATGGCAAAAGACTGACAGAATCGCTCTGGGGTTTCTTGTTGGTGGAATATTCATTCCTCTAGTAAGATATCTACCCATAGATCAGATTAAAAACCTGTCTACTGGAATGAAAACGTAGCTCAACTTATCCAGGATATTAAAGTGTGTAGTGCAGCTGACATCTGATCTGATTACTTTTCATGCAAAGCAAGAACAAAACCCAAACTTTAAAAAGGCAAAATAAAAAGTACTGGGAGAAATCCACGTTGGAGGACTAAATACGATTACAGCAGCAATTTCAGATCAATATCAATAAAAGATTTTATGGACTGCAAGATGCATATCCAACACAATTCAGAATTGACATGTTTTAGGCTGTACACCAATCACTTCCCACAATGGAAATGAATTTTGGAGACGCAGAAATCAGAGGCAAGACATATCTCTATAGGAAAGATGATACAACACATTCAAATTCTCACGCAGAGGTTCCGAGAAATCAGCAGCTGATATGAGGAATAAATTGAAAAGAAAAGAGAACAGCCTGAAAATAAGAATTATGTAGTTAACTACACTAAACTGGTAGTTTTTGAAAGAAGCTAAAAGAAAATGCCTTCTAAATTCAGGGGCCTGACCCAGAAATCTGCTGTCACCCAGAAAGTGAAAGCCTGCACCAAAAGAATAAAGGGAGAATGTCCACTAACTTTGGAGAGGTGCTAAGCAAGCCAAGTCTATTCAAAAACATCAGCTTTAACAGAGAAATTAAACAGTCATGGCTAAGCTGCTTAACATTTCACAACACAGACAATGGCATGAAAGATACAATAACAACAGCTTAAGGGAAAGCTGCCAGTGGAAAACCAACTGGAGAAAATGTTGAAACTCTGGGATAGAGAGATGACTGATTAAAAAAAAAAAAAAAAACCCAAATTCTTCCAGATCTGGAAAACCACACACAGAGAAAAAACAGGAAAATTAAATTATACTCAAAATATCAAACCAAGATGACCTAAAGAGATATTAGGCTCCTTCCATCAGTAAACAAGAAGTTTCCTCCAGCATCATCTTAGCCACTGAAAAAGGAAGCAGAGACCCATAGTTAACCTACAGTCTTCCAGATGAAAATCTACCAAGTGCATATCAAATGGAAAACACTCTCTCTTTTCTGCAACCACAGAGGCAGAGTAACCCCCCATGATGCCCTCATGTTGTAACATGGAACAAAAGTAGAACATCCCAGTCTACATTTATCCTGTATGGTTAAACTAAACTCAAACAAATGCTGTTAAAACAGTTACTAGTGCCAAATCCCAACGTCCAACCAAGGACGTTCTCACACCAGAAAGGCACTATTAACCCAGACCTCACTCCAAAATGTGTGAAGAATTACCCACTACGGCACCTCAATAAAGCCTTGAGTGAGGCCCTGGCACAGGCTGCCCAGCAAAGCTGTGGCTGCCCCATCCCTAGAAGTGTTCAAGGCCAGGCTGGATGGGGCTCTGAGCAACCTGGGATAGTGGGAGGTGCTCAAGGCAGAAGGGTTGGACTAAATGATTTTTAAAGGTCCCTTCAAATCCAAACCAATCTGTGATTCTGATTAGAAGAATGCAATTTACTCAAACACATCTTCTCTGAGTAATAACTCAGCCAGTGCAGAAGTGGAGACTGAAGTGTGCAGGGAAGGGGAACCCATCCAGCATTAACTGAATTTATTTCTGCATTTGAATTTTGAATATTTTTTTAACATTAATTGGCTGCAAAATGCAATAACCAGTCTCAAGTCAAACATTTTGAAACAAGGGAGAAGAATACAAATGCACAAACAGTTCATCATCCAGAAGAAACAAACCCTTGCAGCACAGACAGGACCCATGCTGGCATGATCTGATCACTGGAGGAGGAGTAAGGGTGATGACTTTAAAGTTATTTCCAGCTTACTGTCTGGCAATGAAAGGAAAATCTGAAACTACAGCTGGACATTTGAATACCTTCAAAACAAATCCTCTGGAAAGGATCAAGTATTAAAATAAGTGAAGTCAATGAATAAACAAGAGTCACCAAAATTGGTATTTCCCAGGAAAACATGAAAGTATTTCAAATCTGTCATATTGATAAGGCCACAGCATCTGCCAATATCTAGATGGGTGGCTAAGCCACAGTGGAAAAATGCAGAAATGACTGGTAAAAATTCTGTTGTACCTGAAAAGTAATTGTTATTTTGCAAATTGAGACCAGACATCAAAGACTGCTGGCCTTGGTGGCATAAGAAAGAAGCAAGCTTAGATAACCCAGAATGTAAGGCAATAAATAGATTCACATCAGAAAGATGTATAGGGAGCTTTGGGTATGTGGTAGGTTTCTGGTTCCCTTCTCCATACTTTTAATTTGGCCATTTGGGGAAGGATGGCCCTCAGGAACTTGAGCTGGAGACAGAATGGAAGCTGGACTCAATGCTGACTGGGGTTCCTAACTGCTTTTTTGATACACACCAAAACTCTTTGAAGAAAAAGCAGTAGACTCCAGTATCTACAGCTCACGTTCACACTGAAAGAGAAACTAAGAACACATCTATTTTAGCCTTATTTTTAGCTGTCAACAAAAGGGAAAATAAAAAGGGCATTTCTTTGCTTCCAGGAATTTCAGTTTATAATTACTGAGCAGATACCAGATCAAATTTAATAACTTTCTCCTAAGATTGATGCAATCCTCAGCATTTTCACGGGTTTCCATTCCTATCATGGTATCTTTGTCAAAACATATTTTGTTTTCATGTTAATGTAAGAATGTCTTTCTTTTTAAAAACATCCTGGGCTGTTTCCTAACTAAATGGAAGACAATGAGGCCAGATAGCATCTCTCATCACTGAGCTATACCAAGTAGTAAATGAGAATGGCAGATTGCTCAGTGAGATCTGTTGCATCAGAAGAAAGTCAGTTGTGAGGAAGTGTGAGCTCTGCAACCTCTCAGATATAGGGTACATATTTTTTTTTAGGATAAGAAACCAACAGAAAAGTACTTTCTTTTCTGCTTTAACCCACACCCTTCCTCTTTTCCCCCTCCATTCTTCCTGCAGCATAGTTAATAAACTGGAAGACTGGGGCTGAGCTGCAGGCAGGTGCATCCTGCACCCTGCAGAGCCCAGCAGCTCACACTGCACTCCACATACGTGGATTGTTTTTCAGTGGCATCAGTGACAGGACTCCATTTCCAGCCTGTGATTATTTGTTACTGTTGAAAATTATTTTCAAAAGAGGACAGGTAAAGCGCAGACCCAAGTTTTGTCTGATAAAATGATTGCTTATAAAAATGGATCAAAAGTTGAAAAAATGTAGTTATCTGTGACAACACAGTGGCCCATTTCTACAATTTATATAAGCCCTTCCAAAGATTTTCCTCTGAGCATCTCATTAAATCTAGGTTCCAAAGCTAGAATTGAGTGCATTTATATATTTCAACTGTTGAATGCTGTCAGGATTCAAAGATAAACTACTTTTTCCAGACAATTTAGATTTTATAATATTTGTTGTCTTCAACGAAGATGAAAGACAGTTGTTGTTTTAAATCATTGCTCTGTACAATCTGGTTTGCATACATTTAACAGAGAGCCATTTACAGTCCCATCAATGTCTGGAGTGTGGCAAGAGAAAGGTAAGCTGCAACTGGGTACTTTATGATGGAAGAGCTTGATTTTCAGACAATCTTGGTTTTCCTGATTTTTTTTTCCCCAATTTGATTATTTGGAAGAAGGGAGGATTTTGCTTTAGAGTTCCTCACACATCTGCTTTACTGAGGGTATGCTTCAACCCATCCATTTTTCAGTGCCATAAGCTTTTACTTTAGAGCACTCTTAGCAGGTACCAAAAAAGCCCCACCACATAAACCAGAGGTCTGCATCTTCCTCTACAAAACAGCATTTTAGGTCAAAACCAACCCATCACCATACCACTTGCACTCATTTAAATAGCAAGTGACAGGCAAATTAAATTGCTTTTTACACAACTTCAGGTCTGCTTCATCTACTCCATTCACCCAATCCACTTCCCAACTGTGGATGTTTTTGAGGCAGCTCCGTGCTGAACCACTCATGCCTCAAGTCAGGCAAGATGCAAACAAGCCATAGGGTACCAAACATTTTCCTTCTGCCCCTCCAAAGGAAAAAGCAGTGAGAGTGCAGACCTGATGCTGTCTCAACAACCCCTCTTAATGACACTAATGTGAAATGATGATTATATGAAAACAAAGGTGAGGAAAACCCCTCTGCTTCCCACCTCTCACACCACACATTACATTTCTCCAGCAACAGCAACTTCCCAAGCACTCTGCCCTTGCTTGTATCTGTTCCCTACAACTGCCAGAGACAAACCACAGTGTCCAACTGCGGGACACAGAAGACACCTTCCCTCTCTGCATGAGAGGCCTGAAAGCTGGGCTGGTGGCCAAATTCCTACAACTGTCTGCTTTTGCTCAGGAGCACGCCTAGGGCTGGACTGAGGCAGAACTCAAGGAAAACCTCTCGTGTGCCCATCCTTCCTGCACTGCTTTCTCTGCACAGGCAGCTCCCAGGCTGCAGCATTCTGCCCAGGCACCTCCACCCCAGCGGCCTCGGAGACGTTCAGCAACTCAAGCAACCCCCTTGTATGGGAAAGATGAGGAAACACAGCCATGCCAGTGCCTCTTCTGGCCTGACTGAGCATTCCCTGAGCTGACAGAGCCACAAAACCCCAGAGAATGTCTGCCCAGGCCCTTGAAAACCAATACCAGCAGCTCCCAGTCACTAACGAGCACTTACCCACGAGCCAAAGTGTAATGTCTGATAGCCTGTGAGAGCAGAGAGATTAACTTCTTCATTTGACCAGGTGCCACTGAGGGACTTTCTGTACTCAGCTGAATGCTTATCTAGGCCAGTTTCTAACATTCTTTTTGATACTGCACAACTTTGGTATAAACAATTAAAAAAACCCCAAACTTATTAATTTTTAACAAATTCTGTCAAGCCATTCCCAGGCTTAAAAAAAATTCTTTTCAGCTATAGGAAAAAAAATTACATGCATTTTTACATCCTCAACTCTTCAATTTTTATTTATCCTAGCAAATCTGTCAGCATTGTGATATGGGTATGCCTGGATGGCATCTGCAGGTTTTCAGTCCCGAAGATTTGGCTGCCCACTGAAAAGCTACAGGGCCTTTTTTGGTGGACAACAGAACTATTACTTTTCCTTTCTAGTTTATTCTATTTAAATTAAAAAATATTCCAGCCTTAATCTTCCCACTTTTACTTTTCCTGGATGGTTACTTCTCCTCTTTCATAGGAAATCTTGTTGGTTCAGAGTCCAATGTGGCACTATACTGCATTTCACATAGTTTTAATTAATAGCTTAACGGAGCTACTTGATTTTTTTATACTGTGAGAAGCTACAATTTTCCTTCTTTCATAACTGTTGCTGTGATATTTACAGTACATTTGAAGGCAACTTCCAACAGCCTTCTTCCTGTGACCTAAATATTATCCTTTCTCTATAAAATTCTAGGAACTGGCTCACTGAAAATAGCTGGAGGAAAGAACAATTTTCACATTTCTAAAAGGAAGGAAAGTCCAGACATTAAATTACAAAGAATCTGTCTTTGAAAGAATTATGTCAAAATCTCTCAAAAAAAAAAAAAAACAACCCAGCCTAAACAAACGAAACCTATGATTCTCTTCAGTGCAATGCATTCATTTCAGCTTGCGCTTCTGGTGAGAAGTTCCTCTCTCCCCATCATATATCAACAGAAATATATATTAAATTAGCATTATTTGAATCAGAAAGGTCAGTAAAAGGTTACCACCCTTAAAACAATGCTCATCTAAAACAGTGAAGTCAAAGACCGGTGGCCCTTAAGAACTCCAGTGATTTTGCTGCAATATCCTTATGCATAAAAACCAATCCTAGAGAAAAGAACCATACCCAGCAACCAGCCAGGCTTACTGTACATTTACTGCCTACGTTTCCACTCAGACTTCATGTCAGACAGATGGGGTGTTCACAGACCCAGCAGGATCACTCTCAACAGCCACAGCAACAAGAAACCTAAACAACAAGCATCTGGACAAACTTAAATTATCAAATTAAACACAGGATTTGCAGGACCTCCCCAGTGACCTTGCAGATGAGTAGGAGAGGTTGAACTGAGAAGTGGCAAACATCACCTGAGAGGAACTGCCTCTTGTTCTTTTATGGGTATTTTTGTTTGCACTCTGCACTTACTACTTTCATGTTAAAATCATTTGGGACAAACCACTGTCACAGCTTTATCTGCAATGCACAACTGGCACTGCCTGCTCTGTAAAGCCCATCAAAATAGCAGAGACGGCAGCAGGTGCAGAAAAAGAGGCAGACCCTACCAAAAAAAAATGGTAACAACCTTTATGCGGCTGATGTCATTTTTCAAATCCTGTTTAATTTTGTCTTGATGTTTCTAAGGCAAAGAAAAAAAAATGGGAGGAAAAACTGACATAGCAAAGAGGATGAGGGACGGTCTAAAATCCATGTTAATAAAAGAGCCAGCAAGGGACACTGTGTGGAAAGACTAGAGGAAAAGGCTCCAGAGAAACATCATCTTCCCAACCCACAGCTTCCAGGCAGCTTCCCATTAGCCCTTGCTGGGAAAGCCCAGCCTCAGGATATTTCTCTATCCACAACTTCCACACTTTTCTATGGGACAGTGAACATCATGCAGATCTCAGTCCTTTTCTCTCTTTTTCCAAAGACCTTGCCGCAGCATCCTTGGAACAAGTGCTTCCCCTGGGTTGCTCCTTGGGTAGGATTTAATGCCATGGAACCCTTCCCAGAGTTTCCTCCGGAAGGGATTATGAACTTACCCATTTCACAGCTTCAAAGGCAGACAGACAGAAAAGTTAATGAATTAGCATAGGCAGTGGTGGATTAAGACTCATGAGCTAATGTCTCAGCTCTATGCTCATCCCATTAAAATGCAGAGTCCTGTTTAATATTAAAACCAGCCATATCCAGAGATTTATGGTCACCACCACATCTGGAGGTGGGTTATGGAGGAAGACCATGCACTCACTCCCATTTGACACCATTATTCCCTCCCAAAGGCAGTATGCTTAGGGCTTCCATGTGTTGAAATAACATCACACCACTCTAGGAAGAGCAGTATATGTTAATTTAGTTCTGTAAGAAGAGTTCACTATCACTCATCTCATTACTCTGGCTTCATGTTCCACCCCGACTCCCAAAAATTAGGTCTGGTTGCTTACCAAACCACAGCCCAAGGCAGAAATACAAGCAGGTGGCACCTGTACAGAGCAAGTCCTGAGGGATTCTGCCTGACCACTCATTTCGGACAGAGGCAGCACTAACTTCATAAGCTTTACCATACCTCCCATAATGTTCTACCCAGAATGACCAGAGACCACTTCTCACTCCTAAAAATTATTATGAGTCCCCAGACAGCAGAATCAATAGTTTTTAAAAAAACCTTTAAGAGAAGAGGAAGACTGTGAAAAATCACATTCACAAAAACACTGTTGACACTTATGTCTTTGGATGCTCTTCTGCAACCTGTAGGATACCATTATTGTAGGATAAAATTAAAAAATAAAAACACTTGTAATTGCTACAATGAATATTGGTAATTTAATGAAACAATTAAGTGAGATGATGGAATTTAGAAAAAGTGTCTTTAAAAATACTAGTTATTAAAAAACCCCAATGTTTTCCTTTATTTTTTAATACAATTTAGGCATTTATTGTCAAAATACTGCAAACATCTATCAACCATCACAGCTTGAGAACATGCTCTTTTTTCCATTTGAAATGTGGGATTTCAAAGCCTCTGTTTATGCTTCCATTTTGGCAGGTTCTGCAGGATTATTTTATTTCCCCAGTTACCACAGCAGTAAAATCATTCCAACTTAAGAAAAAATTTCCTATGCTTTGGCTGAAGAGAAAGTCCTTCAACCTTCCCGTGACATTTTAAATGAACAACCACAAAATTTCCAAGTAACGACTTTAAAATAGAATGCTACAAACTAAACTTCACCTATCAAGGGGGAGATGGGACACAAAAGGGCATTGAAGACAGAGGTAAATGCAACAATAAATACATATTTAGGGCTGTGGTCCCTCTGCCTGCAGACAACCTAAGGGCTCAACTTCTTAGTTACCTTGAGAATCTCAGCTCGGCTCAATGACATTCTTTTCTTGTCCTAAAGTTGTGTCCTACTTAAAACTACTTGGTTTTGCCCCAGAGACATCTGTATTTCAGTTTTCTGGCTAATGACCACAGGGACCAGGTTGTTATATGACCTCTATTTGTAGCTTGCAAAGTGCTTTGGGCTTGTTTAGAATAGGCGGAAAAAATAAAAGGAGGAAGGGGCCTGTGTTTAATTGCTATGTGTAGGTTTTCAAAATTCCAATATTTAATTGGATGGTTGGATTTCTTTTTATTCCTAAAAAGATTTTTTTTTTTTTTGCTTCTTGAGGGAGAAGCCTTTAAGGCACAAAATGGCCTGAATTCAGAGAACTTGTTCTGCAGCCTTATCAGATGGAGGCAATTTTCACAAAATGGAACATTACGCATAGAAAAAACTAGAGTTTCAGCTTTTTTCTTATTCTCTTCCCAAACTCCAAGCAACCAGCTCTCTTCCAAGTGGACTGAAAACAATATTTCATTTGAGTGTACATGGACAAGAAGAGGAGGTAAAAAAAGACTTTAAGAAGCTATGTGATATTCCAGATTGACCGTGCTTCCAGGCTTCTACCTCAAGTCTCAGCTTACAAGAAAAAGATGCTCTCTCAATACTCCCACAGCACACTCCTGAGTCATGCTGGACTCTTTTCTCGTTGCCCATCACTCCAGGTAGTGCTGGGACTGCGGGCCAAGCCTGGGGACACCCCCTGCACACGCCCTGTCCCCACAGGGCCCGCGCAGCGGCCGCAAGGCTCAGCTTGGCAAAGCCGCCGCAATTCCGATCCCTGCATCCGCCAGCCCCCCCGGACCAGCGCGGCGCTAGCTGCAAAACCAACGGGAACAGAAGCTTGCACCAGGAGGAAGGGGGAGAAGAAAGCAAGAAAAATGAACTCTGAAATACAGGCTAGAAATTTAGCAGGTCTGCTAAGACCTGCTGAGCAAGACTTCCTGACAGCAGTTATGTTAATACTTATTTTTTACTTTCTAAAAACTAAAGCTACTTTTTCTTTCTTTCTTTCTTTCTTTGTCTTTTTTTTTTTTTTTGCTTTCTTTGGGTTTTTTTTTGGGGGGGGGAGGAGGGTGGGTTGTTTTTGTTTTTTTTTTTGTTTCTGAGCAACTTAAGCCTCTGGTTTCTGAGTTATCAGCTAAGCAATTTTACCAAGGGCTTTTATTTTTTTTTTATTTTGCAACTCTAAAATATGCTACATTTTCTGCACATTACTGGGACTTCACAACAAACATATTCACTACGCTTAGACTTATCAAAGTCGAATAGCATTTCGTGTACAGCAAAGCTAACTTTAAGAGTCCTTCATAGGTCAGCAGGTAAAATCCTGCTTTGATGGAAGTAAACAACAGTACACTTAAAGCTATTTCTGCCTTTAAGGCAGTAACTGAATTATGTATCAGGAAAGAGATAGATCAAAATTACAGAACAGGAATATATTTTGGTATCAACCAAATAAATGTAATTTATTTTGCACAACTGCTCAAACTGAAATATCCATAAAGGAGTGAGACCCTAAAACTACCTCCAGTTTCACAACACTTAGAAAAATATTATTAGCTTTGCAGTATAAATTACTTAATTTCTCCAATCACACAGATTCTTGATCGAGTCATTGCAAGTCACCACATGGTAGCAAGACAGGGTCCCAGCTGTACCCTCTTAGTTTGCAGGGAATAAGGTAAGTCTTGAACTGCTGTCTTCTAAGTTTAATTTCCTTGATTGTGTGGCAAGTTGCACATGGAACTGTCACAGGCAAGATGTTACTGCTGCCAGGCCTGGGTAACAGCCAGGATCACATGAACTGTGTCAGGACCAAAGAATATCCATGGTGTCTCAAAGCCATGCTCCTCTACACACTGGAGATGTTGTACATCTGTTTCCAACCAGCCTGGGAGGAAACAGAACTCACAGGACTGGGTTCTCGCGGCCTCTTTTACCAGGATCTCGGGGATTTTGGGCCAGGCCACCATCTCCCTACTGGCCTCAAATTCAACTTGTAACAGAAATACCTCCTTAACACCTCAAAGGATGAGCTGATGTGCTCATACACTAAGCAATGCCAAGCTATAAATGAAAGCACTCTAAAAGTTCCTATCATCCAAATATTTCCTAGTATTTCCTTCCCCACAAATACACATTTTTAAGGCAAATCAGATGAAATACTTCTCCAGACATTACATTCTATGTTGCATTTAAAGAGACGCTGCTCTTCAGACTCTGTGGTAAGGATAGGAAATGGAAATAACTAGTGTATTGTCTTCTGATACCAAAGGACTAGGAGACACAGGCCCACATATTGCAGAGACACCAGCCTGCCAAAATACAAATATTTGCAAGTTGCTGTATTTGGGTTCCTCATTAGCTAAATTGATATCACTTCCTGCAATAAGGAGAGGGGAAAGTTGGAAGCAGTGATCCTATTAGGTTGTCATACTGGCACGTAACAACAAAGTGTGGTAACATTTTTGTGAAGACAAAACACTGATGTTAATTCACACTGCAGACAGAGGCATGAGCCAGAGGAAGTATTTATATACACACTCTCTCATATTGCATTCAAAACAGAAGCTCTGGAAACTGATATTTTTGTTTAAAATGAAGTGTCAAACTTTTACCCTGCTGAGAGCACCAAGAATGTTTGCTGGAAGCAAGCGGCACCACAGAGGCAGCCAGAGAAAGTTTCATGCTGAATTTATACCAAATGCAGCAGCATCCCTACATCCAGTGCAACCACAGACTGACACCAGAGTTGTTTTCTCTAAATCACCTTTTTTTTTCCCCTGTCTGAATCTTTTTTTTCCTTACAGGCAATCTAAATCTGTCCTCCTTCAGCTTGAAGTTGTTATGCCTTGTCCTGCCACTACAGACCGTGGTAAAAAGCCTCACTCCAGCTTTCTTGTACAGCCCTTAAACATTGAAACACCACAATAAGATCTCCTCAGAACAACCCCAAGTGTCTGAGCCTGCCCTCACAGGAAAACACTTCCAGCCCTCTGACCATTTTCATGGCCCTCCTCTCCTGGCTACTCCAAGAGGTCCATGTCTGTTTTGTCCAGGATCCCAGAGCAGGACGCAGACCTCCAGGGAGAGCAGAGGGCAAAGTCCCCTCCCTGGACCTGCTGGCCCTGCTGCTTTTGATGCATCCAGTGGGGTTTCTGGGCTCCAAGCACATGCTGCTAGCCACATCCAGTTTTTCACTGACCAACACCTCCAGGTGGCACCACCCAGTCTGCACTGACACTGGTGATGGCCCTGACCCATGTGCTGGACTTTGCACTTGGCCTTGATGAATTTCATGAGGTGAACAATAGGGAACAGTTGCAACAGCACAAACTGGCCAAGAGAAAGAGACACTAGCCCCATCTTAAGCTCAGCACCAACAGTTTCACAACAGGCACATGGTCAGGGCAATCTGTTTCTTTATCCTGTCCATGCAGGCACCCTGGGGCAAGGAGCTTAAACTTAGATGTCTGAGGTAAGGGGAGACAAATCCCACCCTCACTGACTCAAATGCAAACAGCTTTTATTTTAAGAAAGGTGATCAGTGCTAGAATGTGCTTGAGTCATTCTCACAATCCAAGGCCACCTCTCAAATTCTCCTCCAGACCTCCAGCTTAGGACAGACTCCCCCAGCCTGTCAGTGCTTCCTACCACGAGACATTTCCACTGCCCTGTGCATCCCTGTGACCACCACCTTCCTTACCAGGACAAACCACCTGCAGCTGGCACAGAATGTCAGAAAAACTTTTTTTTTTTTTTAATGTATTTTTATTTCTGATCTGTCAGCTACAAAACTGTATAAGCATCATTTATGTGGAGTGTTTACCAGAGCCAGGAGAGCTAAGGAGCAGGCCCCCACTGATACACAATTTTGAAGCACATTATTTACCACTAATGATAGCTTTGTTTCTTGCAGAAGTTTAATTTCTTTTCCCATTAGAGAGAAATACACACTTTCCCCAGGCAGGTCCCTATAATCTGTGCTTGTGGTGCAACCATGGCCATGTGAAAGACTCTGCTCCATAATAACATTAGTGAGATCAGTCAGGATAACTCAGTTTATCTACAAGACTTCATTCATGAAGAAATCATTCACTACTGAGGAATGTACTTCAAGTACCTTCATTTCTCCAGGTATAGTACCAAACTGATTTGCTCTCAAAAGCCAAGTACAGGCTTGTTCCTACTGCTGTGAAGGTTTTGGTCAGCAGAAGCCTAACATCAGCTTAACTGAGAGAGCTGCCGTGCTGCAGATGTTCTTAAAAAAGAAAATAAAGTAGCAAGAATTCTTATTCAGACTTAGTACAGAACTAGCCTGAAAAACGACTAAAATCTAGCCAGAGCAGGCTGGATAGCCAGTGGTTCACCCTGCCTGGGCAAGGTGAGTGTACCTGAACTAGCTCTGTGCAGCCTCTTGCTGTACCACCATCAGGAGCAGCACAGCACACTCGTATTTATACATTCTACTGATCCTCAACCAAAAGCACCACCACACCTGCACTGCTTTCTGTGCCACTATTTCCCTCACCAGCCAGACATTTCCTGTTGTAATCCTGAATCTTTGCAGGTATTTCTGATCATTTCTTTCAGCTTCACACTATTCGGGGGGGCCCAGGGGGGAGGAGATGAGAGAATAAATCTGCAACCTAAATTGCAACTGAGTGAAGAGGACACTCCAGTTTGGATTGCTTTTACCACTTAGGAAGCTCCATGGCAGGTGGAGCTGTCATTAATCATCCACAATGACAAGCTGCTACTCTCAATCATGCTTTGTGATCAAATTCTGCACTAATCAGGAGCTTCAGAGCAGGCTAGCTGTTCAGCAAGGTTAAAAATTCAGATGATATTTTCCTTAAGATTCCTCTAACATTTAGTAACAGAATCACAGAGACAAAAAAAAGCTACCCAAACAACCCCCCACTGATAAACATCCTACATGTGAAAAGGAGCAGCTACACTACATGCTTTCAGCTGGACTGTTTTCTATCATGCACACAAAGTTCTTAAATGGACCAAAATTTGTCATGTAGTTTTAAGGGTAATCAACAATCCTCTGTCACGGCAGTTTTACAGCTGCATTTAGAGAATGAACAGGTTTACTTAAAAATATCTTTGAAAAAAGGCTATGTTCTTATAAATAAAAATTACAACCAAAACATTTTTTGTCAAGTCAGTATAAAGAGACCTTTATCTGTAATTTCAAGGTAATTAGGTATGTCAGGAATCATGTGTAACACAATGCACAAATACACAGTTAGCAAGTTACCTGTCAAAAGGTATTTATTTGTCTGGAGAGGGAGAACATGCTGTTCTCAATGTAGGGCCCCATTTTAGTGGATGAGCTGCTGGCAGGAGCAGCCCTGTTCAGATTTCCCATCACAGGCAGTTTACAAAAACTCACACTATACAGGTTTTTGAAAGATCAATAGCTAAGTTTCAGAAATAGCTAGAGTAAAAAGCAAAAAAAAAAAAAAATCTAGGTATCTTTGCTAGGGGGAAGCATTCTCTGACAAAGCCCCTCTGAAGGCACTGCTTTGTTGGTTGTGCCAACCAAGAGCCTCCATGTGCCAGAAGACCATGGTAAGCTGAGCCTTCAGAGAAAACAAAACTTCACTAAATAAACACAAAGAGCAAGGGCTTAGAATGGCAACACGGACATGCATGCCAAGACACCACTGCTGCTGAAATCATCTTGCAGGTAGGGACATCATTTTACTCTTCCTTTTTCAATTCTTCTCTCTACCACTGAATTTGGGTCCATCACTCAAGCAAAACAGGAGGAGACTAATGTCTCAAATGCTGTTTTCTCTACCCATCCATGTAAAGAGCATCCTGCCACTCTTGAGCCTCTGTTACCCATACAACTCAAACACAAATGACAGAAAACTTGCAGCTTAAAATTTTTTTCTTCTAATTTTCTGAGAAAGCACAGCTGAGTCAAAACAAGTTTTAGAATAAACATTACCGAGGTTTCAACTATTTATTGTCTCTAACGTAACTGAAAAGTCAGAAATTGAGTGACTTATTTTTCATTAACAACTTACTTATACAATTTAATTTTGGCTACTTACTTCTATATAGGGAACATAGTAATATAATTAAAGATGACCACAGTGATTGCAAAAAGCTGCCTGCCCAGCTGGGGTTTTTACCAAGTCACACTAACAAGTTGCAGGTTAAAATCCTCTGCAAGATCCTGAGTGACCACTCACCAATAACACAGCATACAGAGGACTAAAGTGGGAATAAAACCCTCCAGCAATGAAACTGCTAGCATTTCAAAACAAAAACAAAAAATAGGAGAGAAAGGACTGTGACTTAATTTAATACAACACTCACCCCTTTGGTTTGCAAAGCCATTGCTGGTCACATCCTGCTGCTTTTGCTCTTTATTTTCAGCTACCAAACTGCATTTAGAGACTTACTTAGCAGGCTTTCTGTTTGTGCATCCTCAGGAATTACTGACACACATTCACAGATGGAAGGGGAACAGAACAGGACTTCAAAGATAAAGACCTTACACTACAAGCACGGAGAGAAAAAAAACACAGTAACACAGGGTAGGGAGGAAGACACCAAAGACAAGGCCAGGCTGGATGAAGCTCTGATTTTGAAGTGTCTCCTCCAACCTAAACCATTCTATAGCTGCGAAAGGAGCAAGCATACAGCAACATAGAGAAACAAGACAGAAATGTGAGGATGTAAACACCTTCAGAAATTTGATTCCACTTAAATGAGTTGGTTTTATTTAATTATATTCTTTTTTCCCCCAGGAACAGTGACCACTGAATTCCTAAGACCCAGACAACTTTTTATTCATGCAAGTCTTACTGCTGTAAGACCTCCATGAATAAACTTGTGTTTTCCAAACTGCAGCAGCTTGAAAGTCCTGCTGGGGGACAGAATTCCAGTAAAACAGGGCAGAAGGCAGGAGCCAGCCTGGATGTGTCCTCTTGGAGAAATAAACAGACTAATTTGCACATGCTGCATACACAGCTCTTCCACAAGGGATTTACATCTTGTGAGTAGGTACTGCTAACTTGCATTTTCACAAAACCTTAATTCTACTTCAGACATTTAGATTTTCCTTCTATTTCAGAGGAAGTTTGCCACAGATTGCTTTTTTAAGACATGGAAAAGGGATGAACAATGAAAAAATATATGGTACTACACAAAGTAACAATGACATCGCTGAAATGCCCAAGGGAGTTCTAAGCCAACCAGATATCAAGAGATGCCATAAAAGATAAGAGTAAAATATCTTAAAACTCATCTTTATGACTCATCTTTATTTCCTTAGGCCTCCTATAAACTGTTCTTGGGATCATCAACAATGTAACACCAATGCAAGGTTCTACATGAAGTCTCTGAAATATATGCAGGCTCCCTTCTGCTCTGCAGAACTCCAATTAGTGTCTAATCAATAAGTTTATCTGCCTGCCTAAAAGTAAGATCCAACTTCTGGTTTACATGGGAAGCATTTTTAATGAGGCAGGCTGATGCAGGTACTCTTTCTGGAAGGTAAATTGTTCTTGGAAGCTTTCCATTAAGAGACAGCGGAAACTCCACCACTAACTCTTAATTAAGTGCTCTATTGCTTTGGGTTTGTTTTTAATTATTTTTCTTTGTAGATAAGTCATTAATAATTGAGTATCTGCTTGCCTGAGTCATGACACTGTGAATGTAGTAAGAAGAAAACCAGTGGCAGTTGTCCATCCGAGCAGCAGTCAGTAGAGCTTTAAAGTGGTCTTGGAGGCTTCTGTTCCTCCAAACTAATTTTAATCACTTTTCCCCCACCCTCTAAAAATTAGCAGAATGAAGAGACTTCTGCTTTGGAAACTAACTCACCTTGTCAAGCAATGCACACTGCCACAACTGTGTATTTATTTTTGCCTCTATACAACAACAGGCATCCACAAACTGCCAAGATGCTTTGAAGATAGATGTGCACAGAGTGACATCCCCATGTCAGCCACCTGAGAGAGATGTACCACAGGATGTAGCATCTGCTACTGCTGCATGAACAGAAGTGCACCTTGTTCATATGGCACCACTTCCCTTGCTATCTAGATTAAAAAAATATATATCTCTACTTAGGACCTAAGCATCTAGGCAAGAGAAACATCTCTTCTCTTTAATAACCTACTTCCAGATATTAAGTCTATGCAGGATTGTACATCCAGGACTTGATCACAAAATTGCTGTGCAGCAGAAATGGTGATGCTCTCCCTCTGTAAGGGACAAAGTGGATTTTGGGAACCACTGCTTTTCAAAATTAATATTCTCCTACAAGTAAAACAGTCTCAATCTCCAACAGACAGAAAAAAAATCTTTTCAGATCCCTTCTTAGTACTAAGTTGTTGATGCTAATGATTTTAAATGGCCTCATGGAGACAAACCTGCAGGTTTGGGTAGGGCAGGAGGAAGATGCTGCTTCAGTCACTTCATGATGGCTGTATCATTTGACACACAGTTAGTCAAAATGCTATCTATTCAACACAGTGTGCAGCTAATCTAATCTAAAGCAGCACGCAGGCACTGCTGTGCTATGGAAACATTCAACAATGTAAACATGATTAGCCACATAGGTGGAGCTTTACATGCAATTGTTTTGGGAGAGAGATTTAACACTGCCACAGTGACAACATGGCCTCCCTCTTCACATCTGTCTTATCAGCACTCACTTCAGACTAGACTTTAACCCTGCCAGCTGCAATTTTCCTCTACTTCTTCCTAAGGTGCTCTTCTTGCGTCAATTATGGCAATTTAATAAAGAGGAAAAAATATTAATAAAAGCATTTACTGTTTGTTATGTTTTTGGCCAGTCAAGTTGCACTTAAGAGTGCTTAGATTGTATTAGGAAGCTATACAGTACATATACTAAGAACAAAAATTCTTTTGTCCTGTAACAACAAACACAATTTGAAAAAACAAACAGTAACCCCCAACTCAAAAACCTCAATCAGACCTGTAAGTTAAACAAGTATATTAAATAAAACACTCAAGGCTCTGAGTCAGGAATGCCCCAGAGATAGGGGAAAATTGAAGATTTCCTCCCAAAAAGTTTAACTGTGGTAAGGCAAAACCCAAGGATTTCCTAACTCAGAACTTATAAGAACTATTCCTTCTGCAAGTGTTTACCTGTCACCATTCTGAGATGTGCCCATCTCTGCCAGCTCTCCGGTTTTCTCAAATTACTTTTGTAAATAGCATCCAAAGCGCAAGGTAGCCTTAAGCTCAGTCCACTTCAGCCCAGCTAAGGCAATGAATGATGTTAGTCAACCCCAAACTGCCAGTAATAAGCCTTTTGGCACACCCACTGGGTATTTCCAGAAGTATGAGCAGCTTTATTCAAGGTGAATGTGTGTGTATTTAAGGGCTGCTCCTAAGCTCCAGCCAACCTCTACCCCAAGGGCTGGCTAATCATGCCACAGTCCAGATCTCAATCATCACAGAACAGGTTGTGCTTGCCTTCCCAAAATGCAAGTCTCCCTGCAGTTGTGAGCAGTCTTGTGCTGCAAACTGACTTGAAAATATTAAATAAAAAAGATTAAAAGTTCTCAAAGAGGATTTAAATACAGGCAGCAAGTCAGCACTTCACTTCCTACAATCCCTTCCGAGAGAGATTAGGGCACAAGGGCTCAATACCTTGAAAGTAAAAAACTACAAAGAATGTTGATTTTCTTTCCTAGAACAGTGGCCACAGAAGATAAGAGGCACAAGTACTTATGTTTTAAACCTGAATATGGAAGTATTTAAGAGATACTGCCAGTGAAAGCATTAAAGTGACACCATCAACTTCACACCTAGATTCTTAAAAAAAAAAATTAAAATTCCAACTAGAATTTTGGCCTTTTTAAAGTTATTATTAATTTTGTGTGCCTTCAGTGTGTGTACATATATATACACACACCCATAAATACATGTAAGTGTATATATAAGCAAGCAAATATATGCACACACACCAGTTGGTATCAATAACATCCCTGGAATGTAAAATAAAGTCTCTGAATTCTCACATAAACGAATTTCAAAGATATCATGATCTACTACTTTATTGTTGTTGCTTATTAAAAAAAAAGAGCAGAAATAAAAGGCAGCCTATCCTCTTACAAGTTAAATGGGACATTCATCTAATATAGGAGGCTACTGTAGTCCAGGAATGTCCAATGAAAAGAGTTGAAAATATTTGCAGAGTTCTACCAACCCAGCATTAATACTGAAGCAGAGCACTCTTTCATTACTCGCAATCCTCCCCTGAAACCTCTGCCATTTGGACAGTCCCATTTACTATTCTTTTATGACAACAGACCCACATGAAGGCAGCTTTAGAAAAAAGGTGACCTAAAACATCTTTCCCATTTTATCCCTCCGCATTTGCACGACGCCCCAGCACCAGCTCCACTGGCCCCATCCCTCAAGATGTGTCATCAGAACTCCAACCCCCTTCCTCACTTGTGCCACAAATAAAATAAAGCAGGAATTACACGTTCCCTCTGCCATCAGACTAAGCCTGCGGCAAAGAAGTTCTAAGATACCTTAATCCTTTTGGCTGCCTTCCGTCACGCTGTGCCTCCTCGATGCTCACAGCTCTCCCCTATCACTCTATAATAGTGCCAGCTGGCCTCTCTTAGTCTCTTAGCCAGCCTTTTTTTTTTTTTTTAATAAAAAAAACCCTCACAAATTAGAAAAAAAATTGCAGAAAAACAAACCCTTGAATATAGTATTTCATTCATGGGTTGGTTCTTACCAAGTTGTGACTTGTATAATTAATCATAATTCACAGCAGCATAGCATAGGAACAATTATTTAAACATTTAAAAACAAAGTGGGTTGCTGGCTCTTTACAATGCTGACATATTTAACACCTAAAACAAATCCTTTTACTGCTGTCTTTAAAACAAAGGGACACATTTTTCTGCGAGTAAGATCTCATTTTGCAGCACTTTCCATCCTACTGCAGGAAGGCAGCTATTTTCAGCATTTCCCAATTATAAAAGTGGTTTTACTGGGTGAAGAAAAAATGCTTACAGTTCCACACCCAGTTGTTGACAATCCCCTTATGCCACTGAATGAGAATTTTCAAATAAAGGAAGAGGGGACAGGAAGGGGAGGTATAGAAAATTGATAAATATTTTCCTTTTACCCACCATGCAACATTAGGAAGGGGCATACTTATTTTAGATGATTTTCTTCTACTACCAATAGTTCTTTGAATACATTTCCTAGTAGTTAAACTACCATTACTCCAGCTTCTATGCTCATACTGGCAACTATTTATTTAGGCATTCTGTCACCATGGGAAGAGCAGATCTCTATTCTTCCTTGCATTACAGAGCCCTCTGGAGCAAGCATGTTTATTTTATATCCCATAGGGCCAATCATGTAGAAATAAAAAGTTGTGGGAGGGGGTAGAGAGTAGGAAGGGAAGAACACATCATGTACTCCTGCTGATAAACTCAAAGCACTCAGCAAGATTTAAATGACTGCGAGAAAGTCTCAACTTGATATTCCTGGAGCAGAACTTGAAAGCATGATTTTAGAAGACTAGAAGCACTATGCTCAAATCCACAAAGTCTAGTAACTTCCTCAGAATGAGTTTGGTCTCGGTTTCGGTTTTAATTTACACAGAATAAAGTCAGCTTAAAAATATCCCAGAGACTAGATCAAGCCAGGAACTAAGGTGCCCCTAGTGAATGGGTTTTAAGAATCAAAACTCCAATGGCTTTTATTAGAATAATCCTAATATAATATTCTTGCAATTATGTCCTTCTTCAGTGTTTAGGTTTTTAATGACAGATACAAAAATCAAAGCCTAGCTGAGTCCAAGTGGTGCCAAAAGGCTGATGCAACCCCAGTGCACACCCTAGGAGAGCCTCACTTCTACTTCTCCACTTATTGACTGGACCAAGACAGGCACTTCCAGTGTTTTCATAGCACAACAAGAGAACTTATTTAACTGTTCCTACATCCAGTTTATCTCAAGGACATGAGCTAAGGAATACTTATGAACCGAGAGGGAGGTGATTCTGCCCCTCTTTTCCACCTTCTTGAGGCCACATCTGCAGTGCTGCATCCAGCTCTGGGGCTCTCAGCACAGAAAGTACATTGACCTGCTAGAGCAGGTCCAGAGAAGGCCACAAAAATGACTGGAGGGATTGAACACCTCTTCTGTCAGGAAAAGCATAGTTGGGTTGCTCAGCCTGAAGAAGAGAAGGCCCCAGAGAGAACTTATTGTGGCCATTCAGTACTTGAAGGGGGCCTATAAGAAAGATGGGTAAAAACTTTTCAGCAGGGCCTACTGCAGTAGGACAAGAAGCAGTAATTTTTAGCTAAAAGAGTTGATTTAGATCCGATATAAAGAAATTTTTTACAATGAGGATGGTGAAACACTGGCACATCTTTCTCTGTGGAGGTGGTAGGTGCCCCATCCTTGGAAACACTCAAGGTCAGACTGCATGGGGCTCTGAGCAATCTGATGTAGTTGTTGACATCTTTGACCATGGCAGGTGAACTAGACTTTAAAGATCCCTTCCAACCCAAACTACTCTGTGATTCCTTGAACTGCATTCAGTATGAAGGTATCTAATTTGAATCTTTGTATTTCAACCGTTGGCCATGCACCTGACAGCTCAGCATTCAAACATCCAGCTCTGTGTAACCCAAGATGTTCTGGTTAAGCGCTGGCCATCAATCACAGCAAAATAAAAATACTCATATGGAAATAATGCAAGAAACCTTCTCTTAGGCAGGAATATTAACCTTAACACAGCTCTTGGCTTTGCTGATAAGTCTTGGTAAATGAACCATGTTTCCAGCATGCCTGAAAAAAATTCTCAGCTAGAGACCAGAAGGTCCAAGCGAGTTGCAGCCTGGAGTTGATCCAGATGATTCCCCATGACAACAAAGGGGAAAATCTATCTCTGTAGACTTCAGTGATTACGAACAGCTTGAGATATGACATGGTCCTGAGTTCAGTTAGACACAGATGACTCTTCCAGAGAGTTATGACATCCCATTGCTCTTCACACTCCAACTACCCCAAGTTACTCATCAATCTGCTTTACCACAGGTTCTGAAATTAACCTGCAACTCTTTAAAGCCATTGGAAGTACTTCAGCATTTTAGAGTGAGGTTGTAATACCCTGAAAGTAAGGGGTTTAGCATCAAAGATAGCTATTTGTAATCTTCCAAACTTGTCAACAGTATGCAACTAATGCTGCACTGGAGACCAAGTATAACCAACTCCTTCAACCTGGTTTTGCTCATCATATTTCTCTAGATAAGGAAACTTCTTCTTCAAAAAACATCATTAAATGTATATGCCAATCATATTTCTAATAAAAGTAAGAGTTTGGTGACAAAACTTAGAATATTACAATCAGGAATCATTACACTTCAGGTAAGATTAATTAAGAGTTATACAAGAAAGCACCAATACTGTGCCAAGTTTACCAGGAGAATATAAAGGAATACATCCCTGGCCACAGACGGTACAGACATTTATGCCACACAGGAGACACTGATCAACAAGTGCTTCAAAGACAGCAGCAAGCTTCTTTATCTGCTACCTAGGACAAAGAAACAACATTCAGGTATGAGTAAAAATGGCTTCTTCCTTGACATCCTGAATGTTAAAAACATTAAGGAGCTTCTGCTACGTCACCTCATCAGTGTCTTTGCCACTGCAGTCTTTGCTAAAAACCTCTGAGGCTCTTGGCTCAGGATCACTGTACTGATCTCCTTGTTTGAGTCCTGCTTGGTGAAGCAAGAAGAGATAAGAGTGGCTTGATTCGTGTTTTACTGTTTCCCAAAAAAAACTGCTGAGATACCTAGTAAGACATATGGAACTGTGAAGTGCTAACATCTGATTAAAACACAGTTCAGTGAATTACGCAGTTTCTTTGTACCTTACTCATAAAAAATTAAACAATCAGGAGAGAAACCTCCTTGATACAGAGGGGGAAGAGCTCCATCCCACCTAATCATTCTCCAAGAATTAATGCACTTGCCAAAACAGCTCCTCTGCCACCTTCAAACACATGTAGAAGCCTGCTCTGTTGCACGGATTTGGCTTGTGACTGTGACACAAACCAGTGCCTCGTTCCTCACATTGGTAGCATGGAAATCCTGCAGACACAGCCATTACCTCTCCCAACAGCAACATGAGAATTTCTTCTACAGTCAGTTTTCACTAATGGTATTCACAGCCTCAGAGTCAGCAAAGGATTTGGCAAGACTCACCCCAATTTCACTTTGTACCTTCTGGAAAAGCTGTGCGTAACAGGAGAAGCAGCTGCAGCTCCAAAGGGTGGAACACGAGAGCAGCTGAGCTGCACCACTCACCCCCAGCACAACAGGGAGAGGTGAAGGCCAGACCCTGGCCCAGGCTTGGCAGCACAGGAGGGTCAGCAACACCTCTGACATCTTCCAGAAAATCAAACCTGAATCACAGAGCAACTGGGCTGTGACAGATGACACAAGTTTGCTGCTGTCCTGGTGGGCTGCAGGTAGCTGGTTCTCCTGTTTTGAAGGAAAGCTTCAAACCTTTAAATTCAGATCAAACTGAGGAGTGCTTAGCAGTTTATTGGGCCCGGTCCCAATAACTTGTTTCCTTTTCTTTCTCTGTTCTCAAACTTGCCAGTAAGTATCACAATAGAACCTAATTAACATTCATTAATGAGTGGGACACCAATTGCTAATCCAAAAGAATTTGGTTATGTGCAAGTAAGCAAACAAGTTAATGTACCATAAACTCTGTTTTGTTCATTTATTTTGACAAATGTAGTTTGCTTTTAATTATGATACTTCCTAGCAGACTATGTTGCCTGTCTATTTTGCTGGTTTGCTGAACTCCCATTGCTATCATGCTTCTCCTCAGAGCTACTATTAAAAAAAAGCCCAAAAAACAATAAAACAAAACAAACACAATAACAAAAAAAAAAAATAAAAACAACAACAACAAACCATCCCAAAACCAGCTGATACAGCAAACACTGGCTGCCCCCTCTCATGAGTAATGAAGTAGCAAAAGACCTCAAGAAAACTGCTTGACTGATGCTCCACATTTTGTGTTTCTGAACTTCCATTGTGGAGAACAATGCACTACTGATACTTCATTGTGTCGGAGAAGTTTTCATTTCAGGGATCTTTCCAGTGGGACTAACAGCTCTTTGCAGAACAGATTTGGTATCTACCTGTGCTGCTGATTTTCTTTTCAGGCTAAAAATGTCCAGGTGGGTTCAAAAGGAAATCCCTTTCTGTAAAAGAACACATTTCAACATTTTCCTGTGACTTTGTAAAGATTTGACCAGTTTAAGTTTTTAAATAGCTTAAGCAAGCTCTCCATCAGTGGGAGTTTCCCTACTGCTGCCCTGCTTAAAATATTGCTTAACTACTGGATTTGACAGAAGTGCCCTAAGCCAGTAACACATTGCATTTCTGGAAATTTTCAGCACTTTCTTTTTTAAGTGTGTAAGAGGCTTCTTTGGGCTGCCCAACATGTTTTTAAGGGGTATCTGCTTAAGAGTGTTGAACTACTGATTTTAGTTTATTGATTTTTTGGGTTTTTTTAACATCAAAAGCAAGGAGTTCAGTCCATAACCACAAGCTTTTATAGGACAGTGCAAACCCTGACCTTTCTCGTGTTGAAAGCACAAACCTTTGCCTCTTAGTTAAGATGTAGGTGAAAACTTGCATAGACAAATTATTAACATTAGATGTTGGGTGCACTACTTCAAGATTATAAAACAGGCAGCTGGTAACTACAGGGGACCAGCCCAACTCCAGGGTTTGGGTGCTATTCTACAAAAAGATTGTGGTCTGGACTCTGGAGCTACCAAGCACACACACAGTTTGGCACATACAGCCTTGCTGGCTGGGTGAGGTGTTGCTGCCAGATGAAAGAAGCAGGTCACTTCAAAAAATGCTGCCCTAGGACAGCCTCTCAGCCTAGTTCTCAAGTGGCAAACACCAAGAGCCAAAGAGAGAAATGGGACCTCATGACCTCTCCAGATCACAGCAGAGTTGGCTTGATTACATCAACTAAAAGAACATGGCCCATCCAGACTTTTAGAAAGAACATGTTCCCCCAAAAGGGTGAAATACTTAAGGATATTTTCTCCCACAACCAACATTCAAAGACTAAAGACTTGTCCTAACACCTGTATAAGTATGTTCATGACTGATGGGGAGAAACCTCATCAAATCAGGAACTAGGAGAAAAGGCATTTAAAGAAAGTAACTAAAGCAAGGGAGGTAATTTGCAACATATTCTCAGGGTAGAAGCAGGGTTAACTTTATGAAAATACAGCTGGAAGACAGCTGGACAGTAATTTCCTTCTCAGATGGTTTTAAAATATGGAAATAATTCAAGTAACGCAAAGACCTGAGAGGTCTCAGCAACAATATTAGTTACGAACAATGTTCTCGATTGCTACTTCTTCCTTTCTTGAAACTTTTCAGGATTGCATAAGCAATACTACAACCTATCTTTAAGTGGAAGTCACCAGTTCCATGCAGAAAGGAAGCATTTTGTTCTCTGTGATTGTTCTCCTATTGTGGAGACAAGCCAAGTTCCTCCTTCTTCCAAAAGGAGTGAGGTTTCCCCTTGGGGCATCCATGGCTACATCCCTCTACCAGCAGCTGGCAGCCACAGGTGCTGGGCAAGGACTGGGGCATCACTAAGGCAGCAGTGCAGCAGGTACCTGGCAGCTGTCACAGAAGATTATCTTCTTAATTCTCCTTTAAGTGCAAACAGGAAAAGCTCTATCATCCTTCCTGAGCAGCCGACTTTCCTTTAGTGGATGTTTCCCTTCCGGACAGTGCTTTAGATTTCCAACACTCCGTTTGCTCCAATACTCCACTTAAGCCCTTGTCTCTGCAGCAGTGTTACCTGCTGCTCTCTGAGGTCTGAGCCCCAGCTCAGTGCTCTAAGGATACCCTGGTGCTGAAGCTTCAGTGCTACCCCACAGCCCTGACTTTTCTGTGCTACTGAGAAAGAGATACCTGACAGCTGCTGCTGCTGTCTGGGCATCAGACACCCAGAATGGTGTAAAGGGCTTTTCCTACCTCATTACTCAGTTTTTACAAGCAAAAACCCCACCTCAGGGCAATACAGAATAATCCCCACAGCCATCCAGCAGCAATAGGATGAGGACTACTCATCAAGACAGCTTCTGACAGACCATGGCCCTGCACACAGTTCCATGAGCTCCATTCACTGCTGTGCCAATGCACAGGCTCCTGCACAGCACCGGTGCCAGAGGTGTGACTTTGCACTGTACTGCAGATTAGTCACCCACACTCTTACAGGTTACCAGAACACTGCTGACTCCTTGCAAGAGCCACCTCATTTAAGGAACTGAGCAGTTTGGAGTAGCTGCCTCAATTCAGCTACTCACACTAGCAAAAATTATCTAAGACAACCAAACCATTTAGGACCCTGTGGCTCTACCCTATGCTAACATCCTCTAATACCCCAGCCAAGGACCATGAGTTCCCTTTCAGCACAATGACAGTTCCAAGGCAACCTTCATCACAGTCTCCTTTGCCAAGCTCAGAAAAACTTGCCTCAGTCACAGCTTTGGAATAATTTTTTTGCCTGCTAGGGCTCAATTCCATCGTTTTTTTGCTACTTCTTTTCATACTGTGTTCGGCAGCTCCCTGGCATGGTCTCTGGGACTGTCAGCCATCACAGAGGCACACTGGGGCAGACTGAGGGCATTGCTATGGGTGCCTACCATATTCTACAGCCCAGTGTACAAGTGAAATAAAGAACAAGTATTCCCCAAAATAGTGTGGCAAAAATCAACTGCTGAAAGCCACAGGCATTGTTGTGGCAGCACATGACAAAGAAGATTTCTTGATCTTTTTGAGGGGAAGGCCCATTTTACTTTTGTAGAAAAAAAAAAAATTAAAAAATACCATTGTTTTGTCTCCGTCTATGATGACTAGAACGGATAGGCATACTAGAAGTAAATTTCATCTTTACAAGGCCAGCCAAGTCCTTGGCAGTGGGGCAGATGTGGTTTTATTATCACCACTATAACCTGCTCAAAGCACAGGCAAAACTTCAACTCCCCACCGCAGCCAAGAGCCACCAACCCACCCCTGAGGGGAGGTCACCTTGGAGACTGCCCAGGCACAAACAAAGAGTGCTGCCCTCCAGGACAGCAGATTACTGGAGCCCAGAGAGAAATGTGCAAGTTGCAATTTCTGCCACCAGAACTGGGAGTACATTTGATCTGAGCGCCTCAGGCAAATCCCTTCTCTTCTCTGCATCTCAGCTTCCCGGTTCCTAGAGCTCTGCAAAGCCTGACATGAGACACTGCAGAAATGCAGAAAGTCACGGAGCAGAAATGCAGAAAGCCACAGCGCAGAAACTGCACGACAAGGGCCAAACAGATACAATCATCTCAGATTTTTTGAAGATGGTTATTTATTCATTCTCACAGTGTTTTAGGAGTGCTGAAAGTCTGATGCTGAGAAGCCTTAACTGTGATAAAGGTCCAATGGTTGCCAACTGAGTATTTGCTTTAATCACATTTGATGTTGTTCTTAAAGCTGCCTGCCAGCTCCTGGAGTCATTTGATTATATACAAGTATTACTTCAAAGCAAACAAGCAATGGATACATTTTTATTTGTTTGTTTCACTGTTTATAAGTGATATTTTCTTAGAATTTGCAGCGTGAAGGAAATGCACAGTACTTACGTTTAGATCTAATTTTCATGAAAATTGAATAAAACCAGAAAAATATCAGCCACCAAAATCATTTCTACCCCTCAGTAATTAAGTTCCTGTGAAGGGAGGGGGAAAAAACAGAAAAACAGAGAAACAAAACTTTGCTCTTCAGTCAACTTTAAGATATATTTCATAAATCAGCCGTGTTCAGCTTAAATCAGCACAAATGAACAGAGAAGCAGAAGCCTTGAGGCAACTGTTCAGACACCTGAGAAATGACAGCCAGAAGTCAAAGTCAGAAAGGGAAGTTGGGTATCAAGTTTTTTTAAAGAAATTCAACTTGACTCATTATAAAGGAAACACAGGAAAATAGGTGGGATGGGGATGAGACATACAAGCAGAGACAAGCATTGCTCAGCTGGGGAAATCCATCACACACGGATGTGTAGACCTGGAGGACTCAAACACAAGCCTGGCTGCACTAAAGATACCCCTGCTCTGGCCTGAGCTGACAGAAACCTCAGGGACTGCACAGCTTGTCAGACAGAGAGGGCATGCTGCACACTGAGTCACACTGCTCATCCTTCCCCGTGATCTGCTCCTGAGAGTAAAACCAGAGAGAGACAAAACTTGGTGTCTAATCCTGAGCACAGTAAGGGAACAGCCAGACTTCAGTAAATCACTGTCTCCTACTGATGCAAAGCTTGGTAAAGAAAGGAAACCTGTGGAACTGCAGGACCCTTGACATACACATGAAAAATGAGAATTTCTTGACATTAGCCTAGTTCCAACGATAGAAAAAGATCCAATTCAGATTCCCCAAAATCTGTAAAACCATTCAGAAGAGCCACTGATCTTAGTGAAAGGGAAACCCCTAACCTTAAAAACATCAATGATAATCTGTACTAAAATAAACAGAGGATATTAAGTAATTTCACCTCAAGGAAAGCAATCCAGACTTTCAGTCCTTCAGATAAATTCCTATGGGCACAATTCAGGAGAGGTCATAGAAAACCCTGCAACAACTGCTCAGTGAGGCAGGGAAAACAATACCAAGAAACCTTCAGTGTGTTAGCTTGAGGAATAATCCAGTTTTGAAGTGCCACTATCAAATCAAAAGTATTGCTTCCTTACTCTTGCGAGGCACCCAAATCCATGGGAAATACTGGAAACTCAGAGAAGGTTCAGAGGACCATAACAACAGTATTTTGGATGTGGAGAAGCTTATTTGAAGGCAGACTGAAGACTGGATAGCAGACTTCAGGGATGAAACAAAAATGTAAAATCATGACTAGCAGAGAGAAATCATAACTTCAGTTTCTCTCTTCTTGGTTGCATAACAAAGGGAAATTCAATAAAAGCTACAAGTTACAGAAGAGATAAAAATAAGATAGTCTCAAAAATGTCTAACCAGACTGCAGAGCTTGAAGCCAGAAGTTGTCAAGGCCAAAAAAAGCAAGAATTGCCCCAAAGCAGACACATATGACTAAGAACATCCATAGATTAAAGAGTGTAGGATAAAACAAATCTTGGTACAAGGTATTAAACTTCTGGGATAACCCCTGACAGATATTGTTAGACAAAGATAATTACAATAGCCCAGATCAAAACATAATTTCTCCTTTTATAAATGGTTGCCCTTGGGAACTGCTGGAAGTAGGTATTTGATTAAATGGACCTGAAATCTGGCAGCTCCATGGTCACTCTGTTTTTAAGCTTCATTCGGACACAACACATTAAGCCCTTTAAAAGCACTGAATTTTTTTTTTTCTGAAGAAACACTAAGTTAAATATTTTTTTTAAAGGAGCATCACAAACTTAAATTCAGACAAAAAAATATCATATTTCCCATCTTTCTGAGGTCACAACTGGACCAATAAGATCCATGTGATAAACAATTTCATTCCTAGTGTATATCAGTTAACCACCTTAGCTGCCCAAGAAGGTACAAAAACTATTATTAAAAATTATGTCCTCAAAACATATCCAGTTCTCCAGAAGCAGAACTTACTTGCTGTTTCCTAAAATAACAGTTTATTTTAGCAGTCTTAAACCCTGCCAAATTCCTATAATACTTATAATAACAAACAATACATGCAATCACCACCATATAAAGTCAGTTACTTTCAGTGCAGAAGCTACAAATCAACCCATGTAAAAAATTCCTGGGTTGGGTTTTTTGGTTGTTTTTTTTTTTTTTTTTTTGGTTTTTTTTTTTTGTTGTTTTTTTTAAGTTTTTTAGGTTTGGGTTTTTTAGGTTTGGGTTTTTTTCCTTTCTTTCTTTTTGTTGATTTATTGGTTCTTACATTATTTTGAGAGTTTTCTCATTAGCTACACCAAATATCCATCCACACAACTAGTTTTCCATTTGCAAAAGAAGATCAAGAAAAGTTCAAATTAGACACTAGGAAGAGGTTCTTCACTGAGAGGGTGGCTGAGCACTTCCCCAGGGAAGCTAGCACAGCACCACGCCTGACTAGAGCCCAAGCAGCTCACCTTCTGCACCATCAGCAGGCTCTCCTGCTCTCTGAAGAGAGTGCTGGTCAGACAAAACGTTGGAAACAGCTTGTTTGGTAATTAAAAACACATGGATTTTCTCCCATTCTGTTCAAAGCTGAACATCCTGAAAGTATTCAAGTTTCTTGCCCTCTCAGTGCTGCCAACTCCTTAGTTTATTAGTGGACAGGCTGCCTCAAAGCATAAATACAATAATAAAAATAGTTTAGTGGGTATTTTGATTGCTTTATTTTGGAGTTCACAAAATGCAAAGTCTTTTGCTACTCAGAAACAGATTTCAAGCAAGGCAGTCACCTGGCTCCAAGGCAAGCATTTCTTCCCCCTCCCGAGGTGCCTTAAATCAGTGTTTGACATCAGACTGAGAAAAGCAGCAAAGTAAGCAAAAGGTGACAAGTAGTTCTTTTTAATATGAAAGGCTTCTGCTGAGGCACATTAAAATACTAATTCAAATGCAGAATAATCAGCATCTTTATTTCAGTCTGGTATTGGCTAATTCTGTCAAACAACACGATTGGCTATGTGGTCCTACTAACAGAACAAATAACTCAGAACTTTGCCACAGACCTACACATCTCAATGAAAATATGTTGAAGTTACATACGTCTTTGAACGTACTTTAGAAGTAAATGAACTTTTCTGCTACAATAACAACAGTGCTAACAAGTCAGCAGCAAGATACAAACAGCCGTCAGGTCAAATCCTTAAGTCACTCTGTAGGAAACCTAGACATGAGCTTGTCTTAGCTCAGAGTTACACTGAGACCTCACATGGTCCTCACTAATGAAATGAGAAGAAGCAGTAGCAACTACTCCCAGCATAACAGCAGGGAAAGCAGATTGCAAGGTTCTTTTGCTAATATGAGTTGCTATCATGTTGTGGGAGCTCTGCACTGTTACAATAATTGCAGATTTAACAGCCTTTTTCATCTTTTCCAGCTTCAAATTCTCTTTCCTTCAGAACAGCTTAGTGCTGCCACCTACTTTTTTTTTTACCCTAAAAGATTTGGGGTTCTTTATGCTAGTAAAGTTCTTAGCAGACTAACTCACCCACAAGGACAACACTCCCTCACTTAAGTCTTTACATTTGGGTCTCCACATTTTTATGTGGTCCAGCTCATCACCACAGGCAGAATTAAAACCCAAGGAAACAAAACTGAGAATCACATCCAAAGTCCTTTTAACACTAATTTACACTCGAGCCCTCAAATACTAATAAAACCCCACAACTCCCTCAACTCTTAACCACAAGATATCTTTTATAACCCTTGGAGATATTAAGCTACTAAATTCAGTGATGACAAGGTGGCAAAGACATAGGTCTTTATCAAATCATCTGGACAGTTCTAGAAAGCAAATTTATCTAGCTAAAAATGTTATTCAAAGTTTTAGTCCTAGAGAATTAAAAAAATTCTTTTATAGGTCATTTATTTGCACAGACACTAACACCACTGGAAAAAAAAAATATTTCCTGACTAAAGGATATACCATCTGAAAAGAGGCTGAAAAACATTGAGGTACTTTAGTAGGAGACTGCTGCTGATGAGGCAGAGCTAGTCTTGATTAATCCTTCACCTCACTTTTTCACTGCAGTCATTTTAAAGTCTGAGCAATTGTTTCCACACAGGCCCCCAGCCACCATTTGTTGGGGGTCTTCACCCTATTTTGCATGGAAGAGTGTTCAGACCAGAGCACCATGAAACCCCTGGGATAAGGGGAAGCCAGAGCACCTTCTGCCTCCCCACTAGCAGCACCCAAAACAGACAGTGCCTCCATCCCTACTGCAGGCACCTACCCAGAGTTGTGCTGCAAAGAACTATGCTCTTGCCTTGCATCTTGGCCTCCCTTCATCCCAAACAAGATCACTATCCTCTGTGGATAAAGGCCAGATTCTCAAAGATCACAAAATCTCCAAATCTCCAATCAAATCATTCAGAGCACATCTCACACAGATGCAGAGGATGTCCTGCAAAGAGAAAGGCTTTTACCACTGCCCTGCCTACACGTCCCAGCACAGGCTGCTCAGAGCCCTGCCCGGGTTTGAAGCTTGGTCTCAGATGACCCCAGGCCTCTGCTGAGGCTGCAAACAAGTCACAGGGGCTCTGCTGAAGAGAATCTATTTATCCACAGGGAATCGAAGGGAATTAATCACATTTTATGTGCTGTATCAGGCCGACGAAGGTCACACATCTGAACTAGGGCAGCCCAACCTTCAGCACAGATGTCAGCTTCAGGAGGAAACACCCTGAAAACTGGCCAGAAAAGGTATTTTCAGGAGCAGATTTTTTTTCCCCCTTCCTGCAGAGCTTTATTTCATAATGGAAGATAGATGAGAAAAAAAGCAAAAACCAAAATCAAAACACACTTTTTAGAATAAAAACTCATTTCCTAGCTGTCATCCTTGTATTTTGCATATCATGCCTTAGCATTAACTGCTGCCAAACACAAGATGTCAGGTCCATCTGGCAGATGTACACTTCCCCAGCTGCCAAGTGCTTCCTTTAGATCCAGGGGCTTCTCTATGAACTATATTCACCAATTCCAGCCTCCTAAATGAGCAGGGCTCCTGAACAGCAGCCTCTGCTTCCGAGTGCCCTGGAAAGGGGGAGCAAGGCTACACTGCAATCATCCAGAGCATCTGCTGCACTTGTGTGGTAGGGAGGGCAGTGTTCTGATGGCTACACCAGCTGTGGGAGAGCTTTAAGGAATTCCTTTCTCCCCAGATTATCCCTAAGTAAAATTAGAAAGTATTTAGAAAGCAGAGGGGAAACCCAACTATTCAAGCCGACATCATTACTTATTTACATATAAATACAGCCAGGAAATAAGCATATGTATTTATATATAAACAAAAAAGCTATCTGTACAATGTTTCATACATTGCTTTCCCGTCCAATATTTACTACTTTATTCATGACTTAAGGAAAAAAACTTTTTCCCCAAGAAACTGGTGATAAAATGCCCTCTGGTGGGCGTGACTGTGGACCTCTACATCAACAACCACCTCCAAAATAGTTTGGAGCCTTCAATATATTCCTGGGATTACTATTTTTAATGGAGTGAGACAAAGCACATACTTGCCTTCCAGAAGAAACAGATACACCCCTGACTAACAAGCCTGTTCTACTGCTGGCTATCTCTGGATTAGAATAATCTCAATTTTTTTTTTAAATCCTATTAAAATAGTTTTAGGAATCACAACATTCTGTAACGTTCATTTTACCTCTCTAGGATATATTTTTGTCTTTAAAAGTAATTAATTAAGAGAAACAGAAAAGTTCTGCTTTTCTGCCTCAGCATAACAGAATCTTTGTCGACTGAAGTGGAGAAAGGAGGGGTAGAGAGGAATGGCATTTTCAGAGCTTATGAATCATTTTTGTGTTGTTAAAGCACCAGGCACAACTAGGGAGGCAGCTCTAACTGTACAGGCAAAAAAATAACAGCCCTTGTTCCAGAAGAGTTTACTGTCTCAACAGAAAATTCAAAGATTGAAAAAAAAACCCCTCAAATATAAACTGAAGTTAACACCATGAGTTTTATCCTTCAGATGCTCAATAATTGTGGGTGGTGCTTTCATTAATCTGAAGCAAAATAAATCTAAAAAAAGAGAGCTGAAAGTGAAAGATGCAGTGACAGAAGAGATAATGCAACAACTTGGGGGCAGAGTGCATGTACAGCTACTCTGAAAATATATACATTTATATATATATGTACAGCAGACTGCTTTGGCAAACCAGCCACACTGGAAGAGGAGAGCTACCAGGCAGATGGGACTGCACAAGCCTGACCCTAAAGCAGCCAAAAAAAGCTGCAGTTACACACAGAACTCAAGATGACCCCACACAGTTTCTAGGGATTTTTTTTTTTGTGTGTGCAACAGCAAAGCTTTAGAGTGGCAGCTAAATAAAAAGGCAGAACAGAACACAGAGGTCACATGAAGGAAAATGGAAGAACTCCACTGCTTTCCAGAGTTCCCTGGAAGGTCTTTGTGCTTCCATTTCACGGAATATGGCACTTTCTTGGTTCATCAGGATGGTTAGATATTTATTTCCAGCTTCCACGGTACAATTTGCAGTTAACTGTTGCTTTATGGCAAAAATATTTGCAACTTTCCGCCATACACCGAATGTGAAGCATTTCTGTCTTTTTATAGATGTTTCTGGGCAACAAAACTTAGCTCACAAAGTTGTTCTGGGTATAAAGAAATTATGTGATTTAACATTCATGCCCCCCTTTTGCCCTCAGAAAAAGAAACAAAAAACTGTCAAAACCCACTCATTTATTTGATACATGCCTTTATCCAAGTCCTGCATCCCTGCTTTGTATAGAGCTCCTTCCCTCTCTAGTGGCAGACAGGTCAAACACCAATGCTTAGAACCTGCTCTGGGCTTGGCTAAGATCAGAAACTTTTCGTGTGAAATTCTTTTTGGCTGACAGCCCACACAGAGATTCAGAGTTCCCTTTACCATTTTTTTCTGAAGACAGAGGCCATGGGTTTCACAGAGCAATGCTGTCACTTGGTGTTCTCCTGTATGAGCTGTCTGATAATCATTCTTGTAAGCATTCTCTGAACATTATGTTGACTGCAGATACAGTGACACATATTTGTTTTATTAGATACAGCAAGCCAAGATTAAATGGTCTATTTGTGCGTGTAATAGACCTACACACAATGCCCAGGCATTAATCCTAAATTTCTGCCTAAAATTAAAAGTAACATTATCTAGGTAAAATGAGCCCTGACATTTCTTGGATCTTATCCTGGTGGTTAATCTTGAGGTTTTTTAATCTTTCAATTTACTAATCAAGATGGCCCAAGGCTGAACAGTTCTGACTGTTTTAACAGTTCTGACAGTTTAACAGTTGATAATTTGCAACCTTTTTTCATAAAAATAAAGGTTTCATGCTTTTTTTCTAGAATAAAGCCATCCACTGAAGCCAACCCTGAAGTGGCTATAGTTAAATTCAAGAGACGACTGATCTACTGAAAGCCATCTACTGATAAATTCTAATTTCATAAGATAATATTTAGACAGGAAAAGACTTACACTAAGTCATGTGTGATGCTACCTTAGTAAATATCTTGAGGAAATCTGAGCCTGTTCATGTTTTCCTTAAGTTGAATAACTGCCTGATAAACAGTGCAACCTAAAAAAGGGAAGGAAATGGTTAACAAGGACTTCCAGCAGGAGTCTAACCAGCCCCTTGGCTTCCCCAGATGAGTGCCTGATGATGCCCTGGTTAACCATCACCTCCAGCAGGAGATGCCTGGGCTCAAGCTGCACCTGCACTTCCATCATAAATCTGTGTTTAAGCCTCTCAACCTGACCCAACTGGGTGTCATTCTTGATCTTCAGCCCACGCTCCCTCAACTCTGCCATCAGAGCACTGCAGCTGTATGCAGCTCTATGAATAAAGATGCCAGCATGGCACAAAGGTTGGGGTTTTTTTGTTTTACTTGTATTATTCTTGAAATAAAATACTTCAGTAACTTAGCTGCTGCAACAACAATATTTGTCTAAGAATAGTTTTTAGAAGGCTTGAAGGATGCTGCTGTGAACTGTTCAAGTGTGATATTGAAACAGTGAATTTAAGGAAAACTTGCTTCAATTTCTTTTTTAGCAAGAACATACCCTATACACACATAAATGGGCTTTCAAAATTTCTTTCTGAGACAGAAGAAAAACAAATAAACCAAAATAAAGAGTATTAGGGCAATCATAATTCTCCTCTTCACCTCTAGCTGCAGGTCTGTATCCAAGTACCACTTTAAAGTCAATCTCACATTTTAGGGACTTCAGGCAAGCCTTATTATTTCCTTAATTCCTATACCATTTCTAGGCTCTTTTTTTTCCTCCTCTAAGTAATTCAAATATTGGCCACAACTTCTCATTGCCTGTTAGCTTCCAAAGAGATAAGGCTGTGATGTTGCAAAACTCTAACTGCCCAGAAGTTTAATCATAAAACTATACACTTTTCCTCCAATAAGGAAACCCTACTAGGAAGGAGGCTTTATTTCAAAGATTCAATAAATTTAAACAATGGGTAGAACATTTATCTAATGTTTTCAGGTTCAGTCAAATGTAACTTCATTTGACTGCACAGATCTGGGCCAAGGACAAATTTGGCCCATTTTATATTTTATATAATACAGAACTGAGGGGAGTGAAGAAAATGTACTAAAGCAGCTGGACCATACACACCAGACACTAGCAAATATTTCCTTCCCTCTCTCTTGCATTTGCTGTCATCTAGTGAGATTTGCAGACTTTTTCTTCGACCTCAAGACCTTCACAGTTGAATTTCACAAGTGATTTGTTCCTCAGGGTAGAGAAGCACGGTGCAACATCAGATACATATTGGAATATGTCAGCTCCACAGGTGTTAACTAGATCGGGATTTGGTCCACAGTTCAGCAGCTCTTGTGACAATTCACACATCAAGATCAACTGAGAGGTTCCCCAGGAGGTCCCACGCAGCCACAACCCACACTCTTATGTGCTACAGGCAGCTTTTAATCACATCTCATTACATTTGTTTGCAGTCTTAAGGCTCAGACCTCAGAAAGCAAGCGGGAGGTTTTTACTTTCAGTCTCATACAAAGACCATAAGGAATAAAATGTTGGCACAGACAGCCAAAGCCTCACGAATTCTGAATTTGAGAATGGGCATTCAACTCAACCTGCAGAAAATCCAGACTAGCATCAAGGTAGAAGAGATAAGAGTTAACTCACCAAAGATCAAACCCAACTTTCATTTACGTCTATGCAACATTGATTTCTGTTAACTACATGTGTGTAACCGGGGGCAACATTTGATCTGAAGCCTCATACCTTGATGCCCAGCCATTGTAAAACAGAAGCAAAAAGGTAACTACAAACATTTGACTGATGTTGCCTGCAAGCAGGGCATTGCAGACAGCTCTACCAGCAATTCATATTGACAAAATTAAGATGGGGCATGGCAAACCTCACTTCTAGAAGTAATTGCACAAATATTTGGAGTGTTTAAAATAAAAAAAAAAAGAAAATATGACACTGGGGAAAGGCAACACAAAGCCACAGACCAAGAAATAAGCTACTACATGCAAATACATGCAAGCTTCTCCCAAGTTAATTCTCCTCTTAATGGAATATTGATTGGTATGCTCAATGTTTAGAAATGTGAAACAGTGTGGGGGAGAGAAAGAAGTGAAGACAGAGCAGTGACTTTTGTTTAAATGATACATACTTTCCTCATATGATCAGCCAAAAATAGCATAATAAAGAGGGCAGTGCAGTACATTTAACATTTTGCCTTGCATTTTATTAGCAAGTCTGTCAGAGATGACCTGGGAGTGTTAGTCACACAGTTTTTGTGCCCTACTACAGGAAGAAGGCACAGCATTTTTCACAACCTCTCATCACACAATATCCTTAGTGTATCTGGTATTTCTCTACTCTGAGTAGGATGGATTGCAAAGTGTCTGCAGCAGTAGAGAGGTTTTTCAGATGTAATCTATGGAGCTATTTGCACAACTGGGGAGAAACCCACTGTCTGGGGAGCCAAGCTTTGTTGCATCTACTCCTATCCCCAACTGAGAAGAGAGGACAAGAAAGAAACAAGATGCATCTCTGAAGTAGATATTTATACGATCCAGTTTTTAAATAAAACCCTTGAAATATAACCCGTATCTCATAACCAAGCAGCCACTTACTCCAGCCTTCCAGAAATTTCTCCCTACTCCAGTGACTACCAGTAATATTTTAGGAAATGTGTTTCTAATATTCTTTTCTTTCTTTCATTCATGGAGTCTTCAGAGATATCCCTTATAGTCTCCAACTAGTTTTTTTTAAAAAGCCACTCAATAAGAGGGCAAGAACAAAAAAGCCTCAACCAGAAGAACCAACTTTCACTGCCATCAGAGTTCCTGGCCCTGATAATCCAAGCAAAAACTTCATGCTAAATAGCTCTTCTGAGCCATCCCATATTAAGGATGCACTTAGGAATACAGGCACTGTCAAGAAGCCATTTCATTGTGCATAGGTCAATATAGTTTATGAAATAGTTTATACATTTCGCATACACATATATTTTTGTGCTCTACTGCTTGTATTAAATCATAAGAAACTTCATACAGAATTAGCAGCTTCTCTGCCACTGCTCTTCCAAACTTTATGAAGAGTTAATGAATAAGCTTAAAAAGATATTGCTTAACTTCATTCTACAGAATTTCATATAGTTTCAAAAGTATTTTCCAGACATTTATATACCCAACAACATTTTGTAATATGAAGTGTTCCAATTTGGCATTGTTCCACCCTTGGCAGGCAAGAGACAATAAAAAAATCAAGAGAAAGTGAAAAATGAAGTTTCTGAAGTATACAATATGTTAGGAATCATTTAATGAATTCAGGTGCTCAACAAGCTACAAATCAACTGAACTTTGCAATACATATAGATTTCAAAGCACAGGTAAACACAGCTGCATCCACTTTAAAGTTATTCCATGTCGTGTGATTATTGCAGTGAACTTCCTGAACTCTTTCACCTCTCCTTTTGATCTGGGGCTTACCTGTGGCTGGAAAAACTAACTGCATTTAAATTCTTCTCCCTCTAATTAAGGGAGAAAGTATGTTTAAGCCTCAGACTGAGGAAATAAACCTTTCTCTGAGTAGCTACAGCATGCTGCAATCTGCAAATCCACCAACATTGCTTTTGCAGACCAAAAACAAAATCCTACAACAAGGTCTGACAAAGCAGATCTTAGAGCAGAATTATCCGATTTAAATATTAATTACTCATCAGCATGGACTTTAAGAAGTGTCTGAAGCAAAAGGCCTTAAATCACACTTTAAACCCAGGATTTCTGAAGCCTGCACTGTCATGCAGATCTTGGTTTGGGGGTGAAGGTTTTTGGGTTTGTCCGGGGGTCTTTAAAAAAAAAAAAAAAAAAAAAAACAACCAAAAAACAACAGGAATGGAGACTGATAATAAATCTCTCCAAGATTCAAAAAAATGAAGAAACACATGAATGGAGTCCAGCTCAACAGACTAGCCTCTTCTGAATTTGAGTCCTGCTACCAAACATGGTTATTGCTTCAGATACCTCTGTATCAGCTTGAAGGATTCTTCACAGTATCTCTCTCTCAACTACACTGACAGTCCAAGGAACACTCCTGCCACAGCACACTTAACAGCTTTTAGTTAACAGCAGTGTTGCAGAGGAATTTTATCAGTGGCAGATTTTCTTGCAAACTGCTGCACTGAAGGAGTTCCATTGCACACCTTGAGATATAATCTGCTTCCCAATCAAACTGCATACTACCTGTACTTATAGGCAGAGCTCTAAAACTGGAGACCGACCCAAGAAAAACCAAACCTGAACAGAAATCCCAGCACTTAACATCACACATCACATAGCATATTGTAATGGATGGCAGGGAATTAAACAGAAACACAAATCACAGAATGCTACAAAAGGAACAGTGAGTTCATTTTAAAATAAGTCTTTGTCTATAGTTTCAGCAGACAGTTTCACAGAATCAGTATTATTATTGCAAGCCAGCACTATACTTCACCTGAAATTTAAGACCACTAAAAAAACCTGTTTTTCTGATGTTAATGCTAATTATGGCCAAAATCCAAGTTGTGAATATATGAAAACCCAAACCTAAGCATCACAGATTAAAGAAAAAAAGAAAGCAGCACATAAAAATTAGACAAAACGGTCCCATGTTCCACATATCCTAATCCACAACATAAAATTATTTATGGAAGAGTGTGACTAGGAATTCAGTTACTGTCATTTATCAGACGGTCAAGACAGCACAGAGGTAACTGGCTGCATAACAACAGCACCGGGAAGGCTTCTGGGCAGCCCTTGCACCAGGTCTGGTTTCACCATACCAGGTACACGATGCATATTCACACCCTGGACGCACTGTTGATTTGCAAAAACCTGACAGAAAGGCGTTCCCATAAGAGATTTCTAATCTCTTCCCTTTTAATGTCTTTCTTTATAGCTGAGGAGGAGTTCTTTGTACTTCTGGTAACAAAGGAAACACAGAAGTGACAGAAGCATGTCAAAGCTGTTTATGTTTCATACAGCCTCACACTCGGATTTACTGTTAGCAGTTCACTTCTTGGGAAGAGCATCTTAAGCCTCCACGTAGGAGCTCCACCTTCCTACAAGTAACTTTATGGAAGAGTTAACTGCACAGAGGGATGTTGAAATCATTCTCCACACTGGATAAGCCAACATAAAACAAGAAGATGAATTATTTAAAAAATATGACAAAGGGTTAATGCAGTAATTCAGTTACCTGCAGGTATATTCAACATTATCTAATTTGTATGTTTATGGGCTTTAGGATATAGGTTTCACACTTTCTTCTGCAGAGAGGTGAGTACATTAAGGAAGTGATTAGATACACAAATCACAGAACCTCATGATACTATGTCATATTTAAGGTTACTGAATCAGCAAACGGTGCAAAATGGAAGATCTGGAAGGAAAAATAAAAAAAAGCAGAAGGACCAAGTAAGTCACTAACCCATGCCTAGATTTTTCGCTAGCTGTAAGTCTCAGCTGTGTGGCACAAAGAATTAGTGATCTGAAGATGATGTAGACTTCAGTGCTGCACTATAAAGTTGATACTCTGCAAACAGAGCAGCTTTGGGATCAGGTTCTCAGCTGTCTGGGCTCCCTGGGTCCATAGCCTACAGCAGCAAATCCAAGTGATCGATGGAGTTTAGTGGACAAGTCATTACAAGAACTCAAGTAAGACCGTGCTCAACCTAAAGAGGGGATGATAGAAAACCTCAACAAAAATATTAAACAGAGACTGAAACTTCAAAGTGCAACAGAAAACTCCAAATGAGTTTTAGGATTAAAAAATAACTCGCGCAATAGGGGCATGATTCAAAGTTACAAGGGTTAAACAAGGTGGGACAGCCTGGAATTTATCTCCATTTACAGATCATGGGATACTTTTCCCATGCTAATGCTGTATGTGAGTTTCCACCACAGCACAGAGAGGCATCAAGAGAAGGAAAGAAATAATTATTTTGGCCCTTTATTTATTTTTTTTCTGTGCTTCAGAAGACCTGGGTCCATCAGGTATCGGAACTAAATTAAAAGGTCAGGAAAACAAGTAGGCATGGACAAGACTGAATTGCAGATGAGCACGGAGAAGGAGAGACACAGCACTGGGATAAGCGCCAACCACTGCAAACAGTCACGGTCCCGATTCTGGTGGCTGCCCAAAGCTGAGCGGCTCCCAGGGACACCAGGGATCGCTACCTGGCAGAGGAGGAGGCGTGGGAGCAGAGCAACATCACCGGAGAGACTATCACAGCAAACCTGGGCATAATGAATTCTGCTCGCAAACAGGCACTAAAAGTGATAGCACCAGACCCAGCGCTCAGTAAACCCAAAAATCACATCTAATTCCTAGATCTGTGCCTTCCTCTCCTTTCATTGAGAAGATTTCCAGTCAACATACACACTATATACTTTTTATTATTGTTTGAAGAAGAGCAGCAACGCCGGCAGCATGCTAATCTAGAAGCCAAGACAAAACAGAGCTGGTTACTTTCTTCCCTCAAGATTTCTGCTTCAAAAAAAACCAAATGAACAAGGGTTTGTTCCTGCACACCACCACTTTTTGTTTCGTTTCAGCAAGACTTTGACAAAATCTAATTCACTGTGCCATATATTTAATATATTGGGTATCTGAAGTATGACCATCACTCAATAGAAACGTAATTAAAAAGTGACAAAACTAGATCCCCCCACCCTCCCCAGCATGCAGATGAAAACCAGTAACCCTGCCTCTATTTGTAACCATGACAACTATAGAATATTTTATTTCCGTAATATAATTCACACTGAACATTTGCTCATAGGTTTTGTTGTTAAGGGAAAGGTTGACACACTGTGCACACATTTCATAAGCTACTGGAGACAACAAATGCAGGAAAGTCAGGCAGTTTGAGACCAAGAGCCCAGTTTGTATTTCAAAGTTCATTTAAGACCCTTTATTTTATGCAAAATGAACATGAACAAAAATTCATCCAAATTAAGTGTTACAGGTCATCACTTGCAAGACAACTACTTGGTATGACAGGATGTTTTTCCACTTTTAAATAAATCACAGTGATACCCTCATTTTTTCAAAGAGTTAGTTATTCAAACACCAAATGTTAATTTTCAATTAAAATACCATAGGCATTATTAGGAAATATCAACATGGATGTTACGGGAAAAAAACAGCTATGCAAAACGAGGCAATGAAAAGCACAGTTTACATATGCAGGCTAAGTCTCATTGTGGTTGGGCCACTAAATTATTTGCATAGCTCCAATATTTCATCCTAAACTGAAGACAACTTCCAGAAATACACACAATAAGAACAGGTTATAAGAATAAACAAACAAAAAGCCACAATCCTGAACATTATTCAGAGAAGATTAAACAACCTCCCGAGCATAACTAAAGTTTGACGCAGATAAATGTAAGAGTAAAATATTGCTGTACTTGATTTTTCTCCACATGGGAAAAAAAAAAATAAAGCTATTAGCAGTTTAAGCCAGAATACAACAATAATAGACACACTGTTGCTTTGGTTTGCAGGCAAACAATAATAAAAAAAGAATAAAGCTTACGGAACACTACTCCTTTTCTCACACAGATCCTATCTTTCAAGGAGGATTTAAAGTTTCAGCAGATTACTAATTATAAGAAACAATAATACTGTTATCTGCAGTCACCTTAAAGCTACAGTAGTTTGGGCTTTCAAAAGTACCTCAAAAGAAGAGCCTGATAAATGTGTTTAAATCGGTGCAAGAGACTCACACGTGCCTACACACACAGACACACACTTGCTCAGTTGTTTTCAAGACTACCAGGGAAAAGAAAGTTTCTTCATTTATCGGAAATATGCTCTATATAATCTTCCATTTTAACAAGTAATAAGCCTGCAGCAAACATGCATGGCTTTTTCCTTCATTGATGGAAAAGTGATTAAATCCCCCTTAATCTAGTTACCAGAACGCTGTATTTTTTTCTATGCAGTTTTCATATACAGTAACAAAAGATAAGCAGCCAACTACACGACCAGGGCTCCATCATTTTTGGTTGTGGTGGGGAGATAAATCTGTCTCCAGCGTTCAAGGGATATTTTCAGTTTAATAAATGAGACCAAAGGAGGAAAAATAAAATAATATTGGAGACGATGAGCACACACTGTTTATGAAGTGTACGACAAACACCACCATCCATCTCCAGAAGCCCCTTCCTCCAGACCTTCCTTCACCCTCTGGGGAGGCACAGAGACGTGAACCCAAAATCCCGGGGATCACAGACCTGCATCCTCACACGACAAGGACAGCTCGCCACGTCCACTCAATGTCAAAACAGAAAGTAGCTTTTCCCTCCCAGCCTAAGCCAGACCTCCCGAAAACCGGCACCCAAGGGATGCACCTCTGTGCTCCGAACGGCACCAGGCAGCACTTGGGTTCCGAGATAAGTTATAGGAAAACAGCCCTCAGAGCCAAAAAA